>CM053512.1:30237032-30789582 GCA_028627145.1 Eidolon dupreanum | reverse complement strand
AAAAAGGCTGGCAGCAACTGGAGGACAGTACTAGATTGACTGCTGCCTGAGAGGAGAGGTCAGAGCAATAGCCAAGGGGCAGCACCATTGGAGGGCTGGGGTCGGGGAGGGGACTCAGCCAGATGGAGGGATGGGGTGGGGTGGAGAGGTGGGGGAGCCGACCTCACCCAGGATGGCAGGGCCCATCAACAGCTCTTTGAGGATTGGAAGTTAGTTACCATTTGCGGTAGTTACCATTTGTCTAACTTTAAACAGAAAAATTTTACTGAGCATCTGCTGGGTTCCAGTTACTGTTCTAGGAGCTAGGGATACAGTGATACCTGATATAAGCACACGGTCCCACAATTTTGGGTCTGGGAGTGTTGTGTGACAGGTGCACTAAGTCAGCAGTCACATGAACACACCGGTGCCCCTAGTGGTCTGTGCCTGGGAGAAAATAACATGAGTGGAGGCTTGAGAATGCTGGGGGAGGGGCTGGTCAGGGACAGGGTAGAGGGGCCCTAGGGCCCTGCTCAGAATTGGGCGCTAAAGCTGCCAGAAGAGCAGGTGGGACCTGGACCCAAGTCCTGACCCCATGCTTCACCACTGGCATGCCCTCTCTGTGCCTCAGTTTCTTTGATTGCTCCCGAGGCAGCTGGAGTCTGCAATGTCTCCAGTTCAGTACTCCTGCTCTCCTGGGTCCCTGCCTCTCCCCTGCTTTGCATTTCCTGCCTGGAATGTTCTCTCTTACCCCTCCTGGACTTCAGCAGCCTTCTCTGGGTCAGAAGCTGCTAGAAATCATGGTTAACATAGGCTGGGGAGCCTAACATTGGTGCGACCCTGTGACCCTGGCCAAGTGACCCTAGTTCTCCCTGCATTTCCTTCCTGGAAAACAGAGTGGTTTTAATGGCTGATGTCAGCTCAGCACACATAGCAGATGAATTACACACAGTATATGTATTATATATATCTTCTCAACCTGCTGTCTGGCCTGGAAAAAAAGATGTACCCCAGGTGTGGGGGTGATCATTAAACCCTGAGACAGGTAGAACTGGGCAGGGCACAGGGAAATGGCCTTGGAGATCCTCCCTAAGTCCCTCCTAGTCTGAAATGACCCAGGAGGGAGCCCCTCTCTTTATGTGATCACCCTCCTGTTTTCTTATTTTGGGGACTTGTTTGTGAAGCTTTAGGATTCAGGGCCCAGGAATAGTGCAGGTTGGGGCCATGGGCACCTTCACATCTGTCCAGGGAGACCATGGCACTTGTCATGATGCTTGTTCTATCCAGCTCTGACTTTTGGGCAAGAAATCCAGAGTCCCCTACTTTCCCCACCCCCACTTCCTTTGTTCCCCGAAAACCAGTTAATGAAGGAAATTGAGTCTGGGCTCCAACCAGGCCGACAGAAGTTCTGTATAGGGACTTCGTGGCCTTCATGTGTCTCCTCTGGTGGGTTATTCTATTGATTATTTATTTTAATTGTTTAATTAATACAGATGCCCAGGCCTTAGGTATTCTGTTTGGTACACTCTACAGTTCTGTACACCTGCATAACAGCCACCCAAAGGCAGACCTCCAGCCTCTGGGTAGCTTTTGTTTGGTCAGGTGAGCCTGCCCCCTGCCGCCAGACGGGGCATTCTTGAAAACAGGTCCAGACTGGCCTGGAGGGAGCTGTCTTCTCTCCACTCCTTGCATGGAGAGGGGAGAACCTCCTTTTATTCCCTAGTTTTTGTCTCTTTTAAGCAATTCATCACCCCACAGCTTTGGCAAGAGTGGGTCTGGGGCTGTTTTTTTTTTTTTTTTTTTTTTTTTTTTTTTAAGATTGTTGGTGGATTTGCTCCCCTGCTAATTGTGTTCCCATGGCTGGGATTCGTTTTCACTGGATGTGTTACACATATCAGGGAGAAATGGTTTTATGGATGGAAACCTGCCTGACAACGAGGCACAGATGGGATTCTGGGCGAGGAAAGGATCCTGGCAGATCAGCGCCTTAATGAAAAAGGAATGCTCTTGTGGCCCCCCCCACAGGGGACATGGGAATCAGTAATCAAAGACAGATTGGGGGGCCTCTTGTAGACCCCAGAGGGACATTCCAGAGAACTTGCCACATTCTTCCCTGAGCTGGAGAGGAAGGCAGAGGCAGGCTGGCGCTTCCAGACTTCTCTTGTGTGCTGTGGGGGCCCCTCCTTGGAGCCTGGCTGACTCCCATCACCCTCCACCCCCACCCTAGGCCCTGCTTATCAGGGCTTCCAGGCCCTTCCACGGCTAATGTTTACTGAGCATGAGCATGTGCCAGACAGGCCCTGTGCCAGGCGCTTTACGTTCATTGACTTGCCTAAGCATAAAACAGCCCTGAAGGGTGCTGACTGCTGTGTGCTGTTGGCACAGGGTGCTCAGTAAACGGTGTGAGTTAGGGTAAGACCAGCCCGTTCTCTGTTCTCCACACCATGCTCGCCCTGTGGGGGGCCACAGTAGCCACAGCTCCTACCCCCATTTTGTAAACGAGGAAACCGAGGTACTGCGTGGTGGGTGGCAGAGTAAGGATGCTAGCCCAGGTGGCCTCGGGGGGTGTTCATCAGCCCTGCTGCCTCTGGGGCACTCGTGAGCCCTACTGGTGAGATCGGGCCAGGAGATTCACCATCTGGCACTCACCTCATCCTTGTCCTGTGTCAGGGCCGTGGTCCTTCGGGCTCTTTCCTCATTCCTGCCTCATTGCTGAGTTCGGGACTCCCCTCTCCCCGTGCTGCATCTGGAGTCACATCTGGCGAGGCGGGTGGGAGGCAGCCCTCCTAACTTAAACATCCTGTTCTCAGAGCCGTGGTTGGGGCCTGCAGGACTCCTAGAGCCCCAGCAACACAGCCCCAGGACATCCTGTTTCGCCTCTAAGTCAAAACCTTTCATCATGGGCCCTTCCAATCAGCCTCAGCCCTGGACTGCAGTTTCTTCTGTCACACATTCCCCTTGAGGCTGCCCCTGCCCTGTCCTCTGGCCTCTTCCGATTCAGCCTCTGCAGAGCCACTCGGAGCTGTGGGTTGAGGTTCCTCAGCTGGCCAAAGGCAGCTCCCCTCCTAGGAGCTACTTTCTCACTCAGACTCATGACTCGTTCTATTCCTGTGCTGGGCACACTCCCCGGCAGTGGTGGGAGCCAAAGTGTGGGGTATAACCACCACCCTGAGGGCCGGGCCCCCTGCACAGGGGTCTGTGACATACCTTGTGCCAACCCGACCTTCCAGGCCTCCCTAAGTGTCTCCTCTGCCAAGGGCCTCCCCTGCCTGCCTCAGTTCTCACAGAGTACTGCCCTTCCAGCTCTTGCCATGTGTCAGAGGTGGTGGGGGACCCTCGATGACCTCTCACAGCCGTAGGAGGCAGGCTCTACTGTCTCCTTGTAGTGGTGGCTCGGGGACGGTACCTGCTAGTTGTGGTCAACCAGCCAGGCCTGGCTCTGCCCAGGTCCAGAGCCTATGTCCTTCCCAGCTCCCTGAGCCTGACCCTTTACAGCCTCCTAGGCCAAATCTCCAAGAGACTGGGATGTGGTTTGGCTGTCTCTCACAAGCTGCTGGGTCCCTAGGATGAAGGATGTCATCGCTTTGTGCCTCGGTTTCCCCTTTAAAAATGAGCTAAGTGTACCTGGGAAGGTGGTTGGGGGCATTAACAGATGCACCGCGTGGCATTAGGTATATGCCTAGTATTGCATAGATTACAGCTTCAAAGTTATGACTGGAGAGGAGAGGCCAAGCGCAGGAGGCTGGAAGCCCAGTTCGTGGAGCAGCAAGGGGCTGAGGTGGCCTGTTTGTTGCCTTCCGCACCCCCCTCCTTTTCATAATTATTCGCTAAGCCCCTGTGCTTTCAGGGGCCAAGGAACTGGCGCACATCTGCCACCCTTTTTGTAGCTCACAAAGCCTGGCTTCGGCTGATTAGCATGGATGGGGAGACATTTGCATGTAATATCTCCCACCCAATCGGTGCCCTAGGATTCTTTTCAGAAAAGCCAGACCCTTTCTTTGTCTGATCCTCCTTTGCTTAAGGTTGCCCTGCTGTACACCCCACAATTAGACCTGTTTTTGGGCCCCTCCAGACCAGGCCTGCAGGGCCTGGAGCCTTCAACCCCTGAAGGCAGAGCTGGCCTCCCCACTTTCTCCCCCGTGGAGAGGAGTCCCCTCTCAGGCCTCTGACCTTGAGAAGCTGTTGCTGATTTACAGCTTTGGGTGTCGTTAGTGCATGAGCTCTTCTGCAGTCTATGGTCAGCCCAGGGGCCACCTGGGGAGGGCTTTCCTGGCATTTTGTCAGGATGTCACCCCCATGAGTAGCTAGTTCAGACCCAGCAGGAGGCGGGGAGGCCCGTAGCCTGAGTAGTGCTGGGGCAACAGGAAACCCTGAGGGGGGTGTCACTGCCTCCCCTCCCTGGCCCCCCTAGATGGTTGCCTCTCAGGACCAGGAGCCTCTTCCATCCTCAGTCCTGCAGCTGGGTGACTTGGGAAGTGATCAGCCTTCATGGGAAACCAGTGTTCTCAGAGCCCCTCTGGAGTGGATTTAACTGTTCAACTTTTTGAGCTGCCCCATAAATTGCCAACCCTTTTGGGCCAGCAGAGGTAGCTGTGTTGTTACTGAGAAATATTTTGAAAGGAATGAAGGATAATACAGCACACACTGTGTGCTTCCAACTATACTTTTAAGAAAAAAAAAAAAAAAAAAACGTGGATAGAATGAAGGTCCCCTCATCTTGTCTCCTCCCAGGGAGGTTACCTCCTGTTCCCCCAACTCTGGGGTGTCAGCCTTTACCAGGGCCTGTTTTAATGTGGACCAAAGACTCAACCTAAATGAAGATGTGCCCAAGCATGGTGTGAGGCTGATGCCTCTTTCAGCCACAGCCAGGTGGTTGTTTCCCTGTGCGTGAGGAGCACACCTGAGCCTGGTCTGGGCCCAGCATGACCTTGTGTCCAGAATTCCCTCTACTCTTTCCATCTGGCCAGAGTGCCTGAGCGAAATGGTGGCCAGCAGCACCTGCTGTGTGCCCTTGGGTCTTGTGCTGTGTTCAGGGTGTGTTAGTCCTTATGACAATACTGAGCAATGAATTAGTATTTTATTTTTGTAAACATGAAAACTGAAGCTTTGGTGGGGAGGTGAGGGCCCCTTGCTTGCAGGTGACAGAGCCTGGATTCAAACCTAGGGCTAACTGACTCCAGAACCAGGGTTCTGGCAACTGTGCCTTGCTCTGTGGCCTCCTCCACAGGGGGAGAAGGACTTCCCCAGGTGACTGCTGCCTGGAATGCAGGCCTGCTGCCCCAGGCTTAAAGAAACCTGAGCCTCTTGTGGGCCATAGCACCTTGAACTGGCCAGCCTGCTGCCCCTCCTCCATCACACCCTTAAAAAGGGGGTGCCAAGGGTGCAGCCTGCTCCGGGAGAGGCAGTAGCTGGAGGCTGATGTCCTTCATTCTCTAGCCCTAAGATGACCCTCAGGTCACAGGGCCTGAGGCTGCAGAGGGCTTGGGCTCAAGACCTGTTCCCACTACTCTGTCCCATCAAGTGTGGAGGGGCACCTAGTCAGACCTGCTCATTTCGAGGAGGGCCCAGGCGATGTAATGATTGCCTTTTGTCTGGTTATCTTTAGAGTACAGGGTAAAAATTCCAACCACTCAGGAGGGTGTAATGTGAAAAGTCTGTCTCTTCATCCCTCCTGATCCTGGCCTAGCCCCTGCACCTTAGTCTTCTGGTGTGACCTTCCCACGTGAGTTTTTAGGCACATATAGGCACATGTGTATAAATCTGTCCCAAGGACCCCACTGTGCTTAAAGTTCCATAGTTTCAACAGTGGGACAGGAGGATGCCCACAAAAAGTGTGTTTCCCTTCCAGAGGCGGTCACTGGAGTCATTCAGTTGTGTGTTTCTAGACAAACCCCAGGTGTGCTGTGCACCTGGCTTCTCCCTACCTGCTCTCACTTTTACACCTAACATGGATGTATTTTACATTGTTCTGTCCCTAACAGTGTGGCGTGGTCATCTTAACGTGGCGTCTTCTACAGATTGAAATCTGTGTCTTTGTTGGCTACACTTTCACTCACTCACTCAGTGGGTATCTAGGTTTGCTTCTGGGTAGATCCTGTCCAACATCTGCAAGCAGAGCTATGGGCTCAGGCGTTGGGATTGTTGGGTTGGGAGTCTGACAGATTGTCCTGGGAAGAGATGCCTAGACGTAGGCTGCAGGGTGCTCAGAGTCTGCTCAAGAAGGCCAGGGTGACCTCGTGGTCCTCAAATACCCTAGTGCTGGACAGTTTGTGATAGCAGCTGTTCGGAACATCTCAGAGAACAGCCCCAGAGCACCCGTCTTCGGTTACAGCTGGAGAGGGAGGCTGGGCCGGGTTAGGATTCCCAGGGTAGGTTTGATCTGGTGACAGTCACGATGGCTGTTCCTGGTCACAAAGAACTTAGTACACTTCTGTTACCTCCATTATCTCAGCGAATTCTCACAGCAGGGAGGGGTTTTATCACCATTTCATTCCCATTTCACAGATGGGGCTCCTGAGGTCAGGGGTGAAGGCAGGTGGTGGTGCTGGCTGCCAGGCCTCCACCTGGGTTGTGTCATCTCACACCTCGGGCTGTGTCATCATCACCACTCGACAGATGAAGACATTGAGGCCCACGGTCACACAGCTGGAGAATGGCAAGTTCAGCCCCGAACCCAAGTCCACCTTGACACCCGTCATTCTGACCACTGGCCCTCTTGGCCTTGCCTGCTGGATGGTTGGAAAGTGACTTCTTCCCTTTCCTGGCTACTGGGGCGCCATACCACACAGGGACAGAGGGACACTTCCAGTGCCCACAGTTTGGAAACTCAGTTGCTGCTGCCATTGCAGTGGGGACTGTGCCTCTGGGAGGTGGGAGGCTCTTCCTGGGTTCAAGGTCTACATCCCCTAGGGACTGGCTCAGCGTGGATGTCACCACCTTACTAAGGTAGTGTGTAATCTGCATTGTACGCCACCTTGTTGTAATCAGACCCCCGAGTTCCTTCCAGCCCCTCTTAACCCTACCTTCTTGCTGGTATGCTGTGTGCCATCAGCCTCCCACTAGTGTCTGTGAGCACGGGAGGGTGGGACCTCTGAGGCTGCACTTGGCACAGGGCAGCTGCAGGCAGGACCTGCCTGGGGCCCTGAGCAGAGGCATACTGCTGGGGGCTGGGGAGAGCACCTTGATTTTTCCACGCCTCGTCCTTCTTTTCACATAACTCCCTCGTTTACTTGGAATATTTTTCCTTTGGAAGGTGAACAGTTTGTATTTTATTTGGCAGCAGGAGGTGGTTTAATAAAAGACGTCACATTTGGACAACTGTTTCTATTCCCCCCGCCCTCCCGAGTCTGCCAAGATAAATAGCTTTAATTATTCCTTGTTTGGTGGCTGTAATAGTTTTCTCGCTAGAGAGGCAAGGACTTGAAATGTGGTCTTTTTGTTGTTTTTCCCCTGAGTTGGAGGCTACTCTTCCATCTTGCCCTCCATCTCCCTGTTCTCCATGAGAGAAAGAAGAACTTACCTCTTCCTGCATGAAAATGGAAGGTACTACAGAAGGAGAGTTTAACTCTGGGCATTTTTCCCTGTTTTTCTGGGTCCCTCTGATGCAAGTCTGTCCAGCCTACAGGGCTCGAGGGCCCCCTGCTTGTTCCATTACTTTCCAAAAGCAAGGGGCGGGGGAAAGGTAAGGACAGTAGGAGCAGGAAGGTTACTATGCAGGGATGCCGAGTGCCCAGTGTCTTTGAGCAGCTAAGTGACCTTTCCCAGGCCATGTGCTAGGTCAGGGCCTGGGCTTCTGGTTCCCAGACTAGCTAGCTGCCTCCTGCATGTAGGGAAGGAGCCCGGCCTCCCCAACTGCATGTTCCGGGCCACCGTGCAGGTCAGCATCCACAGATACCCTCCATATGCAGAGCCCTGGGTCTGTGCAAGGTGGGTATTATATATGGAGCTACCCCATGATGGGGGTTTGTCCAGGAAGTGCTGGAAGACCTCCAGGAGGAGGTGACAGGAACACTTGGGAAAAAGGAAATAGTTCTTTGGGTCTCAGGAGCCACAGAGGCCAGAGAGAAGGTGGGGTGGGGAAGGCCAGCGGAGCATGACCAGGGAGACAGGGAGGTATGACAAGGCTGCAGATGTTGGCAGGGGATCATGGGCCCCATAAGGAGTTTGGACTTGTTCCAGAAAGCTCCGGGAAACTATGGAGGGGTGTAAGCAAGCAGGAAACCACAGATCAGCTGCATTAGACGCTGTGACAGGGAGGTGACTGGAGGCTTGGCACTGGTTAGTGCCCCTGCGTCTGTTCCTGAGGCCACCAGCTCTTTTGAGGCCCTCCTGGGTGCCAGCCCTGGGATGAGGTGTTGAGCAGAGCATTTCCTTCACATCAGGACCAGGGAGCCCCTTGCGCCTCAGGGTCCCCCAGGTTCTGCTGCCCAGATCCCAGGGTGCTGTCCAGGGGCCTGACAAGGAGGTTGGCTCTGTAGTGGATGGGGAGCAGGCTGTTTATATCCCCCCTAGAGTTTTCCCCTTCCAAGCCTCCTCATCTCCTGGCCAGCAGCTCTTCTTTCAGTTCTGCCCCTGTCATCTGTCTCTCAGCACATGGTTGCACTTTCCGTGGTTGTGGGAGTAGCCAGACTCCTGAGCTACACGTCCACTGGGGCCTCTTGTGACTCCTTAGCAGCCCTCCTACGAATCACCTGTCTTGCCTGGGAGTCAGTCTTGGCAACCTCCCTGGGCTGCAGCCACACTATCTTGATTGCCTCCATTCTCCCTACCGTGCCCCTTCAAGGAAAATCACTCCTGTTTGTCTCACACTGAACACTTCTGATCACTGTGTGTGTGTGGGGGGGGGTGCTCCCACATTCCAGGCTGGGCGTTCTGCAGTTCAACTCAATTCTGACACTGTCTACTTGGCGATAGTGTCGGATGCCACAGGTGAAGGGCTCAGTCCCAAAATACTGTTCCCCACTCTCCCTGCGTCACCTGTACATCTGGGTTGTCACCTATGCTTCTGAGCAACTGACTATAGATCGGGTTTTCTCATGCCCCCTCCTCAGGGTAGACCGGTCTGCTAGAGCAGCTCATTGAACGTGCTAGATTATAGGTTATTTATTATAAGAGGATATAACTCAGGAACAGCAGATGGAAGAGATGCATAGGACAAGGTGTGTGGAAAGGGGTGCTGAGCTTCTGTGCCCTCTCCAGGCCTGCCACTCTCCCCAGATCTCCAGGTGTTCAACAACCTGGAAGCTCTGTACACTCGGGCCTTTTGGGTTTTTATGGAGGCTTCATTATTGATTAAGTCTTTGACTGTTGACAGCTGTGGGGTGGAGGAGACTGAAAGTTCCAGTCTTCTAATTACTTGGTCGGTTCCCCTGACAACCAGCCCGCATCCTTAGGGGTTTTCCAAAGGTCCAGTCACTAACAAATTCTGCAGGGGTCGAAAGGGGCTTGTTATGAATCACCAAAGACACTTTTATTGCTCTTATCACTTAGGAAATTCCAAGAGTGTTAGGGACATATATTATAGATTACAATATCACGGCCCCCTTTTCTCTCTGCCTTCCTGTGTTCTATATCTTCTCGCTGGAGAATTCGTTCCCAATCTCTTTCCCAGCCTGGGTCAGGTACCATCTCTAGGTTCTCACAGTGGCCCTGTTCTGCTAGCCTCAGTGCCCGTCATCTGAGGGTCCTCATCACTGCCACCCAGCTCTCCTCACCTCCTCTGGGATGGGGAGGGTGTCTCCGCTGCTCAGTGTCTGATGAGCAAATGAGGAAGTGGGTGGAGAAGGAGGCTCAGCGCCCAGCATCTCTGCACCTGTAGTTCCAGATGCCCCTGCTGGGTTTGTAATAAAGTTTTATTGGCACAAAGCTATGCTTGCTCATTTACATGTCTGTAGCAGGGTTGAGTTGTAGTAGCAGAGATTATATATCTTACAAAGCTGAAAATATTTACCGTCTGGTCCTTTACAGAGAAAGTTGGCTGTCCCCTGCTCTTGGAAGCACAGAGAGGATGGACAGCATATTGGTTAGGAGCACAGACCATGAAGTCAGTCATCTGGGCCACTCACTTGCTGTGTGACCTTGGGCCAGATACTTAACCTGTCTGAGCCCCTTTCTGTGGCAGTAGATGCTCACGGGCGCTCCGAGGGGTTTGTGTAAAGCACAGGAGCAGTGCGAGGCATCTGGAGAGAGTTGTTGCTTGCTGGCGGACATTCTGATGTACCAGCCCCTGTAAGGTGTGGGCGGGCCTCTGGGTCTGGCTCCACGGAGGAAATCTGTTGGTGTCATGGATTTGCAGGGGCCTTGCTTCCCTGGGGAGCAAGACAGGTGGGGTGGTTTTCTGACCACTGGGGTTCCCCCTGGGCACACCCAGTGGCATTGTCTCTTGTGGTTCTAGCCCTTCATCTGTGGGCCCCAGAGCTTTAGCAGCACAGACTTGGCAGAGTAGCAGGTGGGAAGTTAGCCCACAGTGCCCAGCTGGGACCAGGAGCAGGGCACACATTTGTGGCATCAGTGGCATGATTAACATCCCTTAGTCTAGGTTTGACTCCCTTGTACTCCCTGTTCAGATCCTGCCTTGGGAGAGCCACTTGGGAGAAGGTGACTTGGACAGTGGGCCTGGTCACACACAGCTCTGCCAACCCCAGTCAGTGGGACCCCAGCACAGCCTCCCAACCACAGCTCCCTTTGTCCTCCCCACCCCCACACTTAAATTGTCACACTGGCCTGCTAGCCCCTCTCCTGCTTCCTGTTCCTCACTTCTCTGGGCCTTGTGCACACAGCCCCTGAATACGCTGGCTGATGGAACAAGGTTTGTGCTTTCTAGATTGGTTTCTGGAGGTCGGGCATGGAGTTCCTGCCTCTTTCGTGGCTCACTCACTGATGGCTGAATAAAGGGTGACTTGATGGTTCCAGCCTTTGAGTCTGCCAGCAGGTTTCCTAAAAGATGGGGCTGTGTCTGTGAGGGACCTAATCGTCATTGCTGGATCCAAGCTCTGTGAGTTCTGGGCCCTAGGCCCCTTTCCCAGGCGAAGCTTTCCCAGGACGCTCTCCCCTTGGGGAGTCGTTAGGGAGCCATCCTGCCGGACATTTCAGCTGTGCTCCGCCCAGCCACAGGTGACCGTGGGCAGTGGGTGAGCCTGAGTCGCATGTGCAGGCAGATGGAAGCACAGTGTCATGTCACCACTTCTGCCTGTCGTTCTGAGGGCCCATTCTAGTCGTGGGGGAGAGGGAGAGGGGAACAGCATGTGCAAAGGCCTGGAGGAGGGTTCTGGGGAGGGTTGAGTGTGGCCATGGGAAAGGGGCTGGGGAGTGGAGAGGCTGATGAATGCGGGCTACTGGTCATGCAGGGCCTCAACTGCCAGTTCGAGAGCTTGGACTTCAGAGGTTTTCCAAAGCATGTAAGAATACTGGACAGCTTTTTTTTTTTGGTTTGTCAGATACCAGGCACCTCCGGGCACCTCCTGTGTGCCAGAGGCGGCATAGCAGTGATTCTCACACAAGGCTGAACTCATGGGCTTTGGGTGCCACTGATAGGACGGGTTGGGTTGCCTTCAGGCCCAGCCCTCCTGGACGCAGCCAAGCTTTGCTCAGCCACAGGTCCTTGTGGTTGCCAGTCCGGCGCCAGGTTGTGGGTGGGGCACCTAGGGCAACTGGTCGGGTTGCCAGGCTCCTTCATAAACAGAGGTCCTCCCTGCTCTGGTCGCTGTCACCCTGCTGCAGCTGACAGATTGGCTTATTTCCTGCCCCAGAAGGGGCATGGGCATGGACACTGTGCCAAGGTTTGTGGTCCGTTCCTGGGACCTACTAGGCTTGGGAGCACCTTCTCTTGGGTCCCCTGTGGGTGCAGCGTGGCCGCGAGCCTGCCAGTATGCTCTTCCCTCCTGCCCGTGGACAGGAGGTTGGCCATTGCTGACCCTCCTCCTGCCTTGGAGGGCAGCACCTGGCTCTTGAGGTGTGAGGCAGTTTGGCAGAACCCACACTGTGTCCCTGGGAGCCCCCTCCAGGGCCTGGCCCCTGGCCCAGCGCTCAGATTACATAGGAGACTGGTGGTGGCCCCGTGAACACCCCATAGGCCCATCTTACCTACGTTTACCCATTGGGGATTTTTTTTCTATTGAGGTAAAATTCACATAACATAAAACAAACCATTTTAAAGTGTACAATTCAGTGGCATTTAGTACATTCCTAGTATCGTGTAACCGTCGCCTCTATCTAGTTTCAAAACATTTTCTTCAACCCAAAGAAAACCTCGTGTCCATTAAGCAGTTGCTCCCCATTCTCCTCCTCCCCGTGCCTGGCAACCACCAGTTTGGTTTCTGTTTCTATGGATTTGCCAAGTCGATATTTCATATAAATGGAATCATATATACGTGACCTTTTGTGTGTGGCTTATTTCACTGGGCGTAATGTTTCTGAGGTTCATCCATCTTGTGTCATGGCTTCCATTCCTTTATTTATGGCTGAATAATATTGTCGTATGGATACACCACATTTTGTTTATCCATTTGGCGGTTGAGCATTTGAGCTGTTTCTACCTTTTGGCTATTGTGAATAGTACTACTTTGAATATTTGTATACAGATATTTGTTTGAATACCTGCTTTCAATTCTTTTGGGTATATGTATGGCTAGGAGTGGGATTACTGAATCAAATGGTATCTCTGTGTTTAACTTTTTGAAGAATCACTGAACTGTTTTCCACAGAGGCTGTACCATCTTCTGTTCCTACCAAGCAGGGTATGAGGGTTCCAATTTTTCCATTCTTGCCAACACTTGTTATTTTCCCCTCTCTTTCTGTTTAGATTATCTTAGTGGATGTGAAGTGATATCTCTGTGGTTTTGGTTTGCATTTTCTAATGACTAATGGTGTCTTTTCATGGGCTTGTTGGCCATTTGTATATCTCCTTTGGAGAAACCTGTCTCTTCAAGACCTTTGACCCATTTTTTAATTGAGTTGTTTTTATCTTTTATTGTTAAGAGTTCTTTGTATATTCTGGACTCTATCTAGATCCTTATCAGGTATATGATTTGCAAATATTTCTCCTGTCTTATAGGTTGTCTTTTTTTAAATGTCTTTTGATGTAGAAAAGTTTTTAATTTTGATGAAGTCTAATTTATGTAGTTTTAACTCATATATAGGTCATTGATCCATTTGAGTTAGGTTTTATATATGGTGTGAGGTAGTGATCTAACTTCATTTTTTGCATGTGGAGATCCAGTTGTTCCAGCACCATTTCTTGAAGAGACTATTTTCTCCCTCATTGAATGTTTTTGGCACCCTTGTTAAAAATCAGTTGACTGTAAATGTAAGGGTTTGTTTCCAAACTCTAATTCTGTTTCATTGATCTATGTTTGTCCTTTGGCCGGGACTGTTCCGTTTTGATTACTGTATCTTTATGCTAAGTTTTGAAATCAAGAAATGTGAGTCTTCCAACTTTGTTCTTTTTCAAGACTATTTTGTTTATTCTGGGTGATGGGGAACATTTTGCCGTATTTGTACTCGTGCTTCTCTCTATACATATAGTTTGTTGTTGATTCTCTGAGCCACTAGAAAGCAAGCTGTAGACATTACGAGAATCCACTCAAAATACCTCCACCTGTGTCTTCTAAGAATAAGGGCATTCTTCTACGGAATCCAAATCATTTAAAATGACCATATCTACAATCCATACTGATGTTTCTCAAGTTGTACTTCATAGCTTTCGAAAAGTTTTTCCTTCGGCTCCGGTCCAGGGTCATACTTGACATTTGATGGTCACATCTATTTAGTCTCCCTCCTTCTGGAAGAGTTCCAGCAATTTGGTATCTCCTGACATTGGCCATTCTGAGGAGACTAGGCAGGTTGTATTGTAGACAGCCCCAGGATCTGGCACTTATCTGTTGTCCTTTTGTGATGAGACCAGAGTAAAACTTGTGCCAAGAATGCATAACAGATGCCACATCTGTCCCACTGCATTACATGAGGACCACAGCATTGTATGGGTTTGTCCTGTTGCTGCTGATGCTAAGTGTCACTGTTGGGCTGAAGTGGGCGTACCACGTGTGTGTTAAATATGACTGTCAGTCACAGTAACAGTCGCAGGCACGCAGATGCAATGCTTCCTGCCTGTGTGCTGGGCCTTGTGCCTGCCCCATTTGACAGATGAGAAAACCGAGGCTCAGAGAGGCTGACCTTCCCTCATGACACACTAAGTGGCATACGCAGGGCATGAACCCAGGGTGTTTGCTCATAATCAGTAATGCCACATAAATGCGAGGAAGAGAGGGCTCAGCTGAAGGGAGCAGAGGTGCCACCAAGAGTTCTTATTGACCTCCACTCCAGCCTCGCTCAGCTCTGAAGGCCTATAGTCCCCCACGTCCCCATCCCCCATGTGACACGGAAAGTTAGGACACTGAATGCCTGATTCCCTCAGCTGGGCCTGGGCGCCCCGGCAGGGTCCTGGGACCCTCTGCCCTGCCAAGGTTGCCTTTTTGTCGCTGTGTCTTCCCACCTCAGTGTCTGCTGGATGAACGAGGAGCCTGGCATGAGGACGTGCTCCATGGGGGAACATCCTAGGCCATAATGCCTTGCTGGGCTCCACAGCTCCTGGCACCCGCCATCTCAGCCCTGATTGCCCTGTGGACAGCAGTTCTCTCCCACGGGACAGGCAGTGTCCCTGCGTCCCCACTGCCTGATTGACCGTCATCTTGGCCTTAGCATGGGCTGGGCAGGCAAGGCACACAACAGTGCTTTCGGGGAGGGATTTCTGGCACCCCGGAAGAATCGGGAAATGAAGGAACGGGGTGAGCGACTCAAACAATAGCAGCTAATAGGGAGCCTTGCTTGCTGGCCCTGGGGCCTGCTGGCTCACGCCCACCTCTGTCCCCATAGATGAAGACGTTTGTGTGTTCAAGTGCTCGGTGTCCCGAGAGACGGAGTGCAGCCGCGTGGGCAAGCAGTCCTTCATCATCACCCTGGGCTGCAACAGCGTCCTCATCCAGTTCGCCACACCCAATGGTAGGTGTCCCTTCTGTCCCAGTGGCACACAGAGCTCCCAGAGCCAGGGGGCCTTAGGCTTTGAGCTGTGGCCAGCTAGGCCTGGAGCCTAGTTAAGTCATGGACCATCCATCCTTCCCAGCGAAGGCTCTGTTGCCATTCAGAAATGTCCCCACGTGGAGATCTGTCCCCAGTCGGAGCATGTTCTCACTGCCCGGAATGTTCCCTCCGTGGCTCCTTTGGGTCCTTCTGGGCTCGGCTAATATGTCCCTCCTCTGAGAGGCCTATCCTGACTGCCCAGCCAGGCTGCACTCCTGGCTTCTCGGAGGAGCCCGGCAGCTGGGGTCTGGGGCCCTCCACGAGATGAGGCAGGCAGGAACTAAGGGAAACCTGGGGCCCTCCATGAGATGAGGCAGGCAGGGGCTAAGGGAAGCCACTGGAGAGTTCTAAGCAGACCTGTGGTGGGTGGGGGGGGGGGGACACAAGCAGATGCATGAGGCTCCTGAAGAGAGTTTGTGGTGGCTCTGGGGTGGGACAGCAGAGGTGGTAGAACCGCCCCCCCCCCCGCAGGGGTGGAGACTGCCTAAAGGTCCAGCAACAGGGATTGGTCACTGCAGAGCAGAAGGTAGTAGGTCTGGTGGGTGGTGCAGGGGTCTAGGGCAGGAGAGGCCACCTGCGCATTGCCACTGCCAGCTCCCGGGAGCCCCCTCATTTGGCACAGTGCCACCTTAGAGGGGACTTCTCATGGCCTAGATCAGCCTCTTTGCTTCAGAGCTGCCACCTGCAGAGAAGGCCAGAGTGTGGAGAAAGCAGCCAGGTGGTCCCCCCCAACCCTCGCCCCGCGGAGGCATTCTTATGCCCCACACTTCCTTTCCTTTCTTATGTACGTAAAAAATTCTAATTCATTGTTAAAAAGAAAATGAGTTAGAGAAAACACCCTCAGTAATAACCTTTAAGAGCTGGTGCTGTCAACTCTTCTAGTCTCTTTCTACTCTATGAATGTTTATATTTTACTTTTTTCCCTTTTCAATCCTATCAGTTTTTAAATTGTAGTAAAGTAAATATAACAGAATTTACCACTTTAACCCTTTTTGAGTGTTCATTGCATTAAACACACTCATATTGTGCAAATATCACCACCATCCATCTCCAAGACTTTCTCATCTTCTCAAACTGAAATGCTGTCCCCATCGAACACTAATTCCCCCCCGCCCCCAGCCCCTGGCATTCACTGTGTTACTTTCTGTCTGCAATTTTCTTTTTTCTGACTTGATGCAATTTAGCGGGCATTTTCTATGTTAATAAATATAGTTCATTTAAAAGGCTACATAACTTTCAGTCCTGCAGACTCGTGGTGACCAGTTGTCTGACGTGCTTCTTCTGTCCACTGGGGTCCATCTAGTCCTCCATTATGGGACATTGAGGTGGCATCCCTTGTGTTTACTGCCATGGACAGAAACTGCTGTGCGCCACTTGTAGTTATTTGCTGGGGCGAATCCCAGAAATCTGATGCCTGGGTTGGTGGGCTTGTGTCCTGCAAAGGTTCAAGCCACCCTGCCCTTCGGTGAGGCAGCGCCAGGTCCACTGCCACCAGTTTACCCCAGAGTGTGGGCCATCTGCCATTTTGTGTCAGCCACCGAGTGGCAATCTTGGCTACCTTTCTTTTCCTTAAGTTTCAACATTGTTTTTTGGGAAAAAAAATCACCAGGTCACACACGCACAACAGGAAAGTCGGGGCGTCCAGCTAGGCAGAAGGCCACTGGCCCATCCAAAACCTCCCACCCCTAAGATGGCTGTGCATGACCTGGCTTCCCCCTTCCAGATTTCTGTTCCTTCTACAACATCCTGAAGACCTGCCGGGGCCACACCCTGGAGCGGTCAGTGTTCAGCGAGCGGACGGAGGAGTCCTCTGCCGTGCAGTATTTCCAGGTGGGTACCTGCTGTCCCTGGCCAGACTGCTGCCACCTGATGGGCCCGAGAGGCTGCGCAGCACAGGGCAGGCCCACCTGGGTTCGCGTCCTGGCTCTGCCCCTTACTAGCCGCGTAACCTTGGGCAGGTTTCCTCCACTTGTTGGCCTCAGTTTCTTCATCTGTGAGACGGAGTTGCCAGGGCCTGCATAGGAGGGTTGCTAGAAGGACTTGATTGCAGGTGACGTTCAGGCCCGTAGGTGTTTTGAGTTCTGATAGTGCAGTTAAAATAAACTGACCACGTAGGGCACGCCAGGCACTGGTCCAAGCGCTTCCACAATGTACGGAAGCACTTGAGCCCTCCCAACAACTCTAGGAGGTAAGTACTGTTATTGTCCCCATTTTGCAGATGAGAAAACTGAGGCTCAGAGAGGTTAAGTGACTTGCTCCAAGTCACACAGCTATTATGCAACAGAGCCAAGATGGGAAGCCAGGCCTGCCTGATGCCAAAGCCTGTGCTCCTGCCCAGGTGCCACGCTGCCTCCCGATCGCCCGTTGTCTTACAGAGAGACCCCACAGCACCTCACCCGCCTGGCGCTCTTGAGTCCTAGGGTTCTGTTTGATCTACTACTACGCTTCTTTGGGGCCCCTAAGACGGGGCAGGTGGCCTCTGATTCCAGAACCCTGCCTGTGGCAAATCTTGAGTTCTCCTGATGGCTTCCAGGTCCAGGCGGCATCTAGCTGTGTCCTTCAGCCACGGTGATGGTGGCAGTGTCCCCTCTGGGGGCTGCCTCTGGCTTCCTGTTCCCTCTCGTGGAGCAGCCAGCAGCTGCCAATGGGGTCCGGGCCAGCAGAGAGGGTTTGACCTCCCTCTGGAGGTTTGTGCCCAAGGTGGGCGGGCCCTGTCAAGGGCCGGCCAGGGCCTTGGCCATTTGTGCTTCCGCGTGCCCTGTGCCATTGGCATGTCTCTGTTCCAGTTTTATGGCTACCTGTCCCAGCAGCAGAATATGATGCAGGACTATGTGCGGACGGGCACCTATCAGCGTGCGATCCTGCAGAATCACACAGACTTCAAGGACAAGGTGAGCGGCCGCCCTGCCTCCCTCCTCCCTGCACCTCATGCCCCTCCCCTCAAGTTGCCTCTCTCTTTTTCCTTTGCTCATGGATTTTGTCTTTAACTTTTTTGGATTACAAAAGCAAAATCTACTTTTCATCAAAACTCAAAGAACCCATTGCATACAATATAGACATGAGAGGCCTCTGTCATTTCCTTCCAGAACAACCACTGCCCTATTTTTCCCATGCATGTACTAGCATATATATTTTATAGTTATTTAAGCTTATACACACACACACACACACACACACACACACACACACACACATATACATATACATATGTATGTATATGTATATATGTGTGTGTGTGTGTGTGTATATATGTATATGTATATACATATATATACACATATATAGGATTGTGTTTCACTGCAAAATATATATATATATAGGATTGTGTTTCACTGCAAAATACTTTTTCTCCACCTAACGGTATGTCTTGGGTCATACTCTCAAGAATGTAGTATAATTTACTAGTTATTTCCATGGTTCCTTTTAAGATCTTTTTAATATTACCAAGTAGTGGATAGTGAGTCCTCAATGTCACTGATAGGTTCTATTACTTTAAGTGAAATGACATATGAGAAAACCAATTGTATGGTAGGTAGGCTAATTGATATAAACAAGAGTCAGATTCCTACTGCGTCTCTTCAACATAATGAACGACATCGAATGAAGTGACCTTATGTGAGGACTTGCTGTGCACTCATTAAAAAGAGGGAGAGCAAGTATAGAGTATCTGTGTCCAGAAGTGAAAATTTATTTTCTTCTCTCCACTTTTGAACCAAATGGGAGCTTGTGTTTTTCCTAACATATCTTTGGGGCTTCTCAGCATGATCCTTAACATCTGCCTCATCCATGACCTTGGTGATGCCTCCAGTGCTGCTGAGGATTCCCTCAGAACACTGAGGCCCCTAGACTCCAGGGCCTGAGCCCCACAGCCTGGGAAGGGGCTATCTTGCACATGGCAGCATGCCTCTTGGGGCTGCTGGTGTGTGCTGTGTTGGAGCAGTGCTTGGGGCCCGGGCAGCACATGCTCCTTCAACAAAGTCCCTTCCAGCTCTTCCAGGACAGAGATCCGTTTTTTGGTTCATCCAGAGCTCTGAGAGTCACCCCAAGGCCCTTCCAACCCACCAGTCCCAGTGCCCTTTCTGAGCCTCACTCTCTGCCCACTGCCATGCTCTGAGCACTTCTGCAGTAGAGTGCATGCATGTCGCCACCAGGAGCTGTTACCCTGAGTCCGCTGATGCAGAAGCAGTCAGACAAACCCAGGATGAGGGATGATTTCACACACTAACCTGGACTCTTCCAAGAGCCCACACCATGGGACCAGCAGCCTTCAAGAGGGCCCCTAGCCGGCCCCAGGGTTTGGGCAGCTCACCTGCCCTAGCCCAGCCAGTGGCTGCTTCTCTGGGCCGGCATTAGCCTACAAAAAGGAGATATTGCCATTAACACCCCCAACACCCCCGGACCCCTTTATCTCCTGCAAGGGCTGCAGAGGCCCCAGAAGGACACCTTTCAGCTGTCAAGCCAGTGTCCGGGGTGGCCCACAGCACTCAACCCAGCTGATTCACAGACCGTGGAGCCCATGGGGTTGGGGCCAAGTAAGCTTCTCTCAGGGGCTCCTCCCAGGGTTCGTCAATCCCCCGTGGGGCCTGGGGTCAGGGGCTGCCCCCTCCTGCCTGCTACAGGGCTCAAAGGTGTCCTCGCCTGGTGAGCGCTCATTCCCTGAGAAACTGTGGGCTCACTTGTGATAGCCAAGTGTCCACCATGCTGCATACACAGTTGACAACCCAGTCAGTCCTTGAATTGGGTCTGAGAGCATGTGATAGTCTTAACATCCTAGCTATCTTCAGAAATCTTCAGGTCCAGCACCAGGGCTCCCGTGTGCTCCAGGCAGCTCAAAAACCAAGCTGTGGGCAGCTGGCTCACGCTTTGGGAGGCAGGCTGCATGGCCCAGGGTGTGCTCAGTGCTATGGGTCTACAGGGAGCCAGAGCCTGGTGACGTGCACATCATTCTGATAACTGTCACTTCACTGGAATCTTGTTCTCACTGGTCCCTCTTCCCTCAGATTGTTCTTGATGTTGGCTGTGGCTCTGGGATCCTGTCGTTTTTCGCTGCCCAAGCTGGAGCAAGGAAGATCTATGCGGTGGAGGCAAGCACCATGGCCCAGCATGCTGAGGTCAGCAGTCTACTGGGACCTAATCCTGTTCTCGCCCTTCAGCTCTGCCTGCTCCAGCCTGGGGAAGGTGGCCCTGCCGCAAGCCCCCAGGAGACCTGACCTTCAGATCCAAGGGAACCTGGGGACATTACTTCTCTCCTTTGGTGTCTTTCCCCAAAACCAGTTGATTGTTGGAGGGAGAGACTTGCTGGACCTGGGGTGGAATCCCATCCATGACTGACGGTCACCCCCTGGATTTAGGGGCAGTTTGGGGCCTTGCTTCAGGGGACTGTGCAGTCACACAGACCAGGGTGGGATCCCAACCCTGGTGAGCAGCCTGGGTCTCTGAACTCATTTCCCACATCTTTAAAATATGAGTAACAACAGCGTTTCATTTCATTAGTGTTATCATTTTTTTGGTTTCTCTTTTTGCACTGAAACCTTCATTCATCAGGTTCAAAACTTAGAGCCGCAAATGGGTGAACAGTGAGGACGCTCCCCTCCCCCCTTCCCAGAGGGGAAGGAACATGTCTGCAAACTCCTCAGAGCTATTGGGTGGGGTGAGCACGTGCTCCTCCGCCGCCCATCTGGCACTGTCATGAGTGGTAGCCGCCCACCACCTCGCACCTGCTCTGCTCCTTCACAGTGCGCCTGCAACTGTGTCATCATGGAGACCTTTCTTTCTCTTTCTCGTGGCCACAGAGCATTCCTTTGCCTGGATGGACTACTGTTTGTTTAGACTGTTACCCCACTTAGGGTGCCCCCTGGTCCTTGCAGCACAGACAGATGCTGTACTGAATTCCTCATGCACGTGTCACCTCTCCTGTGTGCCATCATGTCAGCATTGGAATCGCTGGAGTGGAAAGCATGTCCCAGTTTAGCTCTGGTAGCTGTAGCAAAAGCCTGTCGTCCCCTTCTCTCTTCCCATCAAGCAGTTGTCCTCACAGGGTGAGGGGTGACATCAGGGTACCACAAGCTACAGCAGGGAAGGCCCTGAGGGAGGGCTGGTGCTGTGGCTGATGGTGGCCAGAGTTAGGGTGCCGCCGAGGCTGCATGTAGACGGAGGCCCTCTCGCCCGCAGGTCTTGGTGAAGAGTAACCACCTCACTGAGCGCATCGTTGTCATCCCCGGGAAGGTGGAGGAGGTCTCCCTCCCTGAGCAGGTGGACATCATCATCTCGGAGCCCATGGGCTACATGCTCTTCAATGAGCGCATGCTTGAGAGCTACCTCCATGCCAAGAAGTACCTGAGGCCTGGCGGTGAGTGTCCCTGCGGGCTCCGGGCCTGGAGGCCGGGGTCACACCCACTGGAGTTCTTTTGGGGAGCACCTAGCTGTTGCTCGGTCAGCACAATGGTGGTTCAGCTCTCTGCTGGCCTGTGTTGGTGTCCTGGGGTGCTACGGGCATCTGGGCTTTTGCCCTACCCCCACCATGCTGGCTGTGGCATGGGAACCCTGGGCCCCAGACATCTATCTGCCCAGCCCGCCTGGCCAGAGTATGCAGGGGCCACCTTCAGGTCCCTTGAGAACCTCTGGGCAGCCTTTTCCATCTTGTGCTCTGGTGTTTCAGGGACAATGGCTGAGAACGTGGCAGCTGCAGAAGGTGTTCTGGAGTCTGTGTGTAGTGGGGGCAGCTGTCTGGTGTGCCCATCTGTGGCATCCTGTTTGTGTCACTGTGCCTGCCTGGCCATGCTCCTGGTCACTGGGTCACTATTTATACCTGTCCATCTGTGTCCCTGGGGGTCTGTTCCTGGTCCTGAACATCCACTAGTGTGTCTGTTTTTAAGTTCAGGTTGTGTATTTTTTAGTACTTCTCTACAAGCAAGGGGTTGTGTCTGTGTGCGTGTGGCATGGGAGGACCTGACCCAGGACAGTGGGGTGCGAAGCAGTGCAGTGGCAGCCCTGTTGCAGATGGGTGGGTTGATCTGTGGGGAAGCATCTGCTTCTGGCGGTGGGAGGTGACTGCCATTTCCAATAGCTGTGATCTCTGTCCCAAGTCCCAGGTGTGAGTGTGGGAAACCAGGCTGCCTGGGAGGTTGTCTGGACTTACTCTCCCCCCATTCTGCCATTTTGGTGGCTAAGCCTACGGGGGAGTGGTGGCCCCAGCAGAGTGGGCTCCTCTTTATGGGATGTAGGGATGGATAAGCAGCTGCACACTCCCCCCACTGCCAGACGCTGCCCTCTGCCCTGCTCCATGCGTGTGGCTTTGTCCCATCCCAGGAAGCTCTTTGGGGGGATTGGAAGGAGCTGGCTCCCCAGCTGCATGCCTTTAGGTTCCTACAGGGCTAGGACACTTTCCCATGATGCCCCAGGGGCTAGCAGATTCCTTCTGGGCAGGTGAGTCAGCAAGTGGCCTCTGGACCAGAATGGAACATCTCCCCTCCCCCACCCCAGCCGGCTCCCCACTAGCACCTGGGCCCCTTCCCGCACATAGAGGAGGGAGGGAGGCCCACATCTGGAGGCCAGGTGATGAGGGAGCCCTGTCCCTCTGTGCTGCTGGCCCTGACTCATTTGTTCCTTGAGTCATGCAGATAGAGGATCTTGTCCCCTTCCCACTTCAAGCCATGGACCAGACCAAGGGGGCCAAACTGCCCACCCTGCCTGCCAGCACTTTGGCAGTCCCAGCACTGAGGATTCAGCTGACCGCCCCCACCCCCGGCCTCTGGCCTCACCTGAGGCCCCGATGGCATAGCCTGGGGCTCAGCCTCGTCCTGTCCAGAGCACTTTGTCTCACTGTCCTTGGCTGCACATCCATAGATGACGGCACCTAAGAGGCACTGCTGGCTTATGGAACAGGGCCCTGGAGGCCTGGCCACATCCTGGGCACTGCTTGCTTACCTCTTAGGCTCCAGCAGGTGCCTTCCTGTCTCCCAGCCTAGTAATGGAACATAAGGACAGACTCTCGTCTCTCCAGCTGGCTGTCCAGGTTTAGCAAGACAGTGCATGTCAAGTGCTTACCGTGGCCACTGGCAGAGTAGATGGCCAGGACCTCTGTGTCATAGGAATGAGGCATGAATGAGGCTGGGAAGGTCCAGGATTAGGGGTCCTGGGGCCATTTGGAGGCTCTGCCAGGCCCTCAAGAGTGTCCCACCATGATGCCAGCACCCCTTCCTGCCTCCCAGGAAACATGTTCCCTACCATTGGTGACGTCCACCTCGCACCCTTCACGGATGAACAACTCTACATGGAGCAGTTTACCAAGGCCAACTTCTGGTGAGTGTGCCCTGCATGGGTCCGTCCCTTCTCAAGAATGTCCTGCCTCTTTTTTTGCTCATTCTCAGGAGGACCTGAAAGACTTGGGCTGGACAAGGGCCAGCTAGGAAAGAAGGCAGGCTGCCCCACCTGCCTCTTTTGCTGCTGGTGACCTTGCCGTGGGGGGCGGGGACTTTCTGCAGGTACCAGCCATCTTTCCATGGAGTGGACCTGTCAGCCCTCCGAGGCGCCGCTGTGGACGAGTACTTCCGGCAGCCTGTGGTGGTGAGTGGGGCTGTTGCAGTTAGCACCAGGCGTGGCTCCCTCTGGGATGATGAGATTGGGGCATGGGCTTTCCTGTCAGGCCTCTTGCAAGCCTGCAGCCCCAGCAAAGCCACTTACCTTCTCAGCTCACTTCAGCCCCTGCACAGAGCTCTCTTAGAGCTGTTGGGAACAAAGTGACAATGCATGCAGAGCGCTTAACATAGAGGAAGCATGTAATATAGGTGAACTGTTAGGTGAATTGATCCTTGGTGTATGGTTTTATTTGACTGATTTCCATTAGAGATTTTTGAACTAATTTTATAGACCCACAGTTCACAAATCAGAAAAGTATAAAAATGAAAAATGTCCCCACTTTTGTCCCAAGACACACAGTTCTCTTTCCTATAGGCAAACAGTACTTCTTGTATATCTTTCCAGAAGTTTTATACAAATGTACATATACAAATATATTTAAATCTTTCTCAAAAAAGTATATAGCAT
Source organism: Eidolon dupreanum (assembly GCA_028627145.1). Taxonomy (NCBI): domain Eukaryota; kingdom Metazoa; phylum Chordata; class Mammalia; order Chiroptera; family Pteropodidae; genus Eidolon; species Eidolon dupreanum. The sequence continues at coordinate 30,765,486 of CM053512.1, read as the reverse complement.
AATCAACATACTATTCTGTCTTACTTTCTCTGTGGTCAGAGAACATACACTCTATGATTTTAGTTCTTTGAAATTTGTCGAGAGTTGCTGTATGTGGTCTCTTTTTGTTTATGTTCTATGTGAACTTGAGAAAAATTTATATTAACCACTTATTACCGTCAAGTCGTATCTGTTAGTCATGTTGGTCAAATCTCTGTCTAGTGATTTTCTGATCTGCTTTTCCCATTTATTACTGATTGTAGATTTATTTTTCCATTTAGTTCTGATAGGTCTTGCTTTATATCTTCAAGACACATTTTTAGGTGTGTACAGGTTTAGGATTGTTATATCTTCCTGTTGGATTGATCCTTTTGTCATTATTAAAAGTCTATCTTGAGTGGCATTTCTTGCCTTAAAGTCTTTTTTTCTAACATAGTTCAGCTACTCTGGCTTTATATTGGTTAATTTTTGTACAATATATATTTCTCCGTCCTTCTACTTGCAACCTTTTGGTGTTCTTATTTAAGGTTTGTCTTATGTAAGTAGTGTAATTTGGGTTTTATTTTTTAACCAGATGTTTTCTTTTAATTAGACTACTTAGACCATTGAAATTTAATGTAATTACTGTCCTTTAGGGGTATAAGTACCATTTAACTATTTTTCTATTGTTTCTTTTTGACTCTTGCCTTCTGTTTTAATACGGTTTATAGTATTGTTTTTCCCTTTTGATGTCTTTCACTACTTTTGAGAGACCTTTGGGCAGTATCTCTTTACATGCTTAACTCCACACTATTCTCTTTTTTCTTCCAAGATTTTTCATATATCCTACCGGTTCGTCTTCCAGTCCTCTTTACTATGTCTAATCTTATTTTCTAATTCTTAATTTTAGTTCTAGAATTTTATTTTGCTTATTTTTTATTTCAGTTCTCTGTGAAATTCTCTATACTTTTACCCCTTTTTCTTGGTAAGTGTATATCCGTTGTTTTATTCTCTTGGTTTTTGGTTCTCATCCTTCAGTCCTGTCTCTTGGTGCCTGGTTATCAGATGCCAGAATGAAAAATTATAGAGGTTCTGGGTGATGTTTTTCCTTCCAAGGGTTTGTTTTTCTTCAGGCAGCTAGCCATATGGACAGATCACCTTGGTCCTATCATGTATTTGAGATATTTGGTGGCTGCTTTTCCAACTCTACTTGGCTGGTATGTTTCCTGATTTCCCTATAGGGCAGCAGTTCTCAAAAATTTTGGTCTCAGGACCCCTTTACATTCTTAAAAATAGAGAATCCAAAAGAAATTTGTTAATGTGCCTTATATCTATTGATATACTGTCAATGTCTGTTGGTATTAAAAACTTAAGCCCAGGAAATTTAAAAATATGTATCCATTTAAAAAGAAAAAAAAAGTAAAATCATTACCTGTTAACATAAGTAGCATTTTCAAGAAAAACTACGTCCAAAACTTCTCAGCAAGAATAGCAGCATTTTTAATTTGCAAATCTCTTGATGTCTGGCTTAACAGAAGACAGTTGGATTGTGCTTCCTCATTCCTCTGTTGTGATACTATAGGTGAGTGAACAAATGAAAGAGGCAGAGGATATCTGCGTCTTATTATGAAAATAGTTCTGACCTTGATGCTCTGGAAGGGACCGCACTTTGAGAACCACTGCTTTTAGGGCACAGCCTTCAGTGGGCTCAATGGTCCTGTTCACAGGGCCCCTCGCTGCAGCTTCCCAGCACCAGATATGCAACCTTTCCTTAGCATTTTAGTGTCTCAGAAGTGACTTTCTGCTTGGTTTCTTGGCCTCTAACCCCTATCCCACAGCTCAGGAATTGGCAAATGCTACAAAGTGAGATCATATGGTGAACGCCCACCTCACAGTCCCACATTTCCCTTTTCTTTAGCATGTTGGCCCCTTGAGTTCCAACTGCATTGGCAACCTTGAGCCCCCACCTTGCTTTCCCCACCCAAGGAGGCTGCTGAAATGTCCCATCCCAAGGGGAAAAGGCACAGGCCAGAAAACATCTTCCCTTCTTTCTAGGATCTTGGTCCCCAAAGCTGTGGCTCCTGTAGTCTCTCTCCAGTGCTTTCAAACTATTTTATTTGGGTCATAGTTTTTGGAAAGAGTGTGAGTCTGATAGAAAGTCTCCATCGTAGCTGGGAATGAATATCAGTATAGTTCTCTAACTAACTTGCTTTTTCATGCACTTGCTTAACACTTTATTTCAGAGATTGTTCCTCATATGTTTACAAAGAGCTGCTTCATTCTTTTTCATGTCCACACAGCCTTGTATGGGTGGGCTAGCGTTGGTTTAATTAGATGATTTCCATTGTTGCTACTTTAATTACATGTGAGTTTGTACATTGCGTACACATGTAAGTTGAACTGGAAGTGGAACAGCCAGGTCTTTAATGTATATGAATGCTTGTCATTTTGAGAGCTTTTATCTAATTGTCCCCCATGATGTACCAATTCATCCTTCCCCAGCATATCTAAGGAGGGCAAACTGGTTTGAGCTGAATAGCCTATAGCAGCAGTCACCAACCTTTTTGGCACGAGACCGGTGCTCCTATGAGGGTCTAATGCCTGATGATCTGAGATAGAGCTGAGGCAGTGATGCTAGTGCTAGGGAGCGGCTGCAAATACAGATAAAGCTTTGCTCAATGCCTGCTGTGCAGCCCAGTTCTTAACAGGCCACAAACTGCAAACCAGTCCGCAGCCTGAAGGTTGGGGACCCCTGGCCTAGGAGCTGTATGTAGCCAGACTCAGGGAGAGAGATAGGATTCCCCTGCTTCGCTGCCCAAGCCTGAAGCCAGGTCACCCTGTGGTCTCTCCCAGGACACGTTTGACATCCGGATCCTGATGGCCAAGTCTGTGAAGTACACGGTGAACTTCTTAGAAGCCAAAGAAGGGGATTTACACAGGTACCGGCCCCTATGCCCCTTCTCCTGGGCCACTGCTGGCTCCCACAGGCATTCCACTCTACAGGTGGGCAGACGCAGGTCTGGGACTCTGCAACTGCCAACCCCTCTTCTCTCCTGGCAGCCCCTGTACAGCTTCCCCAGCAATCACTGCCTTTTGCCTTCCAGGATAGAAATCCCATTCAAATTCCACATGCTGCATTCTGGGCTGGTTCACGGTCTGGCTTTCTGGTTTGACGTCGCATTCATTGGCTCCATGTGAGTGCAACAGAGCAGAGCCTGCTGTCCTAGCCCCCGGGACCTGACTGCAGTTGTGATCCCCAGGCCTGGCTGGTTTGGAAGCTGAGCTGGGGACCCCTCCAGGTTCTTGTCCCTTCCAAATGGCAGTGAGAGATTGTCTTTGACTATTGAGGGAGGGGAGTGTGTCTGCCCTATTGAGTGACTGTCCTTCACAGGATGTGTGTTAGGGTGAATGGAAGCCCCATGGGTGTGGTCCCCTTGTGTGTGTTATGTGTGGGTGTACAGCAGCCTGTGTGGCCAGCCTGTCTTAGCTCCAGGGCCCTGGGGAACCCATGAGAGGGGGCAGACACCTAAGGAGAGCTCAAGGTGTACAGGGTGGTGGCTCCAGCCAAGTACGTGCCTGTCCCTGCTCGGCAGAATGACCGTGTGGCTGTCGACGGCCCCAACGGAGCCCCTGACCCACTGGTACCAGGTCCGGTGCCTGTTCCAGTCACCACTGTTTGCCAAGGCCGGGGACACGCTCTCAGGGACATGTCTGCTTATTGCCAACAAAAGGTACGAGCTGCCACCGGGGGCTAAGGGAGGCAAGGCTCCATTACCCAGCTCGCTCATGGCCACCCTCCCTGGCCCTCTCCACAGACAGAGCTACGATATCAGTATTGTGGCCCAGGTAGACCAGACAGGCTCCAAATCCAGTAACCTCCTGGATCTGAAGAACCCCTTCTTCAGGTAGGGTGGGCACTTGGCCTGCATGGGGGGCACCTTCCAGGCCCACAGCCCCTCTGCCCTGCCCACGGGTCCGTGTCTGCTGCAGGTACACAGGCACGACGCCCTCGCCCCCACCTGGGTCTCACTACACGTCTCCCTCAGAGAACATGTGGAATACGGGCAGCACATACAACCTCAGCAGTGGGATGGCCGTGGCTGGTGAGCAGTCACCCCAGTGCTACTGGGGTGGGTGGCAGGGTCATTTCTTGGTCACACCTGCCTGAGCTTCCTGGGCAAAGCTGGCAGTTCTGGCTTCTTGCACCCCGCGCAGGACACTGTCCCCACCCCTGACATCTCCCTTTCTGGGCACAGGGATGCCGACTGCCTATGACCTGAGCAGTGTTATCGCCAGTGGCTCCAGTGTGGGCCACAACAACCTGATTCCTTTAGGTAAGTGTCCCCCAGACTTGAGTGCTGTGGGAGAAGGCTGCCAAGGATGGTCCACATGCTTGGACCTTCTGCATCAGCATCGCTGTTGTCAACTTTTCCTCTTCCTGGGGTTCCTGGCTTGAGGTCCTCCATTCTTCTCTGCCTCACTCTGCCACCGCTGTGTCCACCCTCCCTGCACCCCGGTGTGAAATCGCGAGTGGGAGCACCCACCGCGGGCAGAACGTGGGCTGGGGCCAGCCGGGGGCGGTGACATCGTTTCCCTTCCTTCCTCCTTCTGCTGCGCAGCCAACACGGGGATTGTCAATCACACCCACTCTCGGATGGGCTCCATAATGAGCACAGGGATTGTCCAAGGTAATAGAGGGAACGGGTCCCGTGGGAGTGAGCATTATGACCACTGGGTGGCCCACCTGCCCTCTCGCCTGCTCTGTCTCTCCCTCTGACTCTGCTGTGGGGTTGGGCGGGCGAGGGGGCCGAGCTGGTCCTCAGTGTCCACGCCCCGCCCCACAGGGTCCTCCGGCGCCCAGGGCAGCAGTGGCAGCAGCTCCAGTGCCCACTACGCGGTCAACAGCCAGTTCACTATGGGTGGGCCCGCCATCTCGATGGCCTCGCCCATGTCCATCCCAACCAACACCATGCACTACGGGAGCTAGGCCCCTCCAGTGGGGACCAGACTGACAGCACCAGGAAACCAAATGAAGACTTGCCCACCCACCCCTCCACCCCGGCGGCTTTAACCCCTGTACTGGAGAAGCCCAAACACCAGTCACAGCCCTCTTTGCTATGGGAACTCAGACACTTTTTTACACAATGTTGCCGCCACCATCCCTGCCCCACCACCTACCCACATCTTGGCCCTAAGCGCGTGTTGCTGCCATATTTTACAGAAGATCATGTCATGGGAGCTCTGTCCCCCCCGTACCCCCAGTTTAACATCTTCCAATAACAGGCGTGTCCAGGCCTGACAGCTGCAGGCCCTGCGGGGTGGGTGGCAAGGCACAGCCACCACCCATCCTTGCCTGTCTCCAGCAGGAAGGCAGTCCTGGCTAGGCAGGGCCTCCTTTTCAACTACCAGGCCTTGGTCACAATGGGCGTGACATGCTGCTTTTTTTAATTTTATTTTTTTACGAAAAGAACCAGTGTCAATCCGGACCCTCTGAGAAACCAGGCCGGCCGGGCCGAGCCAGCAGCCCCTCTCCCAACCTAGAGGCTTAGTGGTGAGGGGCAGCCCTACCGGGTCTTCAGGCTAGAGTGGGGCCAGGCCTATGCAGCCTCCAGCCCCCTCCCATAAAAGGGTTCACCTCACACTTGAATGTACAACCCACCCCAGCTGTCGAGAAGGCCCTCCGTCCTTGGCCCCTGCCTCTTGCTGCTGTCCTGTCCCTGAGCCCCTGCGGGTTCTCCAACCTCACCAAAATAGGTAGCCTGTGGGACTGGAGGGGGAGGGTCACTGTCAGCCATTGGGGGCAGATGCAGAAACCTCAAGGATCTGTCATGGAAGGCGTCTTTTTTTCCTTGTAGCTAACATTAGGCCTATGTATTTCCCTCAATATTTGTAGATGTTCCAATCCCTACTACTACGATGATGGCATTTTGGTCCCCTCCCAGCCTGGGAAGGGGCCTTGCAGGGACCTCTCCCTCCAAAAATTAGAAAAAAATAAACAAGGAAATGTATGTTTCAGCACAGGCAGTTTTCTTCTATTTCTGTTCCCCGTTTCTAACACCCCCAAAATCGGATGTGCTGGAGCTGAGGCTAGGCCCTGCTAACTGGGCACCCTGGGTGGCAGGGAGCAGCCACTGCCATATCCTTGGGCACCTGTCTCCAACAGGAAGGCAGTCCTGGCTAGGCTGGGATGGCCCCATTTACTCTCCTGCCTGTCCAAGTCAGGGGAAGCAGAAGGCCCAGCAGGCAGCCCATGGGGTGACAGCTGCACCGGAAGCTCCCTATTCAGCCACCCCTCTCCAACCTTTATATAAATTCTCTGAATCACCTTTGCATAGAAAATAAAAATGTTTGCTTTGTAAGAAAAGTCTGGAAAGTAGCAGAGTGATCTTGAAGTGTCAAAGGGCCTTCAGTCATTGGAGGGAAGGGCAGGCAAAGGTATCCCCTCAGGTTGGACCTGAAAGAGAGAGACTCCTAGCAGTGGCCCTGTGATGTTGCACCCTGCCGGGAAAGGGGAGGGGGAAGGGAGGTGGAAGCCCCTACGCCATAGCTGAAAACAATTCCTTACTTGGGCTTTCCTAGGTTGCCATGGGCCTCGGCGGGGTGGGTATCAGGAGTACGTTTGGGGGCAGAGATGCGGCCTGAAGTGGAGGTGCCACGTGCTCTGGAGGCAACGGCTGGAAGAAATAAAACTGAACCGAGACCCACCTGGAGTCAGCATCAGGGCCAGCAAGCTGACCCCAAGGTCCAGCCATGACCACCCCAGACTCATACCTTACAGCCCATGGCCAGGAGGGCATGGAGCAGCACAACGGCAGACAGCAGTAGAGAGGCCACCAACCTGGTGTCCTCACGGACGATGGGCCAAAGGGTGAACACTAGGCTGGTGGCTGACAGTGTCAGAGCCAGCGCCCCAAAGAGCCACTGTAGCCATGGGACAGGGATCAGCCACAGGACCTGGGGGCAACATGGGCAGCTGACTACCAAGTGTGTTTCCATGGCACCTGCTGCCCCGAGCCCTGGGCCGCACTCACCACGGTTGGGATGAAGACAAAGAGCGAGTAGCCGTAGACACACACAGTCTCCAGGAAGGTGAAGGGCCCCACACGCTCCTGGACACCCTTGCGCCACTGCAAAAAGCCCCACAGCGCCAGTGGCACTAGCCAGGTGTAGCAGTAGATGGTGATGCCGGCCACAGTCACTGCAGGGCAAGGGAGATTGTCGTGTGACCCCGGGGCCCTGTGGTGACTCTGCCCCACCAGGTGCTGGGCCTTGCCCACTTTGCTTACCCTTGTGGAACTGGGGGCTATAGTGGATGGAGGGGTCCCTCTGTTGGGCCAGCACCAGTGTCAGGTTGCCAGTAATGGCCAGGACGAAGGCCAGCGTGGCACAGATCCAGAAGGGGCCTGTGGATGGGGAGCAGTCTGGTTCCAGACCCAGAGCTCCCAGGACAGGTGACTTGTCCTATTTTGTCCCAGCCTCTTTCCAAGCCCTGGGCTAACTCTACCCCATGACAACCATGTGGGTGAATCCAGTGCTGGCTCTCAGCCTTCACCTTTCTTGGCCTTTGATGAAGCTGACCTCTGCCGCCTGCCACTTCACGCTCTTGGCTTCTGTCTCATGTCACTGGGAATTCCTCAACCTCTTTGACTCCCTGACCTCTTTAATGATAGGGAGCCGGCCAGGCCCAGTTCTTGGCCCCTCTCTCCTGACCTCTTGCATGACCTTGTTAAACCTCAGGGTTTTGTGCCACCTCTAGGATGAAGACTCCCAAACGTCTCAAGTCTGGGTCGCTGCTCGGAACCTCAGGTTTACAGGCAACGTTTCCATGTGCCTATCTCCCGCTCCACTCTACCATACTTGCTCTTTCCTCTCAAACCTGCCCACCTTTTCCCACGAATAAATAACTCCATTTTTCTCATAGTCCAGGAAAAAACCTTGGTGCCCTCTTTGGCACCTCTCTTTCCACCCCACATCTAGGGAGTCAGCGAATTCTGTCTGCTTTACCTTCAAGGCATAGGCCCAAATCCAACCAGTCCTCTCCCCCCGGGCCAGGCCCCACCACCATCCCGCAGCTGGACCATGACAGTCACATCTTCCCTGGTCTCCTGTCTTCCGCCCTCATCCCCCACAGTGGCCAGAGGGCACCTAAGAACACTCATCTAAGATCCCTTCTCACCAAAGCTTAGGCAGCCTGTAATTTGTCACCTCGATGGCCTCCTGGCACATCACTCTGCTCCAATGACAAAGCTGCCCTGCAGTTCAGGTGTTTCTTCCAGAGTTTATACCCCTTCTGGAATACTCTTTCCCTAGGTCTCTCCAACCTCAACCCTGACACCAACAAAACTCATTCCTTCACCCTTCTCAGAGGGTGACCAACCCATGTAAAGTAGCCACTCTCATCTTGTAGACCAACTGCTTCTCTTCCTAACCCCATCACCCTCTGCAATCTTCTATGTCTCTGTCTCCCTAAACAATGTAAATTCCATGCTCTCCGTGAGTGACTCTGCCTTCTTCTCAGCTATATTCCAGGCACTCAGTCCACATCTGCTGAATGAATACCTGAATGAGCTGAAAGCACAACCTCACTCACCGTATAGGTCGGGCCGATTCCGCAGATGGTGCCGTACAAAGTTGTGGCCAGGTCGGGGCAGCAGTGAGCCTTTGATCCGGTCCAGGACCTGGCGGCACATCCAGGGCCCAGGATGGAAACCTGTTGGGGCTCCTCACCACCCACAGAGGAAAGAGGCCAAGCTCCTGCCCTGACCTTAAGAGGCTCCTTCTCTGCTGCCCTTCCACCTCTCTCCACAATGAAAGGAATCGGCTCATCTCTAGGATTCATAGGCTGTTTGCATGGCCTAGAGGCCCTTTCCCTGGCCAGCCTCCACGCAGTATTCCAGTGTCTCACCACTCTGATGACTTCCAGGCCTGCCATCTTCCTCTTTACTAGGCTGCTCTTGTTGCCTCCCCCAACCCCAGTAAGGAACGTCAACAAGTCCTGGGCATTTTCCTTCCCACATCTCCAATAGGTCCCCTACTCTGCAGCCCTGGTTTATCATCTCCTACCCTGGCCTGTCGCCTCTGATGCACCTTCCACATTGCTTATCTCCTTGTTCCACTCAATTCTCTCTTCTCCATGACTCCCCAGAGCACTCCGGGGATAAAACCCAAATTCCTTAACATAGCTCACTAGGCCCTTTGTGGTCTGGCTTCTACCTGCCTATCCCCCACCTCTCACTCTCCAACCAGATTGACAGGTAGCTTCTGTGATATAGTTCATGCCTTCTTTCATCTTTGGTCCACTGTACATGATGTTCCCTGTGCCTGGAACATAATTATGTTTCCTTCCACTCTGCTCAGCCAAGTCTTCCTTCTCCCTTAAGTCTAAGCAAATTCCTCACTTTTTTGAGAAGACCTTTCTCTAAGTCATCCTATCATGTGCATCCGTTGTATTACTTAAAGCCCCAGTCACCACACCGCAATCCTTACTGCGCACCAGTTACTTCTGTGAGCCTGGGGGGAAGCTCTTGTTCCTCTACATGTGTATCCCCAGCAACCTGCCCAGGGCCAGGCACACAATGCTCAGTGAAGAGGTAAACCCCAAGCGTGACTCCGAGCTCCATCCCACCAGCTTCCCAGGCCTGACCTGTGAGGTGTCCACATCAAAGAAGCTCTGATAGTAGCCAAAGGTCCAGAACCCGGGCTGCTGCTGCTTCTCCTGTAGAAGCTGCACAGCACAGGCTTTCAGTGCTTGCCCTTCCAGCCTGGGTCAACTGGGCGCTGAGCAGAGGCAGGGCATAGGGACTCACTGCGGTCTTGTCACTCTCCTCCACCTCGTTCTCAGCTCCATAGCTGCCATCCAAGTCCATGGCCACAGCCACGTGCCCCTGTCGGGTCAGCTCATCACTTCTGCTGGTGGTGACTGCATCTGAGGTCTCAGCCAGCAGATTAGTGGCTTCCTCAAACTCTATCGAGAACAAATATGGGACACAGGCATATTTGGGAGGTCAAGACAATTTGGTTTGGCCCATGGCTCACCTGGGGTCCATGACTCTAACCATGGCCACCTCAAGTGTTCTCCCCAATCCAGGGCCCAGCTTCCTCGATTTAGGGATTTGGGGTGACAAATGAGGGCTGGTTCTGGGATGGAGTCTGATTTGGGGTAGCGGTCCGGGTTTGTGGTCTGAGTTCAGGGATGAAGCGGGCTTCGAGTTAGGGCTGGGTTTCATGGCTGGGGTCGGGGTTCACAACTGAATGCGGCTCGTGATATGAGGTGGGACATGGATAGGAGATTCTGGTGAGCGGAGGGAGTAGAAGGTCGAACCAGGTCGCATCTGCACTCACCATGGAAGGCCAGCTCGTCGGCCGCTGCCATGGTGGTTCAGGGGTGTCACTGCATCCCGCTCTGAGGACAGAGGTCGATTAAGTTCGCCCCCAACCTCACTCAGTACCCCTCCCGGAGTCCACCCCTCAGTCCCGAGCTCGGCCTGGCGTCTAACCGCACCCACGCGGGCATGAACTCGCCGACCCTGCCCCACAGACGAAAAGGACGAAACTCCCCACCTGAGGCCGTCTCACCTGAGGCCGTCTCAGGCGGCGTGGCCAGGAGATGCTGCGCCTGCGCGACCCGCCTACTCACCGTTCAATCCCACTTATCCCAGACAGGAACATCCGGCGACGGTCCGTTTTCTTTCCTCTTCCGATAGGAAGCCACTTCCGGCGATATTGGCGCTTGCGCAAATGAGACTCGCGGGGCCTTTTATTTCGAATACCTGGAGTTTCTCTTTGGAGGACGGACACCAAGACGGAAGAGGATGGCGGCGGCCGCTCTGAAGAGACTTTGGTCGCGAAGTCGCGGAGAGGCTGGGAACGCGGCAGCCACGAAGCCGGGCGTGTGGGCGCGGTTGGGTGAGTAGCGGCGAGTGTCAGGAAGCGGCAGGTTAGGTGGCCGCAGTGGCTGGGCTCCTCTCACCACACTTCTCTCCCCTTAGGCACCTGGGCCCGCGCGCTGTTAAGGGACTACGCGGAGGCCTGTGGGGACGCGGCGGCGGCGGCGCGGGCTGGGCCCGGGCGGGCAGCCGTGTACGTGGGGCTGTTGGGCGGTGCGGCGGCCTGCTGCGCGCTGGCGCCGAGCGAGGCGGCCTTTGAGGAGGCAGTGCTTGATGCTTCGGGGACCCTCCTGCTGCTGGCGCCCTCCACGCGCAACCGCGACTCAGAAGCCTATGTGCAGCGGTTGCTTTGGCTGCGGGGCCGCGGTCGCCTGCGCCACGTGAACCTGGGGCTCTGTTCTCTGGTGTACGAGGCGCCCTACGACGCCCAGGCCAGCCTTTACCAAGCCCGTTGCCGCTATCTGCAGCCCCGCTGGGCTGAGTTCCCGGACCGGATCCTGGACGTGGGTTTCGTGGGCCGCTGGTGGGTGCTAGGGGCTCGGATGCGCGACTGCGACATCAACGATGACGAGTTTCTCCATCTGCCGGCACATTTGCGCGTCGTCGGGTCCCATCAGCTACACTCGGAGGCCAACGAGCGTCTCTTCGATGAAAAGTACCAGCCTGTCGTGCTTACCGACGATCAGGTGGACCAGGCGCTGTGGGAGGAGCAGGTCTTGCAGAAGGAGAAAAAGGACAAGCTGGCCCTGAGCCAGGCCGACTTGCTAGTGCAGTCACAGGGCCCGAGGTGAAACCCAGTGAGGCCTGGGTCCCAACCCGGCTCCGAGCCCTGGCACACTGTCTGCCCGAGATTGCGCAAGTGGTTGAGTGAGTCTCAAGTGCACGGTGACTGAAATAAATTATATAGAGAGTATTCCCTCGCTCGGCTTTCACAAAATTAGGGGGCCTTTCCCCCTCTCACATTCTTTCTTGTTAGCTGAAGCTAATTCGGGGGCTTCTTGGTCTAGCAGTTGGGGAAGGCAGAGCGACAAGACCGTGTAATGTTTATCACTGCCAGAATTAGTAATGAGCCTTATACATAAGTAAGCCTTTTTCATTGGGCCTCACCCTCCCACTGACTGAGGTATCACCACTGTCAGGTGACTCCCAAGCTCTCCTAAGGCCATTCGAATTTTTGTCTTAAATTTTGAGCTGCAATGTTTATACTGTCATTTTCATGAGTAATATTTTTTTAACTTTAACCTATTTTGAAAATTGGATAATAATAGAGACATCTTGTGTTCCCTTTGCCCAGCTTCTTCCAAATGATAACATTTTACATAAGCAATACCAATCTAGAGGCTGATGACATTGGTATGACTGGATTTTGCAAAAACATTGTGCTTTTTACCATTTATGTATTGATAGTGATGTTAAATGACTTGGAAGGATAAAATATTTTCTGTTGTGGAAATATATACGGAATTATGGATTCTGGTTATGTTATATTTTAAGTAATCTTGAAAACACAGTTCTGTGGAAAAGAATATGTTCGTGTACATAGCTGGTACTTAGCTAGGTTATGGTAATTATACCTTAAAAACTAAACTATTAGAGGAATGAGAGTGACTTTCACCTAGGTGGCCTGTGGCTAGTTAATAAAACCAGAGATGAAACCAGCTTTGTTGTGACATTTACGTTCATGTGCTTTGCTGTTGAGTTTCTGTACTTGGACCTTCTGGTCCATTCGTACTATGAGTGTGCTAGACACACAGTAATTTTTATATCCTTATTTTTGGGGGCAGGGAAGTTTCTTCCAAGTCAGCATGTCCATTTTACGAAGGAAAAAGTGAGGTTTGAAAGTTTGTAATTTTTCCAAGACTGTGGCAGAGCCATGGTTCAAACTGTAACTCCCACTGCTGTCACTAAATTCTCAAATTCACGGCACTATCTTTGATCCTAACAATATCCTGCCAGTAACTAGTAAATCCTGCTATTATTAGCCATAAGTAAAACTTGAACACAAACGTAAATGAATATTAAAAAAATGCAATGAAGAACATACTAAATTGTAATCCTATATTGTTGCCTGCCAAAGCTCTGGACCTAAATCCTGACGTTTTTGTTCAAGAGAAAGGGATTAGCCAACTTCAAGGAAGGGTTTAAGGCACACTGGCATCAGAGTGACACTTGTTCCTCACCATAATCAGAAGTTTTGAAAGAGGACTACACATCTCGACTGCCACTTTTGACTTTCTGCCAGGGGGTGTTCCATGCAGACCCCTGGTAGCTATGAAGTTTAGCAGTGGTTGGCAACAAACTAAACAACACTCAGCACGTAGATAGGAATTGAGGGGTTTGGTTTAGGCCTGGAGACCATGTGCTCTTGTCTTTGGTAGGATGGTTGGCCTTTCCCAGAGGAGTTCTACCATATGTTCACTCCCAAATCCAGCAGCGCTGGCCTCCTGAGTTTGATATAAGGTGTGTGCGTAGGAGCTGTTAGATTGGACAGTGGGTCGACCAGGTAGTCCTCATGCACTGCATCTTAGGGCATATACAGGATCCCACAGGACAGGTCCCCAGCTTCCCACAGTGCTCAGCCCAGTGTGAGCCCTAGCAAATGTGGAAAGACTTAGATGCTGTGCATGCCCATTGTGAGTGGAAGCTGGTATGGTCCAGCTGGGGAATGACAAGCGGACTGAGGTCGGTGCTTCATCCATTGGCCAGCCCAGGGGAAGAGGCCCTCTGGCTTCAGCCCTGCCTAGTACCAGAAACAGCAAAGTGGACATACTGTATCTGTTTCCATAAGGGTAGTAGGATCCGGGAAAGTGGGGTTTGATACTCAGCTCTCACACTTTCTAGCTTTGTGACAAGACCCAAGTCAGGGCAATTGGGGCAAGGAAAAGCATCTAAATGTTAAACTGTCACTATAGTCACGTGCCACTTAATGATAGGGATACATTCTGAGAAATGTGTCCTTAGGGGGTTTTGTCATTGTGCAAACATCACAGAGTACTTAAACACACCGAGGTGGTCTAACCCGCTACACACGTAGGCTTATGTTATAGCCTATTGCTCCTAAGCTACAAACCTATACAGCATAGTACTCTACTGAACACTGTAGGCAGTTGTAACACAATGGTGGTATTTTTGAATCTAAACATATAAAGGATACAGTAAAAATAATGGTGTTGCAAGATAAAAAATGGCACACCTGTATAAGGCACTAACCATGAAAGGTGCTCTAAGTGAATCAGTGAGAGAGCAGCAAGTGAGTGTGAAGGCTGAGGACATGACTGCATCACTGCCTCACTGTCCACTACTGTGGACTTTATAAACACTGTGCACTTAGCTGCACAAGATTAAATCGAGCACAGAAAAAAATGCAGTCAAAAGCTGTGGTAAATATAAGATGTACACTGCTTTACAGCAAACATTTTTTATGTGGTAAACATAAGGGCACACTTCTTTACAGCAAATTTTTTTTTAAAAGAAAGAGTACACTCCAAAGTAACAAAAGTATTGTAAATATGACATAGCTGTGAATTTTCAAATATTAAGTACTGTACATAACCATACTTTATACTTCGCTACAAACATATGTTGTGTGCTATACTATAAAAGTATGTGTTATACTTTTCTATGGCTGACAGCATAGTAGGTTTGTTAGCATCACCACAAACACGTAACTGATGTGTTGTGCTACAGCCTTACAATGGCTATGACGTTATTAGGCAACAGGAATTTTTCAGCTCCATTATAATCTTATGAGATACTGTGGTATATGTGGTCTGCTGTTGACTGAAACATTCTTATGCAGTACATGACTATTTGCAGATGACGTATATATAGAAAACCCTGAAGACTCCACCAAAAAGACTCTTGGAACTAATAAATGAAGTCAGTAAAGTTGCAGGATGCAAAATGAATACAAAAATCTATTATTTCTATACACTATAAACTGTTAGATTAAGAAAACAATTCCATCTACAATTACAGCTAAATGAATAAAATACCTAGAAATAAATTTAACCAAGGAGGTGAAAGACTTGTACACCAAAAATTGTAAGACATTGTTGAAAGAAATTGAAGAACACACAAATGAAAAGATGTTCCATGCTGGTGGATTGGGAGAATTAATATTGTTAAAGTATCCATACTACTGGAAACAATCTACAGATTCAGTGCAATCCCTATTAAAATCTCAATGGTATTTTTCACAGAAACAAAACAATCCTAACATTTGTATAGAATCACAAGATCTCGAATAGCCAAAGCAATCTTGAAAGAACAAAGCTGGAGGCATTCCACTCCCTGATTTCAAACTATATTACAGAGCTATAGTAATCAAACCGGTATGGTAACTGGCATAAAAACAGACATATACATCAATGGAACAGAATAGAGAGCTCAAAAATAGACTTGCACATAATGGTCAAGTAGTTTACGACAAAGGAGTCAAGAATACACAATGGGCAAAGGACAATCTATTCAATAAACAGTGTTAGGAAACTTAACAGCCACACACAAAAGAATGAAACTGGATCACTATCTTACATCACAAACAAAAATCAACTCAAAATGGATTGAAGACTTGAATGTAAGACCTGAATTTATAAAACTTAAAGAAGATAGGCAGTAAGGTCCTTGGCATTGGTCTTGATGATTTTTTAGATTTGACACCAAAAGCAAGGGCAACAAAAGAAAAACAAGTGGGTAAGCAAAAAAAAAAAGAAAGAAAAGAAAAGAAAAACAGGTGGGGCTACTTCAAACTAAAAAGCTGCACAGCAAAAGAAACCAAAATAAAAAGGCAACCTGATGAATGGGAGAAGATATTTGCAAATCACATACCTCATAAAGGGTTAATATCCAAAAGTAATAAAGAACTCATACAGCTCAACAGCAAAAAACAAAAACAAAAACAAAAACAAAAACAAAAAATAACAACAAAAAAACAATCCAATTAAAAAACGGGTAAAGGGTCTGAATAGACATTTTTCCAAACAAGACATACAAACAGCCAAGAGACATATTAAAAGATTCCCAGTTTCGCTAGCTATTAGGGAAATGCAAATCAAAACCAAAATGAGATACCACCTCACACCTGTCAGAATGGCTATTATCAAAAAGACAAGAAATAACACATGTTGGTGCACTGTTGGTGGGAATGTGAATTGGTGTGGCCAGGATAGAAAACAGCATGGAGGTTCCTCCAAAAATTAAGAATAGAACTACCATATGATTCAGCAATCACACTTTTGTGAATTTACCTGAACTAAACACTAGCTTGAAAAGATATCTGCACCTTCGTATTTATTGCAGTATTATTTACAATAGATATGGAAACCATGGGAATGTTCATCAATAAATGAATGGATAAAGAAAATATGGTATATATACACATAATGGAATGTTATTCAGCCATGAAAAGAGGGAAATCTTGCCATTTGCAACAATATGGATGGACCTTGAGGGCATTATACTCTGTGAAATAAGTCAGACAAATACTGATCTCTCTTATATGTGGAATCTAAAAAAGAACAAAAGAAAATAAACGAGCTCATAAAACAGATTAGTTGCTGTCAGAGGGTTGGGGAGTAGGGGTACGGGAAATGGGTGAAGGGAGTCAAAAGGTACAAACTTCAAGTCATAAATAAGTCATGGGAATGTCATGTACAGCATGGTAACTCCCCTTAATACTGTATCGCATGTCTAAAAAAGTAGCATTTGAATCTCGGCTTTTGCGCTTGCTTTGTGACTGACCTGGGACAGGTGAAGTGACAGCTCCATATCTTAACTTCCTTACCTAGGTATAAATGGGAACGATTCTGCTCAGGACTGAGAAAAAAAATCACACGAAAGCATTCAGAGTCCCTGGTGTGGCCGTGTGGGGAAGATTGAGGCTCCAAGTCCAGGCCCTGCCCTCCTCCTGTTCCCTTGGAGGGGTGGCTGCTCCTCAGCTATAGACAGTCCAGCCTGCTGGGATGGGGGTGGCCCAGGGCTGCTCCATGAGGAGAGCTCAGTAAATGGAGGACCAATAGAGCTTGGAGCCTAAATGTGGGTGTCCCTCGGAGCCGAAAGATGCTTGAACCTAATGTGAACATTTCCAGTTCTCCCTTTCTCTTAAAATTTATT
This sequence comes from Eidolon dupreanum, assembly GCA_028627145.1. Lineage (NCBI taxonomy): Eukaryota > Metazoa > Chordata > Mammalia > Chiroptera > Pteropodidae > Eidolon > Eidolon dupreanum. The sequence goes on along the minus strand of CM053512.1, from coordinate 30,748,528 downwards.
CTTAATAAGCTTTAATCGTTTCCATTTTCCAGGCCGGGACAGCTATTGGCCACCAGTTATGTCCTCAGTGCCGGCTGTTGTAATCAGAGAGACCAGCAGAGGGCACCCGAGGTTTAGTTCAGAGAAGCTGACTGGCTCCTCCAGCCTTACTTGTAGGAAGGGCTGGCCAGTTTGCTTTTGTCCTGAGAAGCAGCGTGGAGGTAGTGCAGTCAGCACACTCAGCTGTTTATGACTCTTTCAAGATTAGGTAGGTAGATGGTGGCCAAAGTCAGGGCTGCAGAGACGGGCCACATCCATCCCTAGAAGTCTCAACGGTAAGACATTGGCTTCCTCTGCTAACAAGGTTGAGACTTCTGTAGGGAGGGGCAGGATCACCTGGCTAGCCCTGGAAGCTTGTAAATTTCCCTAGTTTTCTGGGAGTTAAATTGAGGCACCCAATGTGCTAGGCCCTGGACCAGGGTAAGGCAAGCCATGTACCTCAGTCACAGGATTTAAGGAGGGACCCCTCTCAGGGTCCAGCAAGTGCAGGGTCTGTCCCCAGAGGGGATGCCTCCTTAAATCCTGTTTCTGAGGCGCCTGGAGCCCTCATTCTAGTCCTGGCCTCGCAGCATGCTCAACGACAATCACCCGAGTGTGCCCAATCACCCAAGTGTGCCCATTGGGCTTTTCCAGACTTGCTCGGCCCTGATGCCACAAGCTCTTCTTAAACTTATGCTAAAGCCACAGATGGGAGGGCATGAACCACCATCTGATTTTTTATTTTTAACTCTCAGCCAATCACCCTCCTTCAGGTTTGGGCACATGGCAGATACAGGCAAACCTCTGAGATATTGAGGTTGGTTCCAGAACACTGCAATAAAGGGCGTATTGGAATTAAGCGAGTTATCTTTTTGCTGGTGGAGACTTGTCTTCAATTGGTAAAAAAAAAAAAAAAAAAAAAAAAGCCACATCTGTGGAACTCAATAAAATGAGACATATCTGTATTTGGGAGACACTAGAGAGAGGAGAGGGAGGACAATGAGACTTTAAGATTTGGGAACAGCTAACAACATTCTAAAGCTCTTTTGTATGAAAAATTCCAAACACGCAAGTATGTTAGAACCCACATACACTCATCATCCAATTCAACAGTTAAGATTTTGCCACATTTACGCCAGCTCATTTTTCTCTGAATTATTTTAAAGCAAATCCCAGACTTCACATCAACTCACCCCTATAATTTCAGTATGTGTTTCTTTATATAATGACCATACAAATGTCACACCTAACAAAATTCACAATAATTCTTTTTGGTTTCATCTAACAGCAGTTCATGATCACCTTTCCCTAATAGTCTTAAAATGTCTTTTACACTTTGGTTTATTTGAATTTGTATCCAAATAAAGTCCACACATTGTATTTGGTTGCTGTGTCTTTTAAGTCCCTTTAATCTAGAGAAGTCCCGCCCCCCACCCCAAACCTTTGACCTACCGCAGAAATGGGTTCTGTCATTTTGAGAAGCATCCCGCCTATCGGATTTCCCAGCTTTGTCTCTGAACTCATTCCTTTAACCTCTATAGCTCCTGTAAATCAACTCTCAACTCAGAATGCACAGTAGGTCCACCTGGAGAACGTTATCTACAGGCAGACCTCGTTTTATCGTGCTTCACAAATGTATCTTTTCCAAATTGAAGGCAAGACCCTCCACCAGCAAAAAGGTGACGACTCGCTGTATTTTGATACTTGCTTCATTGGTGGTCTAACACCAAACACACCAACATCTCCGAGGGGGGCCTATGTCTAGGCCCTAATCTCGGCCACTTAACTCAGTATCCTGGGGCAGGCCCCAGGCAACCAGCTTTTAAATCTCTCCAGATGACACCGATAAACAACCACATCTGAGAACCACTGCTCAAGAGGTTTGATTAGTATCCCATTCAGCTGTTCCAGTGCCTTCCTTCCCCGGGGGCGCTGCTGCTTATTTGGGCATCTCATCCAGAGGCACAGCTCGTCTGGCCGCACCATTATCTAAGTCCCTCCAGTTAGGTTTCCTGTCAGCCTTTCTTCTAACAGTTTTATCATTTTCGATCAATGCATGAATCAATCATGTCATTAGGGTCGGTGACATAGAGCACAGCACTTTTGATCCTGCAATCTTATTTGGAGCTGATGAGGGGCAACCCATATGTGCTGTCACTGACTCACCATGACCTACCGGATAGAGCTTCTGGAGAAATTGCTGCCATCCTCCTGATGAGTCCCAGACTTGCCCTTTTGAGAATTCCCGGAGGGCGGCTGCAAGGGTGCTTTGTTTCTTCCTCCATCTCGAGGCAGACCAGATGGCTGTAACGAACAGTCATTCATTATCACAAATGATACCGTGAGGAAGGCTACCTCGGGGCCAGGTGAGGCCAGAATGAGGGTAATAGCCAGGAACTAGCCTAGAGTGAGCTGGGACCTGAAGCTGCCTTGGGGACTGCAAACATCTTATGCAGCCAGGGAGGGCCTGCAGAAAATATTTTCTTGGATCCACCGCAGTTGTCAGAGATGTCCCAGGGGTTCCCTTCCCTCCTTTTTTTCTTCTGTGACTCACTTTGAATAAGGGGGAAAATGCCACAGTAGTTGGCATTGCTAAGGCTGTAAATTTTTTACTTTTATTTTTATTGAGGTGAAACTCACAACATCAAATTAACCACTTTAATGTATACAACGCAGGGGTATTTAGAACATTCTCATCGTTGTGTGACCACCACGACCTTCTATTTCCAAATCATTTTTATCACCTCAAAGTGAAACCCTATGCCCATTAAACAGCCACTCCCCATTCCCCTCCCATCTGGCCCCTGTCAACCACCAGTCTGCTTTTTTGTCTCTAAAGATTTACTGATTCTAGATAGTTCATGTAAATGGAATCATACAATGTGTGACTTTTTATGTCTGACCTCCTATTCAGCCTAAGGTGTTTGAGATTCATCCATCTTGTGGTGTGTGTCGGGGCCTTCTTCTTGTTTTATGGCAGAGTGACATTCCATTGTATGACGACACCATCTTTTATTTATTCGCCCAAAGATGAACATTTAGGTTGTGTCTAGTGTGACTAGTACTGCTATGAACACTTGTGCACAAGTATTTCTTTGATATCCTTTCCCATAAAGTTTTTAACTCTTCTTTTTTCCCAAGGTAGTATACTCGCTGTACAAAATCAAAACAATACAAAAAGTAGTAAAAGAAATTAGGCCCCCAAATCTCATTCTCCTGAGTTAACATAGTCACATATTCTTCCAGACATTTACCAGAACCTAGTGTTAAAATACACACACACACACACACACACACACACACACACACACACACACACATTTTTACCAAAGACAGGATGTAAAGTTAAATGGAACAACAACCAAAAAATCTACTTAAGTAAGCTATCTGGTAGATATCCCAACGACAGGACATCATTGGATTGGATATTGTAAGAAATGCTAATTAGATAACCAGACTTTTTTTATTTTGTTTTGTTTTTTGTTTTGTTTTCAAAAAAATCGGCTCAGTGAGCAACCTTTGTATACTCTTCAAGAATTTCAGAGGCTCTTGAGGGCCACAGTCCTTAGCCTCTGGCGAGTCTCCAGATGAGGCAGTGGAACTAGGTAAGTGGAGACCAGAAGCCACATCGTCTTTACTCTTTAGCCAGTGTCACTGGAACATCCACGCAGGCCTGAGTCAGCTCAGAAAAGCAGGCAGCGGATCCCAATGCAAAGGCCATTTCACAGTCATCAGATGGGCAAAAATGAAAGTCTGACAATAAATATGGAGTGTGTGGACATTGTGGAGAAACAGGAGTTCTTCCAGTTGGTGGGAATAAATGTTGGCACAGCCGTGTAGAAGAACTGTTTGACAATCATATCGAAGGACGGTGTATCTTCAGCTGCTGTGAGCACAAGTGTGATTCTCCCGGAGAACTCTGTGTACACTTGCAGATACTCAAGATGTCCAAAGCAAATTACTGTCTCCAACAATGTATAGCTATCTGTACATTGTACGTGTGGTGCATGCTGATGCGGGGGCACTGCCTTACTCTGTTCAGACTGCTATAACGAAACACCATAGGCCACGTGGTTGACAGACAACAGAAATTTACTTCTCACGGCTCTGGAGGCTGAAGTCTGAGATCTCAGTGCCAGCATGCTCAGGCAAGGGCCTCTCCTGGGTTGTAGATGTCTCTCGGGTCCTCACGTCTGGAAGGGACAAGGGAACCCCCTGGAGCCCCTTGTCGGGCACCAATCTCACTCATGAGGGCTTCACGCTTATGACGTAAGCATGTCCATGTATGAACCTCGGGGGACACGAACAGTCAGACTATGGCAGGTACTGCAGGCAGTGAAGGTGAATGAACCACATTTGTGTGCCTCCACACACCCGACCCAGACATAACAGGGTGGGACAGAAGTTTTCATTGACCACATGTGTCATAATGCCTTTTATTGAAAGCTTAAAAACATGTTCAAATAACATCAAATAAAGCAAAACTTCAAAGGGAAATGAGAAACAAAACAAGATACATGGACAACGGAGCTTTAAATCATTGCCAACAATAGCAGAGTGATAATCTGACAGCCAGCTGAGAGTGAGGAAACCCTCAAAGGGTCATCACCTTGAGAATTTGCAGGAGAAACTTTAAGAGTATTTGTAAAGAACCAGCCCTTTTATATGAAAATTTTACTAACTCAAGTAGCAACTGATTTTAGGGATAACACCATATTGTCGAAAGAATCCATCCAGTCAGAAAGACTTGCATTCAAAAAGCAATAACATTTAAAAGCCTATAAAACCCAATTCTCCATCATGATATAAAGACGAGTTAAATACCAGATTAACACCAGATTCAGGATGGCGCTCTCTCTGGCAGGGTCCAGGGTGGGAAATGGGAAGGGCACGCTGGAGAACAGCTATATTGGAAGACCTGAGTGGTGGGTATTCGGATGTTGGTTGTATTACTCTTGATATATTTTGCATCTCTTAAATTTTGTATAGTAAAATCTAGAACATCAAACAAAACTGAGAGTGGTTCAAGGAACAACAGCCAAGTAGCTGGGTGGCCTTCCATTTTTCACCGGATGAGCTCAGCCACTTAGTGCTGCTCAAGCGTGGGGTCACAGAGGGATCCCAGTTTGGAGTTAAGGATGAGCCTGGAACTACCTTTATCCCCCTAGCAGACACATTAACGCAGAAATTTGGGTCCTGGCACCAAAGCACTATTATTCTGGAGAAGAGTTTTCAGAGACCAAATGACTCTGCATGTGACAGCAGCTCTCAAGTAGCCACAGTTTGAGAGCATATAGCCCATGGACTCCAGGCTTTTCACGGAACCTAGGAAATTAAGAGTGAAAGCTGGATTTTTAGAAGTAGGTTATAAAGACTGTATTTTTTGAAGTATCTCCATAAAGGGTATATTTGTTTAAATGTGTAGACATGTCTAAAAATTGAAATGAGTATAAACGTCCACAAGGAAACAACAGTTAACCCCAGGCCCATCCTCTTTATGGAATGCCACAGAAATTAACAAGAGGGCGAGATTACCTGCACCAACATAGAAGTGTGGCCAGGATATGGAATGAACTAACGAGAGCAAGTTTCAGCAGAGGCTGAATGTAAATTCCCTAAAGTGAAAATGTTGGGTTAAAAGATGAGTGCATATACACCCATTAGGGGGTCTTTAATCAAAATACCAGAAATGAAAAGTGCTGGCGAGGATGTGGAGAAACTGAATTCCTGTGTGCTATTGGTTGGGATGTGAAATGGTGCGGCTGCTGTGAAAAATGGTTTGGTGGTTCCATAAAAAGTCAAGCACACAATTACCGTGTGACACAGCAATCCACTTCTAGGTGTACAACCAAAGAAATGGAAGTGGGGACACAAACAGATATTTGCACACCCATGTTTGCAGCAGTGTTATTCACAATAGCCAAGAAGCAGAAACAACCCAAGTGCCCACTGATGGATAGAGAAAGAAAATATGAGCATATCCATACAATGAAATATTATTCAGCCTTAAAAGGAAAAACATTCTGAATGTGCTATGACATAGATAAACTTGAGGACATTATGTTGAGTGAAATAAGCCAGACACAAAAGGAGAAATACTGTATAATTCTACTCATATGAGGTATTTAGAGTAGTCAAAATCATGAAGAAAGAAAGTGGAATGGTGGGTGCCAGGGGCCGAGAGAGGGAGGTGGGGAGTTAGTGTTTAATGGGGATAGAAGCGTCAGATTTACAAGATGAAAAGAGTTCCAGGGATGGATGGTGGTGATAGCTGCACAACAAATGTGAATGTGCTTAAATGCCACTTAAAAATGGTTGTGATGGTAAATTTCGTGTTGTGTGTATTCCCCCTCCCCCGCACACACACAGACACACGTATGTGTATAATTGTCATTTTGGTCCATTGCGCCATGTCCCATAGGAGTCGGCCCGTCCTTCCCTTCCACCAGCAATGTATGCGACTGCCAGTTGTCCCATAGCCTCCACCACGGAGCCTGTTGTCAAGCTTTTGGGTTTCGCCAACATGATAGTTGAAAAATGGTGGCTCGTTGTTGTTTTAATTTGCTTTCCTTTTATGAGTGAGGTTGAGAATTTTCTCATAGGCTTATTTGGGGTTTGGTTTCATTTTGCTTTCTGTGAAGTGGCTGATCACATCCTTTGCTCTTTCCGTCTTTGGTTGTTAATCTTTACTTACCGATGAGAATTCTTCATATTAGCATGTTAGGTTTTTCCCTTTGTCCTGAGCTGTGAATATTTTCCCCAACTAGTTATTATATGGCCACAAAAAAGTTTATTTCTATATAGTTGAACTTATTGACATTTTAACTTCTAGCTTTAGAGCCATAGCTAGAAAGGCTTTTCCCATGCCAATTTTAGAAAGGATTTCCCCAAAGTTTCTTCAAATAGTTGTGCAATTCCTTATTTTCCCCCCAAGCCTTTTTTAAAAAATTGTGTTAAAATACACATAAAATTTATCATATTAACCATTTTTAGGTGTCCAGTTCGGTGGCATCAAGCACATCCACGTTGCTGTGCAACCGTCTCTACCATCCGTCCATCCTCAGAACTCTTTCCATCTTCCCAAACGGAAACTCTGTCCTCATTACACACTCACTCCCCATCCCCCTCCCCAGCCCCTAATCACCCTTATTCTTTCAGTCTCAATGAATTTGACTCCTCTAGGGACCTCATATAAGTGGTTTAACACAGTAATTGTTCTTTTGTGTCAGTTTTCATGCCAGTTATCCTCAATAAAACTTTTTAAAATAGACTTCCATTTTAGGTTTACAGAAAGTGAGCACATGGTAGGGAAGTCCCCAGAAACCCTCTCTCCCCCACCCTCTAGTACCCTCTATAATCAATCAACATCTCACTTCAGTGGGGAAATATTTGTTACAACTGATGTACCAATATTGATACATTATTATTACCTAAAGTCCACAGTTTACATAGCGTCTGTCTTCTGTGTTGTACATTCTGTGGCTTTGGACAAAGGTATAATGACATATATCCGGTATTACAGTATCAGACAGAATAGTTTTAACTGCCTTAAAAATCCTGTGCTCCACCTACTTATCCCTCCCTCCCCCAGCCCCTGGCAACCACTGATGTTTTCACTGTCTCCATAGTTTTGCCTTTTCCAGAATGTCATAGAGTTAGAATCATACAGTATGTAGCCTTTTCAGATTGGCTTCTTTCACTTAGTAATGTGTATTTAAGGTTCCTGCATGTCTTTTCAGAGCTTCATAACTAAGTTTTAAAAATCATTAAATATATTCCATTAATTAGATTACCACAGTTTATCTACTCACCTGTTGAAGGACATCTTCAACAGTTGCCTTGGTGGGTTATGAGTGGCAGTGGAGTCATGGCACTTGGCGATCACCGGAGGGTGTCGGATCCCCCTTTTCCCTCTCCTGTGGTGGGTGCCAGCCACCACCTGACTGTTCTAATCCACTGTTTGCTGCATTATGGTTGATCTGGAAACCGCTTGTGGGAAAACTTAAGTTGGACTTGCTTTTCTCTTCTTCTTCTTCTTCTTCTTCTTCTTCTTCTTCTTCTTCTTCTTCTTCTTCCTCTTCCTCTTCCTCCTCTTCCTCTTCCTCTTCCTCTTCCTTCTTCTTCTTCCTTCTTCTTCTTCCTTCTTCTTCTTCTTCTTCTTCTTCTTCTTCTTCTTCTTCTTCTTCTTCTTCTTCTTCTTCTTCTTCCTCTTCTTCTTCCTCTTCTTCTTCCTCCTCTTCCTCTTCCTCTTCCTTCTTCTTCTTTCTTCTTTCTTCTTCTTTCTTCTTTCTTCTTCTTTCTTCTTCCTTCTTTCTTCTTCCTTCTTCTTCTTCCTTCTCCTTCTTCCTTCTTCCTTCTTCCTTCTTCCTTCTTCCTTCTTCCTTCTTCCTTCTTCCTTCTTCCTTCTTCCTTCTTCTTCTTCTTGTCAAAAGGAAAGTTTATTAGAATAGGGGTAACACTCCACAAACAGAGTGTGGTCTCCTCTGGGGCAGAGAGTGAGAGAGACAGTGAAAGAGACAGTGAGAGACAGAGTAAAGGCACTGAGAGGGACCATGAGTGTTTAGGGAATTCAGTTTATGTCATTCCTTAGTTTCCATTCCTTTGCTATGGACATACAACGAGAAAAAGGGAAGAGTATGTAGCTGAAAAGGTAAGAATATGTAGAGTGAAAGTCCAGATTGCAGTTCCCAGCCTTTAATCTATAGGCACCCTATTGTTTTAGCCATAGGGAATGACTCTTGGTTCCTGCTTCTCCTTCACAGGTGTGGGAATGGGCTATTAGCAATCCCAGCAGAAATCTTCCTTTGTTCTGCAGGTGCCCTCCTGGCCTGGCTGCAGGGCTGATCAGCATATTGCAATCTCTGATTGTGGCTTGATTAACATTATAATTCTCTTGCCTCCTCCCTACATTATTCCCCCTCAGAGATTTTATTCCTTTATTCTTAAGGAGTGTTGAGGGACAAAGGTCTGTCTTCTGTAATTTCTTCAAAGCTGAGAAAGGGCTGTAGTCCTCGCCTACTGGGAATAAAATTCTCTGGAAGCGTATTTTAAGGGCCCCAGAGGCAGAGAATGTGAGGTCATTAGCACATGTAGTAGTGGTAGGAAACCTCGCAGCCCGTCCTGTTGTGGACGAAAGGAGCTGCGCAGTCTTTTAATTTGAAGTTTGGACGGGATCTCTTGGAAGGTCTTCTCTGCAGTCCCAACCTGGTGACACCAAGTCAGGGAAGTTAGAGGAAGAAAAGTAGGAAAAGCAGATGGGACCCGTGGACTCCTGCTCAGTTAGAGAATGAGTCTCTCACCAGCCCCCTGGAAACGGCTCAACTGTTTGCCCAAGGCCAGATGATCTGCATGTAGGGAAATGACTCTCAGCCACTCTCAGATGAGAAGAGCCATGGCGAACTTGGGTGGGACGAGTTTATGTCCTTTGGTCCTTTCATGGTTAGCCAGAAAAGATGATGCAGGACAGGGCAAATTTCTCCAAGTGATGGGAGACCAATCCCTGTACTAAGAGAAGAGGGTCCTTTGGTGGAATTCAACACACACACCAAAGTTGGAGTCAAAGGGAAAGTTTATTAGAAAAGGAATAACACTCTGCAGACAGAGTGTAGTCTCCTCTCAGAGGCAGAGACAGAGAGAGAGAGAGAGAGAGACAGTGAGAGAGGCAGAGTAAAGGCACCGAGAGGAACTGGATTTGTTTTCATTTGAAATAAAATCCAGGGTTTCATGACTAGATGTTTTCCTTGGAATTGATTGGGGGTTGTGGGGGGTACTTGCGTCAGTGTTTATGCATCTTGTCTAGAATCTTGCCCTGAAAGAAATTGACTGAAGTGCCACCTGAATCTTCCCTCTGTAGAGATGAGCAGGGAGGAAAAACAGCCCCAAGTCTGATTCCCAATGAGTGCGATGCCACCAACCCCTTGCACTGGGTGCTTGTGTCTGGTTGGATGAGAAATCAGGGGCCAAGCAGAAGAGGGGATGGCTTGGGAATTGTGTGGGTTCACTCTGGTCTGGGGGACCCACCTAGAGAAGATGTCTTCCTCTATCTAGTGAGCATGTTGAGTGGCTGTTGGCAGCTGCATATGGAGCTTCCTCCACAAGTGTGTGCAGACCATCCCTGGTGGATTCCAATGCAGGTGTGACGCGGCACCACGGCAGTGACCCGCCTCATTCGTCCTATGTTGTCACAGGATGATATTGCTTGTTCCCCAAATACTGATCAATTTTTAAGAACATGTTTATTAAGGACCTAGGATGATAAAGGGCATGAATTTATACCCACGCATAGGTTTTTAATTATTAATCCATGATGTATTATTATACACTGAATCCAATTGAGGAGAAATAGGGCATTTAAAGCCACTTAGTGTTTCCATGGAAACTTGAGTGAAGTCAGAACTCTTTTAATTCTTTTTCAATTCTTATTTCCTGGTGTCTCTCTCTCTCTCTCTCTCTCTCTCTCTCTCTCTCTCTCTCTCTCTCTCTCACATCGTTTTGAAAGGGAAATGATAACCCATTTTGGTGAATCCAGAGCAACCTGAACCAAAATAAATTGAACCTGAAAGGAACTTTAAAAAAATCCAGCTCCCAGCCACCCCCATGGTACTTAGGTTCCTTAGACTCCCACACAACATCTTGCCTGGATCACCGCCTGCCTCCAGGAGCCAGAGGGACCATGGATCACAGGGGAGGTTGCAAGGCAGCCTGGCCTGGGGGTCCAGCAGACCTCCAGGGTAAGGAAGGGCATCTCCGGCAGGAGCAGCATTGTGTGCTAAGACCACTGGGTCACAGGACATTGGCCCTGGTACAGAGCTGGACTTGGTTCTACGCAGCTGGGATGGAACACACATTTTGTAAAAATTAATAGCCTTTAGTTTTTAGAATAGTTTTAGGTTTTTGGAAAAACCGAGTAGTAAGTAGAGGGAGTTTCCACATACCCCCCCCCCACACACACCAGCTTTTCTTCTCTACCCCACTTTCTCCAGGTATTAACATCTTGCATTAGTGATACAGAATGAACCAATATTGATACATTACTATTATTAACTGAAGCCCATAATTTATTTACATTACAGTTGACTCAGTGTTATGCAGTTCTGTGTTTGGACAAATGTATAATGACACACATCCACCATCACAGTATCATACAGAATAGTTCCACCACTGTGAAAATCCCCGGGGCTCCACCTATTCCTCCCTCACCTTTGAACTCCTGGAAAATACTGATCTTTATCGTCTCTGTAGCTTTGCCTTCTCCCAGAATGTTCCACGGTTGGAATCACACAGTGTGCAGTGTTCTCAGACCGGCTTCTTTCATTAAGCAATATGCATTTAAGGCTCCTCCATGGCTTTTTGTGGGTTGATAGTGCTTATTTTTTTCTTTTTAGTTCTCACATACTTTTTTGTTAATTTGGTGAGATACACATAAAATGATTACAATCATTTTACAATCGTAATCATTTTTAAGTGTTCGTGTCAGCAGCATTAAGTGCGTTCACGTTGTTGTATAGCTATCCCCACCGTCCAACCCCTGGACTTTCTTCATTTTCCCAAACTGAAACTCTGTCCTCACTAAATATATTTTTTTCCTCAATTAAAAAAGTGGCAAAATACACATATCAAAAAATATACCATCTTAACCATTTTTGAGTGTACAGTTCAGTGGCATTAAGCACATTCATGTGATTGTACAATCATCCCCACCATCCATCTCCAGAACTTTCTCATCTTTTCAAACTGACACTCCATCCTGATCAAACACTAAGTCCCCATCCCTCTCTCCCAGCTCCTGGCTCCCACCATCTACTTTCTGTCTCTATGAATCTGACTCCTCTAGGGACCTCCTGTGAGTGGAATCACACGGTATTCATCTTTTTGTGTCTGGCTTATTTCACTGAGCATAACATCCTCAAGGTTCATCTATGTTATTGCACATGTCAGAATTTCTTTCCTTCTTAAAGATGATTCATAAGAAGGGGTTTACCTCTGTCACATCGCTATTTGTTTTCTATATATGTATAGCTTTTTTTTCTTGTCTCTTATTCCCTGAATTACTGTCTTCTCTTGTGTTTAGTTAATTGATTGTAGTGAAACATTTAAATTCCTTTCTCACTTCCTCTCGTGTATATTCTATAACTATTTTCTTTGTGGTTACCATGGGGATTACATTTAACACCCTAAGGCTATAATACTGTAATATGTATTTATTCAAGCTTCATGTCAATAACATACAAAAACTGTGTATTTTTTCCATCTCCATCTCCACTCCTTTCAGTTGTCAATGTCAAAAATTATATCTTTATACATTGTGTGTCCAAAACAATAAACCATTAATTTCTGAAATGTATCAGTCTCTTCAATTATGTATAAAAATATAGACTTACAAACTGACATTACAATAATACTGGATTTTAGATTGATAATTCATTTTTTAAAAAATGTATTAATATCTTACATCATGTAGAAAACAAGTTACACACTATTGTTAACATAATGCCAGCTTTTATCCATTTACCTTCATTGAGCATTTTATTTCTCTATACGGCTTTGAGTTATGTCCAGTCCAGTGTCCTTTCATTTCACCCAGCAGGATGCCCTTGAGCATATCTCGCAGGTCTAGTGGTAACAACTCCCTCAGCTTTTGTTTATCTGGGAATGTCTTAATTTCTCTCTCACTTTTGAAGGATAGTTTTGCCATATATAGGATTCCTGATTGACAGTTTTCTTTAATTTGCACTGTAAATATATCAGGCCGCTGCTTTCTGGCCTCTACAGTTTCTGATGAGAAATCTGCTGATGATCTTGAGAATATTTTGTATGTGAAGAGTTGCTTCTCCCCTGCTGTCTCCCCTGCTGCTGGTTCTCTTTGTCTCTGGCTTTTGACAGTTTATGATATATCTCAGTGTGGGTTTCTTTGAGTTCATTCTTCTTGGAGTTCATTGAGGTTCTTAGATGTTTATTGAGCTTCTTGGATGTTTATATTCATGTCTTTCATCAAATTTGGGAAGTTTTCAGCCATTATTTCTTCAAATATTCTCTCTGCCCCTTTCTCTCACTCTTCTGGAAAATCATGAGTATGTTGGTTCACTTGATGGTTTCCCACAAGACTCTCAAGCTTTGTTCACTTTTCTTCTTTTTTTTCTGTTCCTCAGACTTAATAATTACTGTTGTCCTGTCTTATTTTTGCTGATTCTGTCTTCTACTTGCTCAAATCTGCACTAGAATTTCTATTTAGGTTTCCTATCTCTTTATCAACCATCTTGCTGTCCCCTTGTCCTCATTTTACAGGCAAGTGGTAGTACCTGAATTCAGACCTCAGCAGTTTGGTTCAAGTCGAAGGTCTTAACCATTGCTTCTTTTTGCCCTGGCAGTGGATTCTGCATTAGTTCACCTCTGTGGTGCATATCACCTTGGGACTTCCCAGTTACTTACCTAAGAGGATACAAAGCCCAGGGAGAAAGAAACCCCATAGGGTGGCCTGTGTTAAAGTGAGACCATGCATCTTAGTGTTAGAAAAATCTAAAACAAAAAATACAACAAAAATCTCTCTCCATCTGGTTCAGAAAGCAATTCAGGGTAATTAATTTTCAGCACATACCACACTGGGGGATAAAACAAGATGGCCCTTTTTCTTCAGCCCTCAGCACTTGCTAAATGCTTCCTAGGTGCCTGTGAGGGCAGCACAGACTATCCAGTAACCACCAATACCTTCATGGTGGTCTGTAAACCCCTCCTGGTTCATCTTGCGCTTCACTCTCCTTGCCTATGCACTTTCTAGCTCTTTTCAAACACAAGCACACAAAGCATGGGCACACCTCAGGGCCTTTGCATCTGCCGTTTCTTCCACCCAAAAGCTGTCTTTCCCATATACCTGCCTGGCTCCCTCCCTTCATTCTTACTAAAAAGGTGTTACCTAACCACCCTGCCTGGGCTCACTCTCTAGCTTCTTGCTCCTCATTAATGTTTTCTCCATCCATCCCCCACACTGGAAGAAGGTCTGATGGAGCAGGGACCTGCCTCTCTTGTTCGCTACCATCCCCCCAGTGCCCAGTGTGTAGGACAGATTCAGTCAATGTTATGGACTGAATGTTAGTATCCCTGCCCCCTCAATTCACACATTGAAATCCTAACCCCCAAGGTGATACTAGGCTTTTTGGAGGTGATAAGGTCATGTGTGTGGAGTCCTCAGGAATGGAGTTAGTGCTGTTATAAAGGGTCCCCCAGGGAGACGTCCCTCTAGACACTGTGAAGTGAGCTCTCACCAGACATCAAATCTGCCAATATCTTGATCTCATACTTCCAGCTTCCTGAGCTGAGAGAAATAACTTTCTGTTGTTTATAAGCTACCCAGTCTATGGTGTTCTGTCATAACATCCTGCACAGACTAAGAGAGTCATAATTTCTAGTTAAATGAATGAATTTACATCCTACAACTGATATTTTGTAGAGAGGGCTTTCAGGTGACCTCAAATGACAGCCTGATTTGCTGCAAGTGGAAAATCCTTTCGGATCATTAGCAACGATGAATGACACTTACTGGATCCCAGGCATTAGGTCCCGGTGACCATAGATTATACTTAGGCTTCTTGTCATCAAAATGCTACTTATTTTCCAAAGAGTAAGATTCTTAATGGTCTCTGCACTTGAGACCATAGCTTGGAGGCTATTCCACTTCAGCAGGTGGTAGCAAGCTCAGTTTTATTTGCCTGAAAATGTCTTTGTTTCACTGTGTTATTGAAAATAATTTTTGATGCAAAGTTGACTTTGCTGTTTTAAAATTGGTATACTGAAGATATAATTCCCTGTCTTTTGGCTTCCAATGGTGCTTTTGCAATGTCAGCTGTCACTATAATTGTTGTTTCTTTGAGGGTAATATTCATATTCTGGCTGATCTGAAAGTCAACTTTCCGCTTTTGATGTGCCACAGTTTTATTACAATTATTTTAAGTGGGGAGTTATCATTTTGATAAATTTTAAATTGAAGTATAATACTATATAGTGAAGAATTACCTAGAGAGGTCTTGCCTCTGCCCTGTCTCCTGGGAGTTAACCTCTAAACCCTTGGGATTTCCCATGACAGGATTGTGTTGGTTTCATGATGGGCCCCTATGACCACACTTGATAGTCTCTGCTATCTAGATGATTCATGGTGGGCCTTGGATAGTTTAGGCTAAGGAGATACTCAGAATGAGAGCTGGCCATACCAGAAAGAGTACCCACGTGATGAGATGGATGAACCATGTGATATCAGCCCAACCTCCAGAAAAGGGGAGTTGGCAACTATTCAATCGATCATGTAACAATTCAATCAATGGTGCCTGCCTAATGAAACCCCAGTAAAAACTCCGAACAATAAATCTTTGGTGCGCTTCTCTGGTTGGCAATAATGTTTGCTTATTTTTGCTGATTAATTTTTGCTACCCCAGAGAACAACACACCCTGGAGGACAACAGAAATATCTTGACGTTAAATCTCCACTGTCTTGGTCATGATCAGTGCTTGAGAATCATGTATTGAGAAATACACAGCACTAATATTTTTCTATGCCTTATCTCCTTTTTGTTCCTTAATTCCTCCATTACTGCCTTCTTTTGTGTGATTGTTTTGTCCCCCTAGTATACTATTTTGATTCCATCCTCATTTCCTTTTCATAGGCTTTTGATCTGTCTGCTGCTTGCCAGCTTCTGCCATCCCTTGCCCCAGATGGCTGTGGGTAGGATATGTCTTTATAGCTTTTGACAGATGCTACCTGGGAAGTTGCCTCAGCTCTGGGACTATTCTGAGGGTAATGAAACAAAAGCAAGCTTCTGTGGTAGTCCCTGGGGAGAATGGACTGAGGGCAGGTCAAAATGCACAACCAGTTTTTTGAGAATGAGGTCCATATTGTACCCCACACACAGCTGGAAATAGCATTCAACCCCACAGGTTAAGGATTTTATCCCACAAGGCTGCCTTCTCACCTCTTTGATGCCAATCACAAGTCCAGGTTATTACCTGTGCTTCTAACCCTAGGGCTATAAAGCAGAGATACAGCCACGACCCCCTCCTTGGGTTTGATTAATTTGCTAGAGTGGCTCACAGAACTCAGAAGAAAATTTTACTTATTAGATTATGGTTTATTATAAAGGGTATTAAAGGGTACCAATGATCAGCCAGATGAAAAGATACCTAGAGTAAGGTATCTTCTGTCCCCATGGAGTTTGGAACTTAGCACATGGATGCATCTGGTTCACCAACCTGGAAGCTCTTTCAACCTTGTCCTCTGAGTTTTTGTGGAGGCGTCATTACAAATGCATAATTGATGAAATTATTGGCCATTGGTGGTTGATTCAACTTCTAGCAGTAATTATCACACGTGTACGCTGACTCAGGGCCCAGCTGGAGCTTTCATAATTCCATCCTGTTAGGTGGGACGCAGAATTGATCTCAGAAGGGCTGATGAGAGCATTTTGAAGGGGACTTCTGTGTCCCCTCCACAAATATAGCAGTTGTGATCTTGATCAGATGAAAATAGTCTCCATGATTTTTCAGAGCAATTGGATAAACCAGCAGAATCTGTTCTTAATTATCGGGTTGATGCTCCTCATTTGGAGATTCTTCACATCTCTCAGCCTGCGCTTGAGGTTGGTCATGGGGACCTGGCTGCTGGGTGACTTGTATTATTGCTTATGAGGTTTTTATAAAATCCAGGTAAAATATGCATAACATAAAATTTACCAGCATAACCATTTTTTAGTATCCAGTTCAGTGACATTAAGCACATTCACATTGTTGTGCCACCATCACCACCAGCCATCTCCAGAACTCTTCGTTTTGCAAAACTAAAACTCTGTCCCATTAAACGCTAACTCCCAATCCCCTCCCCTAGCCCCTGGCACCCACCCCTCTACTTTCTGTCTTAGAATTTGACTCCTCTAGGAACCTCCTATAAGAGGAATAATACAATATTTGTGTCTGGCTTATTTCACAAAGCATAATGTCCTCAAGGTTCATCCAAGATGTAACACATGTCAGAATGTCCTTCATTTTTAAGGCTGAATAATATTGTATTGCATGGATATACTTATAGTTTATCCATTCAGCCCTCAATGGACACTGGGGTTGTTTCTACCTTTTGACTGTTGCGAAAAATGCTGTTGTGAAAATTAATAAGAAACCTAACGTTGGATTAGGGAGGACCTGTGGGGGGAGCTCTCATGTTCTACCACTCATCATTGGTTGCCCCAAACAGGAGGAGATGTACACTGCATCTCCAAGAGGAAGATGTTTTCTACTCTACTACCCCAGAAGGAGGGAGATTTTTTCTTTATCTGGCAAAAGCTCAGCCAATGAGAGACTGTCAAAACCCAGCCATGAAAAGCCACTACCCTCAGTTTCCTCCAATGGGCTCTTAGTTTATAACAGTTCTTCCCAACTAAACCCTTTCCTCTATAAAAGAATAATTCTTGTCCTTTGTTCTCCAACTGGCTTATGGTTTGGCCATAGTCTGCATGTCCCAAATTGCAATTTTCTGCTGTTTCTGAATAAATCCATTTTTGCTAGTGAAATAACTTTTATTTTTAAGGTCAACACTGCTATGAATGTGGATATACAAATATCTTTTTGAGACCCCACTTTCCATTCTTTTGGTCATATACGCAAAAGCAGAATTGCTAGACCATATGGTAATTGTATCCCTAAGTTTTTGAAGAACTGCCCGACTGTTTTCCACAGCAGCTGCACCAGTTTATATTCCCACCATCAGTGCACAAGGGCTCTGGTTTCTCCACATCCTCACTGACGTTTGTTATTTCTGTTTTCTTGGTAGTAGTCATTCTTTGGGGGAGGGGAGAGGTGGTAGTCACGTCCCAGTGTTGAGTCTGGTTCTGCCTTCCTAGAAATGTGTCTTGGGTTTATAAAGTCATTAGAAGAACTGGTGAGCATCCCCTGGGGAGAAGTAACAGCCAGTGAGACCAACGACAGTGAAACTCCTCCCAAGCAGAGATATGAGCCTTTCCCAAGGTCACCCTGCAGTCACGAGCATAAGTACAGGTGAGGTTCATGGAAGCCCAGCCCTGGTGGAGACAGGTTCCCGTTTCACAAGTTCAAGGTGGGACAACCTGTTCTGCCACAGTCCCACAGATGCCACTCCCAGGCTTAATTTGCACTGCAAGTGAGGTCAGTGGAAGAAAGGGAGGAGAAAGTACAAGAGAGGCAAAGAGGAGGCAGAAGGAGAGGGGCCAGTGGGACAACTTAGCTCTGTCCCACCCATGCCCTGCTGTAGGGTCTGCATAATCCCCCCACCCCGGGCCGGGGTGCTGAGTCATTCCTGCTGTGACCCTCCCATGAACAGGTGAAGGTAAAGGGAAGGTTAGAAGCCACCCAAATCAGTGCCTCTCAATGGGGGCAATTTTGCCCTCCAAGGGACATCTAGCTATGTCTGGAGTTATTTTTTAGTGGTCAGAATTCTGGAGTTTGGAGGGGTAGGAATTTTTTTTAATAAGAAATGTTTTTATTTTAAAAAGTTTCGAAGGCATCCTAATACCTTAAACAGGATTCTAAACATGTAAGCCTACGAACAAATAAATATGCAAATCTATCCCCACTCTGAGGCTGGAATTGGATGTTGGATACTAGAGAGAGGATGTCCGTTATCACGTAAGAGTCTCTGAAGTCATTAAATACTAGTCACTGAATTTTCATAACTTAATTTGTCTTGTAGACTGATAAAGTTCTGTCCATGAAACATGTAGAGATAGTCCCACTCCCAGTTGGCCCAGCCTCTGTCCCCAAGTCAGTGTACAGACATCTGTAAGGGGAGGGAGCTCGGTGCCCAGAGGAAGTGGGGAGGGCAGGGTGGGGGGAGGGAGAAGAAGCCTTTAAAGGGTTGTTCCTGCTTTTGGACTGCCAGCTGGAGGCTGGAGGGACCTGCCATGACTGAGGCTGCTATCTCCCCTTCCCGTCCTTAGTGTTTTAAACAACCGACAGGGTCCTGGTGCAGGGGGGGTTAGGTAGTTCTAGAGAGCAGACATGGAGGAGAGAGAACACGGTAGCAGGACACAAACCCAATCTCATCTCTCTTTCACTGGCCCAAACCAAACCAAGAATCATCTGAGCAGCCGCTAGAAAGTGGAATGGTCAGTCACAGTGAAGGTCTGAAAAGAAAAAAAAGAACAGGAACACTGGGCATCCTGCCAGGGGAAGCTTCTATAGGGAAGGCCAGACAAAGGCTTGAGCCCCACAATGTCACCTGGGGGCAGGTCTGGGCTCTGGCCTCAGGGCTGACTAGTAACAAATAGAGGTTGGAGTGTTTGCTCGACATCCTACAATCACTAGATGCCCCAACAACAGGGAATTGTTTGACTCAAAACATCAATGACACTGGCTGAGAACCCTTGCCCTGGGTCGCCTTCTAAGAAACCCTTGAGAAAATGGACCCAATGTGGGCCAAACCTGAGCAGGCTAATACAAGATTGATTTTAAGGAATTGGCTCAGGTGGTTATGGAGACTAGCAAGTCCAAAATCTGAAGACCCGGGAAGAGCTGATGCTAAGGCTGTCTGCTGGCAGAACTCCCTCTTGCTCAGGGGAGGTCAGCTGTTTGTTCTATCCAGGTCTTCAACTGACTGGTCAAGGCCCACCCACAGTATGAAGGGCAATCTGCTTTACTCAAAGTCTACTGATGATTTCAATGTGAATCTTATCCAAAAACACCCTCACAGAAACATCCAGAATAATGTTTGATCGAATATCTGGGCACTGTGGCCTAGCCTAGTTGACACATAAAATTAACCATAACATCACCAAAATAGGCTAGAAACGTGTGGGCACAGGACACTGTTCGCTGAACACTGTCTGGACAACTTTGGCATGGACATCTTCTATCGTCTGGACATATCGGGGTTTATTTATCCGTTCACTTATTGAGGGACGTCTTGGTTGCTTCCAAGTTTTCACAATTGTGAGTAAAGCTGCTATAAACATTCACGTGCAAGTTGTTGTGTGGACATCAGTTTTTAACTTATTGGTAAATACCTAGGAGCACAATTGCTGGACCATATAAGAGTACATTTCATTTTGGAAGAAGCTGCCAAAAATGTTTTTCTAAGTGGACATACCAACAAGTTCAATCTTTGTCCCCAGGGCTGGCAGAGGAACTCTGTTTTCTGTCCTTTGCTAGGTGGGAAGCAGGCCACAGAGAGTGTGGACTGAATGTGGCCTTTATCCCCCTTCCCTGTGGAGAAAATCAGCAGGTGAGTCAGGGCTTGGCCCACTGGGCCCTTTTTCTCAAGGGTTTGTTAGGAGGTGATCCGAGGCAAGGGTTCTCAGCCAGTGTCGTTGACATTTTGAGTAAAATAATCCTCTGTTGTGAGGGCCACTCTACATTCCCCTTATATCTGAATTTACATATTCAAAGCTTAAAATAGCAGCTGGCCCCCAGGAAGTGTTATACAAGTGTTAGGAACTACTGCTGATATTATACCTGGCCCCTTAACACCGAATCCGTTCAGCACATACCCTTTGGTTTGCTGAGCTCATCCATCCTTTCAACACCTTTAAAAAAGGAGTCTCTCCTAAGTGTCCCTATTTCTCCCAACAAAAGAAGGGTATCTAACCAGTCTCCGGGAGGTGGGTAGAAGCGAAATCTGAATCTGGATGAAGTAAGCAAGCCAAGGAGGGAGGCAGAAGAGGGCATGCATGCTGAGGACTCATGTATGCATGTTGGTAGGCATGCACAGCTGCTGTTCTGAAGCAGGTGGAGAAAGAACCACAAGGTGGGAAGCCGAAGGGAACAGGGACTTGAGGGCCACATTAAAGTCAGGGCCTCATTCTGAGCTGTCAAGGATTTGTTTAAACATGTGATACAGGCACTCAGCCCCAAAGGGTGTAGCCGTCTCCCTTTCTAGACCATGGCTCCTCCCAGCTCTGCTTAGACAGGGCCTGTCAGCCCCCAGCCTCCCACCCCTGACGTGTGATCTGGGGCCAGTTTCTTAACCCGTGGGTTCAGCTGCCTCACCCATGAAAAGGGCACTGGGTGACAATAGCCCAACCTTCACCAGATTGTCAAGAGGATTTCATCACCTAACACGGCGGTCCCTAGCCAGCAATGACAGTGTCACCTGGGAGCTCACTAGCAATGCATTTACCAGGCTTTGCCCTAGATTTGCTGAATAGGATGTTGTGTGTGTGGGGCCTAGCACTCTGTGTGTTAAGACAGTGGTCCCCAATCTTTTTGACACCAGGGACCAGTGCTCCTATGAGAATCTAGTACCTGATGATCTGAGGTGGAGCTGAGGTGCTGATATTGGCACTGGGGAGTGGCTGCTGCTGTAGCCCGGTTCCTAATGGGTCACTGACTGGTACCGGTCTGTGGCCTGGGGTTTGGGGAACAGCGTTAAGAGGTCTTCCAGGTGATTCTGACAGTCACACTAAAGGTGTGTTTTCTAGCACACATTTAAATACAGATTTTTTTTTTAAAAAAGGTCATTTAAAATTAATCACGTGGCCACGATATGTGGGAATACCTTATTGGAGTACTCCCACCTTTCTCTGAGTATCCGCAAGGAGGTGGGATGTGTCCATGAACCTGTGCATCTGCCCCACTGAAAACACTGCTTCCTAAGCTGTTCACAGACTTTCTGGATAGTGAGACTCACCTGGGGCACTTTTTATTAATGAATTCTGGAGCCCCACCATGAGGGTCTCAGGACTTGCAGATTATCCAGGTCCCCTCAACAGTTCACCCACCCAGAGAACTTGGGAAGTGCTGCCCAGGCTAATGTCCTTTCTTTGTATATTTCTCTTGAACATAACGTCCATCAGGGCAGAGGAGGTACACAGTACATAGAACGAAACCAAGTGATGAATTAAGTTCTTTTTGTTGAATTGTCTTACCACCCGACGTGACTGTAGCTCCCAGAAGGCAGGCTTTCTTTCCTTTTAATTTTCTTCTAGTAACTAAGGTATGATTATAAGACAGAAAGGACCAGAGATGTCTTATGAGATCACTGATAAGCAGATGCATCTTCCTCAACCTGCTCGTCTAGTCATTTGCACAAATTCAAATGAGCTCTGAAAGCCAGATAAAGTTAAATAACCCTACATTATACATAGCTCGTGGTACAAAAGCTGGGGTGCTGAGTTCTACAGACTTTAGAATATTGTGCATTGTTCCTACAGATCTCAGAGGGAGAGTAACACAATCAGAGTTTAAACTGTACCCTCGTCCTGAATGAGCTGGGAGGACAGGAAGCCAAGTGCACTGGCCAGAGATCATTGCTGCTCCTGCTGCTTCTTCAGGGGTTAACATTCAGGAAGGCCACAAGGACTGTAATTCTGTAATTTCTCTCTCTCTCCCTCCCTCCCTCCCTCTCTCTCTCTCTCCCTCCCTCCCTCTCTCTCTGTCTCTCCCCCCACACATGCTCTCTCTCTCTCTCTCCCCCACACTACCCCCCCCACACACACATACACAAACAAGAAGAACAAGAGAGACCAAGCATGCCCCAATGAATATGGCAGGCCACTGAGCCCAAGTTTTCCTTGTAAACCTTGCTGGCTTCCCTCGATGGCAGCTTAAAGTATCCAAGAAAATCCAAGTGATCCCTGGTTTTGCTTTCTTTAATCTTATCACTGCTTTGTTTAACATAAACATCAATCATGTTAATGTTTATGAAAATTTTATACCAAGGATCTTTAAGATCTTCATATATATATGTTTAAAAATCTTTGAAGGAGACCCTTACACTGCATTAGAAATAAAACACTTGTATAGTAGCCAAAGCATACAATAATGTTAGGATCGATTAATTATCTGCATGTTGACTTGTTTTTAACGGGAAATTTTGATATTATTGTTCATTCAGAAGTAGTTGTAAGAAATAATAGAGATTCCTCAAACACTTTCTCAGTTTCTCCCAGTGGTACCCCCTCTTTTTTATTGTGGTAGAATATATATAAAATTTACCATTGTTAAGTGGACATTTTAGTGACATTAAGTACATCCACATTGCTGTGCAAACAACATTGCTATCCATCCGCAGAGCTCATTCACCTTCCCAAACTGAAACTCTGTCCCCATTAAACATTAACTCCCATTGCTCCTCCCCCAGCCCCAGATAACCTCTATTCTACTTTCTGTCTCTATCTATTGCCCTATTCTTGGTACCTCAGATAAGTAGAATCACATAGTATTGATCCTTTTGCATCTGGCTTATTTAATGAGCATGATGTCTTCAAGGTTGGTCCACATTGTAGCATGCGTCAGAATTTCATTCCTTTTTAAAGCTGAATGATACTCCATTGTAAAGATGGACCACATTTTGTTTATCTAGTCATCTGTCAATAGATACTTTGGTTGATTCTACGTCTTGTCTGTTGCAAATAATGCTACTATGAACATGATTAAACAATTATTTGTTTAAGTCCCCAATGGAAATCTTTTGTAAAATGATAGTATAATATCATAGCCAGGATATATTTATATTTATTTAACATAAATAACTCCATTACTCCCACTCCAGCTTTATTGAGGATAATAGTCAGCACATTGACATTGATATACTTCATTGATATTATTCAGACTTTCCCAGGTTTACTTGTACTCATTTGTCCATGTGTGTGTTCGTGTGTGTGCATGCACTAATTTCCATACAAATTTTCATGGGTGCAGAGTATCTACCACGGCAGTTGACTGCTAATCTGTCCTCCATTTGAAAATGTTACCCTTTTGAAAATGTTATATAAATGAAATAACACTGTATGTAACCTTTTTTAAAAATAAAGATTATTTTAATTATTTTTATTATTTTTTTTTGGGGGGGGGCTAGGCAACCCTTGGTTGACCTCACAGATTGCAAGGACCTTGTCAGTTTACAATCCTTTATTTTTTATTTATTTTTATTTTTTAAATTTTTTACACCTACAGCACCTGGTCTTGCTAGGTGGTCTCCCATCCAAGTACTAACCAGGCCTGACCCTGCTTAGCTTCCGAGATCAGATGGGATTGGGTTTATTCAGGGCGGCATGGCTGTAGACTATATGACTGTATGTAAGCTTTTTGAGAATTTTTTTTTTTTTTTTTTTTTTTTTTGCTCAGCATAATTTCCTGGAGGTTCATACTGGTTGTTGCATGAATCAATAGTTCATTTTTACTACCGAGTAGTGTTCCACTGTTCAGATGGACCAGATTGTTTAACCATTCACGTGTGTGAAGGACCTGGTTTGTTTTTAGTTTTTGTCTATTACAGATAAAGCTTCTATGAACATTCATGCACAGATTTCTGCAGGCACATATGTTTTCATTTCCCTAGGATAAATTCCCAGCAGTATACTTACTGGGTCATGTGATGGTTGTCTGTTTAGTTTCTTCTGAAACTGCCAAACTGTTTTCCAGAGTGGCTGTACCATTTACATCCCCACCTGTCCAGTTTATCCACATCTTTGCCAGCATTTGGTGTTGTCACTAATTTTTATTGTAGTCATTCTTATAGGTGTTTAGCGATTTCTCATTGTGGTCTTAATTTACATTTCCTTAATGGCTAAAGACGTTAACCATCTTTTCTTGTGCCTATTTGCCATCTGTATATCCTCTTTGGGCAAATGTCTAAATATATCAAAGCTAGCCCAAATAATATGTTTGGTGTGTGTGTGTGTGTAACCTATTGCTGATTACCTAAAGTTTAGTGATTCAGAACTAGTGTTTTAGAAGAGCTTAATAAATTCAACCTAAAATAAAACATACTATACCGAGAATAAAACACCTATAAAACTATGGCAAATATGGGTACTTAGGCTTCCACCTATAGTTATAGGAAGTGGCATGGTTTAGTGCAAGCATAATGTGACTTGTTGGTTATCTGCTGTGTTGAATTAAAACCATGGCTGCTTGCTAAAAGAAACCTACTGTCCTGGGTTTGTAATTTGAAAAGACTGCTTCATGTTTTTTCACACATCTCACTGCTTAATTTCAGAAAATTGCTTTCCTGTGAGGCCTGTTTTTCGGGGCAGTAGGTCATGTTTGAGGAATAATACATGTTTGATTAATAAATAAGTGATTTCATGTTACAAGTAAGATCCGAAAAGACTACTCAAAAATTATTCACTTTACAGTGGCAACTGAAGAGGATACATTTTATGTTTTCACACACTGGACATGGGTCAACTTTTTTCTTCAAGCCCTTGATGTTGAGTCAAAAGAGAGAAATCAGTTTTTCTCTGTGATGGTTAATTCTATGCATCGATGTGGCTAGGCCATGGTGCCTAGTTGTTTGGTCAACTACCAATCTATACGTTGCTGTGGAGGTATTTTTTAGATGTGATTAACATTTAAATCAATTGACACTGAGTAAAGTGGACATAATGTGGGTGGGCCTCATCCAATCAGTTGAAGGTCTTTAGAGCAAAGACTGAGGTTTCCCAAAGAAATTCTCTTCAAGACTCTAGTATAGAAATTCTGCTTGAGTTTCCAGCTCCTGCCCTGTAGAATTTGGACTCAAGACTGCAACACCAACTCTTCCTTGAATTTCCAGGATGGGGTCATGCCCCACAGGTGAGATTTCAGGCTTGCCAGTTCCTACGATCACATGAGCTATTACCTTAAAATAAATCTTTATCCATCTAAATATATATGCATACTCTCTCCTCTCTCCCTCCCCTCCTCGAGAATATAGTCTCTTTATATTTTGTTTCTCCAGAGAAACAGAATCAATAGGATGTATGTATGTATAACCAGCACCTTACTGATTCTATATCTAGAGAAGCCTAACACATCCTCTGAGCCATGTGAAAACTATGAGAAACTCCCACTTCATAGGCCAACAGATATGCAGGATATAGACACAGACTTTGAGATTGTTAAAACCAACAGTGCATTTTATTTTCTCCTCATGGGGAGCAATGGTGTGAACATCTGGTCTTTTGTACACCTCTGTATTCATAGCACACCCTTCTCCATGCACCTCATACTATCCTTCCCACCCGAGAAGGCAGCAGGGGCTGATGTCATGGCTCTATGTGGCAGATGGGGAAGGTGACTTGGTCAAGGACACAATGAGATGCAGGTGGAGCCTAATGTGATATAACTCCAGGCCAGGGTCTGCGCATTCCCCCTACTGGCCTCTGAGAAGTCGGGGATATAATACTAAGTCCTCAGGAAGCATCTTGTAGGCCTAAATTCCATGTGAGAGGCAGAGGCAGCATCGAGTCACCCCAAGATCTCCCCTCTTGGCACCCGTGCACTTATCCTCCTCTCATCCATGCACCAGGAATCTGGTGCTGTGCTAGGTGCTGGATACATGGGTGATGGTGACAGATACAAAGCTTATGTTCTACTATGGGGGATGAGAACCATGAAGGAAAATAAACTGAGAATGCAGGATGGGGCATCTGTGACATTACACAGGGCCTCTGGGAGAGGTGTTGGGAGCATATGGGCAAAGGCCCCGAGGCAGGAATGAGCCAGGTTTGAAGAACAGTGAGCAAGGAGGCCAGTGTCGGAAGTAGACTGAGGCAGGAAGAGGGTAACAGGAGACACAGTCAGGGAAGGAGCAAAGGGCCTGTAGGCCCCTGTGATTACCGACTTTTGCTTACTTGTTTGTTTACATTTTAAAAATAAACTTTATTTTTTTTAGAGCAGTTTTAGGTTCATAGCAAAAGTGAGCAGAAAGCATAGTGTTCCCATATACTCCCTGCCCCCACAGTATACAGACTCCCCCACTATCTATACCCCCTACCAGAGTGGTGTATTTGTTACCAGTGATGAACCTACAATGACACATCATCATCACCCAAAGGCCATAGTTTATATTTGGGTTCACTCTTAATGTTGTACATTCTATGGATTTGGACAACTGTAGAGTGACATGTCTCCACCACCACTGTAGCATCCCACAGAACAGTTTCGCTGCCCTAAACATCCTCTGTGCTCCACCTGTTCATCCTCCCCTCTCCTCTCATCCCCGGCAACCACTGATCTTTTTACTGTCCATCGTTTTGCCTTTCCCCAGAATTTCAAACAGTTGGAATGATACAGTATGTAACCTGTCCAGATCGCCTTCTTTGACCTAGTAATATGTATTTAAGGTTCCTCCACATGTTTTCATGACTTGATAATTCATTTCTTTTTAGCACTGAATAACAATAGTCCGTTGCCTGGATGTACCACTGTTTGTCTATCCATTCACCTGTTGTGAGATTTCTTTTCTTTTTTTTTTAACTTTTATTTATTTTTTTCCTCCTCTTTAATTCCTCCCCGACCCATGGATGTTGCTATTTCCCCTTTAAGAACTGGATCTCTGAAGGCCTGGCGTCTCCTCCCACGTGCTTGCAGGGCACACCCGGGGCGTGGTGCACCTGGGGTATGGTCCACTGCTCCACCTGGGGTGTAAACCCAGGACATTCTGTGTGTAAAGCCGACGTGCTAACCACTACACTATGGAGCCACCCCCTGCAAGATTTCTCGATTGCTTCCAAGTCTTGGCAATTATGAATAAAGCTGTAGGTTTGTGTAGACATCTGTTTTCAGCTCCTTTGGTTAAGCACCAAGGAGCACGATAAGAGAATGTTTACTTTTGTAAGAAACTGCCAAACTATCTTCCAAAGTGGCAGAACCATTTCACATTCCCATCGGCAAGGAATGACAGCTCCTATTGCTCACCTCCTCACCAGCATTTGATGTATTAAGAGTTTTGGATTTTTCCCATTCTGATAGCTATGTAGTAGTAGCACACTGTTGCTTTAATTTGCAATTCTGTAATGATATATAACGTTTGACACCTTTTCATATGCTTATTTGTCATTTGTATATCTTCCTTGGTGAGGTGTCTGTTCAGGTTTGTTCATTTTTAAATTGGGTTGTTCATTTTCTTATTGTGGAGTTTTAAGAGTTCTTTGTGTATTTTAGATAACAGTCATTTATCAGATGTATATTCTCAAACATTTTGTCTCAGTCTGTGGCTTGTCTTCCAATTCTTTTGATGGTATTTGCCTTTTATTCTTGGCAAGATGGGAGCCATTGAAGAGTTTTGAGCAAAAAAGGGACATGATGGAACTGAAATTTTAACTCCTGTATAATATCCAAGTGGTGGTGTTTGAGCGGCAATTTTCTAGAGCTCAAGGGTAAGGTTCAGGCAAGAGATAAATTTGGAAATCATCATGTAGATTTTTTTTCTTAAATTAAGATTCATATAACAGAAAAATATTTTTAAATGAACAATTCAGTGATATTTAGTACTTTCACAATGTTGTGTAAGCACCACTTCTATCTAGTTCCAAAATATTTTCATTGTCCTAAAATAAAACATTTCACCCTAAGTAGTTACTCCCTCTACTACCCTCAGCCTCCAACAATTTGCTTTCTATCTCTATGGATTTACCTATTCTGGACATTTGAAAATAAATAGAATCATATAATATATAGCCTTTTGTGTCTGGCTTCTTTTGCTTAGCACGTTTTCAAGGTTCATCTACACTGTAGTGTGCTTTAGAACTACATTTCTTTTCATGGCTAAATATTCCATTGAATGTGTAATACCACAATTTATCCATTTGTTTCTTGAGGAACATTTGGAATGGTTCCACCTCTCGGCCAGTGTGAATACTGCAGCAGCAATGAACATTTGTTTAGGAGTATTTGTTTGAGTACCTGTTTTCAATTCTTTTGGGTAGATACCTAGGATGTGGATTTTTTTTTTTTAAGGTCACAAGACTGGAAGCTAAATGGGTAAATGTTAATGGGTAAATGTAGACCAAGGCCGGAGTACTGGGGCAGTTCATTATTAAGAGCCGGTATGAAGAGGTGGAAGCTATAAAGACCCTGGGAAGGAGTAGCCGATGGGGTGGGAAGAAACCCGGGAGTGTGTGGTGCTCTGGAAGCCAAGCGAGGTGACTGTTCTAAGGAGGGAATGTGTCAACCATTGCCAACAGGTCAAGATGAGAAAAGACCACTGGATTCAGAAATAGGTAGGTCCTTGTGACCTTGGCAAGAGTCATTTCTGTGGAGTAGGAAAGGCTCCAAAAGAGTAAGTTTAATGGAAACTAGAAAAGACTTAAATAGAGAGATATACCATGTTCATGGAAAACTTAATAGTGTTAAGGTGGCGATTTTTCCCCAAACTGCTCTACAGATTCAAAGCAATCCCAATCAAAATCCCATTACGCTTTTTTGGGTAGAAATCGACAAGTTGATTCTAAAATTTTTATGGCAATGCAAAGGGCCTAGAATAGCCAAAACAATTTTTTAAGACCAAAGTTGGAAGACTACCAGATTTCAAGACTTATTATAAAGCTACAGTAATCAGGATGGTGTGGTCTTAGCACAAGGGTAGACGTTACTGATCAAAGAACAGAACAGAGTCCAGAAACAGACTCAACTGATTTTGACAAAAATACCAAGGTAATTCAATGGGTAAGCAGATAGTCTGGAAAAACTGGTGCTGGAATAACTGAATATCCCTTTGGAAAACAATGAACTGCAATCTTACCTCATAGCATGTACAAAAATTAACTGGAAAAGTATCATAGATATACGTGTTAATGGCATCCATTTTGCTTAATCTGGATTCCAATGTACAACTATGAACATTGGAATCCAGACTAAGCAAAATGGATGCCTTTAGGATTGTCCCCAATGGACATCTTATCTTTCAAACGAGACTCCTGATACTTCCTTGCCAGAGTTTCCATGTCCCCATTGTCTCAGCTGGAGAGAGCTGGCGTTAACTTTTTTAAATAATTTTTTAAATTTTTCAATTACAGTTGATATACATTATATTAGTTTCAGGTGTACAACACAGTGATTAGATATTTATATAACTTATGATGTGATCACCCCAATAAATCCAGTACTTGTCTGACACCATACATAGTTATTACAATACTACTGACTATATTCCCCATTCTATTCTCTACATAAGCAGTCCCCAACCTTTTTCATACCAGGGACTGGTGCTTCTATGAGACTCTAATGCCTGATAATCTGAGATGGAGCTGAGGTGATGCTAGCTTTGGGGAGTGGCTGGAAATACAGATGAAACTTCACTTGCTCACCCACTGCTGTGTGAGCCAGTTCCTAACAGGCCATGGACTAGCACTGGTTCACAGCCTGGAGGTTGGTGAGCCCTGCTCTATATCTCTATGACTAGTTTATAACAACCAATTTGTACCTCTTAATCCCCATCCCCCTTCACCATGCCCCTGCCTACCTTAATCCAGCAACATCAAAATGCTATGAGTTTCTGTTTTGTTAAATTATCTAGGTGTAAATGAAATCATGACATTTATCTTTCTCTGTCAGACTTACTCCACTCAGCACAATACCCTCTAGGTCCACTCATGTTGTTACAGATGGCAATATTTCATTCTTTTTTTATGGCTAATATTGCATTGCATGTATGTACCACCTCTTTTTTTACCCATCTACCCATTGATGGACACTCAGGTTACCTCCATATCTTGGCTACTGTAAATAATACTGCAATGAACATATGGATGCACATGTCCCTTCAAAGCAGTATTTCGTGTTTTTTCAGATAAATACCCAGAAGTGGGATTATTGGGTCCATTCTTGTCTCTTGTTATAGCCTTTGTTTTAAAGTCTATTTTGTCTGTGTAAGTATTGCTAGCCCAGCTTTTTTTTTTTTTTATTTCTATTTTCATAAAATATCTTCTTCCATTCCTTTACTTTCAGTCTCTCTTTTGATCTGAAGTGAGTCTCTTGTGGATAGGATATGTAAGGTTCTTGCTTTCTTATCCATTCAGCCACCCTGGAGTTTACTCTCGACCCTCCTTCACCTCTCAGGTCCACACTTCCAATTTCTACCTATTCTTCCTCCAACTCTCTCTACCTCTACCACATTCACTCTAGTGCAAACCGCCACTTTCTCTCCTTTGGACCATTGTTATGGCCTAAGGAACTCCCCACTTCCTCTCTCCACTTCTTCACCTCCTCTGCCAGCCCAGTCTCCACCCAGCAACCAAAGCAGCCATGGGATTCTGATTAAAATCTTTCAACTGCTTCCACCTGTGCTCCAGAAAATGCTGAAGATCCTCACCACAGTCCACAGGGCCCTGCCTGGTGTGTCTGCTGATCTCTCCCTCAAAGCCACATGAGCATTTTTCTGTTTCCATGTTCTTTTCCTCTTCAAGGTCTTGGCACATTCTGTTTCCTCCACCTTGTGTCATCCTCTTCTTTGCTCTCACTCATCCTTTGGGTTTTGGCAGATATACCTCTTCCTCAGAGAGGTCTAGCTGATTCCTCAGTCTTAGGAAGGTCTCATTTTATGACCTTATCACATCCTAGGTTTTTCTTTCATTGCACTTAGATTTTTCTATTGTGTATTAGTGTGATCAGTATATAGTCAACAGTACTCATGGACTGCTTCAAGGTCAGGGACCCTGCCTTCTCGGTGCATCACTGTAGGCCTATGACCACCGCAGTGCTTAGCATGTGTAGAGCATTTAAGAAATATTATTTAAATGAGACTGATGTTTGGACCCCACTTGCCAATTTACTGTGTGCATTACTTAACATTATGAGCTAAGGTTTAAAAAACTCCCAGGTGCCCTGCTTTTCATGGATGCCATTGTTTCCATTTTACAGGTGAAGAAAGGGAAGTATAGGCAAGTCAAATAAACTTGCCTAATGACCCCCAGCTATTTACAATGGAATCAGGTTTCAAATCCAGACCTTTTTGACTTCAGCATGAGATCTCACCTTCTGTTCTATCTTGCAAGTGGTTTACCTTGGGCTTTGAAAGACTCAACTAGTTGATGCAGATATGATACACTCAGTAGGCAGTCTCTATGTTATTTCCATTTAAAAAAATGTGAAGTATCTAGTATGTGGCGGTGACAGGAACCATGCTAGATGCTGGGTATTCACTAGTGACTGAAATTAACATCTTTGTCACGGAGACAACAGAAAGAGGGTACCCAAGAAATGTGAAGGAAGGGAAAAGGAGGCAGTGATACAGAAGGCAAAGCTTGAGGTGGTGAGTCAGCTAACGCCTAAAAAATAAGAAACATGGATAGAGACAGTCACAGGCTGTATGGAAAGTGACCTTGGGGAACGCTTGTCCAGTTGGGGGACTAAATGAGGTGGCGCTGGAGATAATTTCAGAACACAGGCGAGACCATCTAGAGGCTCTGGGCCCACTAAAAAAAAGGTGCTCTCCCTCACTGCTTCATTTAAAATGTCCACGACCGCTTAGTCCCCGGATCACCATAATGTACTTTAAACTGCACCACTAGGCAGTTTTTTGTCTGTTCCGTGCTGCAGGACCTCCGTCTGGGACACAGCGGATTAACAAACATTTGTTAAATTAACAGCACTAGGTAGGTTTAGCAGAAAAGGCAGCCACCCGTAGGGGCCCACCTGCCCTCACCAAACAAACCCTGCCATCCCCCGACTAGGGATGAAAGAGACTCTGAGCCCGACTCTGCTCAACTTCAGTCCAGCCTCACGCTCGGTCTCGGGTCCTCATTCCGACTCTTAAATCCACTCGGCGACCCCTTCCCGGTAAACACCACCGCCTCTCCATCCCATCCCCCAAACACACGCTTCCACCACCGCCGCAGTGGCGCCCGCTCTGCGCACGCTCGGCGGCGTGGAGACGAGCAGCGTGCGGAAGACGGAGGCCCCTGTGCGCAGGCGCATATCTTTCCTGGACAGAGGTGGGTGGTGCATCCGTGGGGTGTGTTCTTTCTGTCCGGACCCACCTTCCCTGGGCTCGAGCGGACGCGCATGCGCACTGAGAGCGGAAGAGCGGGCCGGCGCGCGCACGAGACCAAGCGGGCGGCGGAAGCGGGAGAGGCCATCTGCGGGGGGGAGGGGAGTCGGTGAGTGCGCGCGCAGCGGGGGCGCGGGAGCCGTAAGGGGGGGGCGGCTGAGGCGGGCGCGCGCACGAGCCTTACCCTCGCTCCGTGGCGCCGGCGGCGGCTTCTTTGTTTCGTGAGGAGAGGCTAGACGCCCACTCTGCCCCCGGCCCTTGTGCGGAGGGGCGGGGGCGGCGCCGGGAAGGCTGCGGCGCCGGCAGCTCCGGGTAAGGAACGCGGGCCGCGGGGGGAGCGCGGCACGGGGCTTGGGAGGACGGTTTGAATGGACCCGAAGCGCCAAGGAGGGTGGGGGCCGCTGGCTCCCGGAACGGGGTCGGGGTACGGCGGCGCCCGAGGGTCAAGAAGCCCGGCCGGTACCGCGAGCGCGGGGAAAACCACAGTGTAGCGAGGCCGCGGCGGCTACAGCATCCGCGCCGGCGGGCAGGCGGGGTGGGGGCCTGGGCCTCGTGGAGGTCGCGCGTCCCCTGCGCGCGCGCTCGCTGGGGTCGCCGGACAAAGCTTGCCGCCCCCTTGGCCGGCCAGAGGTCTCCGCGGCGGCTGTAACAATAGCCAGGCGTCTGGGATTTTCTAGTTATGTTGTAAAGCGTTTGACCCGAATATTACCTTTTTGGCGGGGCTGCGATCTTAGCTCAGTAGGAAAAACCTCAGATGTGTTCAGTGTCGCCTGGACACCAGCCCCTTTGGGTTAGCCGACCTAAAATTTTATTTTAAAAATCAACTACTCTAAATTTTCAAGGAAGGGTAAATGTCTCACCCCATTCCTTTTAAGTAGTGACTTCAAAATGTTTGCTCTGAGTGGGGGCTCGGCAGCAAGTGGAGGAAGACCCGGGAACTGCTATTGAAAGCTTTGTGTGTGTGTTTGCATCCTTTTTTTTTTCTTCTCATTTGATTTTCCAGATTAAGCCTTTTATTTAAAACGTAGAGCTTTCAGGAGAGTGTTTTGTGCCGGTCTTGAAGCCACCAGTCTTAATTTTTTACCCCCAGTGAATCCTTGGGAAAGTAAGAGCCACTTTCCAGGAATTTGAAACAAGTTTTCAGTTTGAATTGACCGGATTAGGGTTCAATTCCTGGCGCTGTCTGGTCATTTAGCTGTGTGTCTTTAGACAAATAGTTAATCTCTCTGAACCTGATCTCTCTGAACCTCTTAGTTTCCTCCTTTGTGAAATGGGAATAATGTCACAAATGGAACTGGTTAAACCTTGTAAAATGGTTCCTGGCAAGTGGGAAGCCCTCCTTCATTGTTCAGCAAATATCCTTTGAGTCCCTACTCAAAGGTTCACTCTCCTTTATTGTTCAGCAAATATCCTTTGAGTCCCTACTGGGCGTTAGAGGGTTGGAAGTTGGATGCCCTCAGGGTCCTCTGCAATCTTGTAGGGGAACAGTGTTAAGGTAAATATGGGAACAACTCTCCTTGGCCCATCATTTAATCCTCACAGATTTGTGAGGGGAACACTGGCTGTCCGGGGGAGTGGTTCCAGTCAGAGATCAGGAAGGTTTCGTGGAAGAGGGGTCCTTGACTCAGAGAGGATGTGCAGGCTCATATTTTGACTACCCTGTAACAGTCATTGTTCCCTTGCTGCATTGGCACATTGCCTTAATCCTTTCCCATTTAGAAGTTAACCCCAGTTTGTAATTCCACATCCATCCGTTCTTCTCTGAGGGCCATCAGAGCAGGGGTGGTGTCTCCTTGCAGTATTCCCTGGGCCTGGCGAGCATGGTGGGCCCTTAACAAACATTTGTGCAATGAATGAAGGGCCCTTGGGAGCATTGACTGAACATGTGTGTGAAGTGCTTGGTACAGGATGGGGCCTCGGTTGTAAACAAACATTAGTTGCTGTTGTTGGTTTTTAACTTTCCAGGCCATTGTTTCCCAAACCTCATTTCCCCAGAAGGAAAGTGCAGAGCAGGTAGGTAGTGTAGGGTGGTGGTGAGGAGTTTCCATTCTGGAATCAGACCTCCTGGCTTCACACTCACCTCTCTAAATCTTAGCTTGACCTCTAGCAAGGCACTTACCAGTGGGTTTCCCCACTTATGAAACAGGTATGAGTGATGTCAACTCAAACAGTGGTTGTGAGGGTTTAATGAGATAACATGTGAAGCGACTTAACACACTGCAGCATCTGTCATATAGTCAGCTAGTAATATATATTTCCCTAATTTGCCTTAAAAATAAATGCAGACATAATTGTGAAAATAACAAATGTTTCTCCATGTACCCTCTAAAATCATTTTGTGTCCAACTCTTCAGGAGACGTTAATCTTGCAGGTTTTTGTGTTGGGGGTGGGTGACATCAGAGCTGTGGAGACATTATCAAGCGTGGTCTCCAAACTTTGTCTGTGAAGAGCACCCCACATAAACTCATTTTTACTTTCATACCTTTTCCATTTCTTGTGGACCCTCAAAACACTAGGAGATAACCCTAGAGCAGATGTGGGAAGGTGGGAGGAACTAGGTATTTTGGATGAATGTCTGATGAGAACAGAATTCTGCTGAAGAAACTGACATCTAGGGATATTGCTTCACTGGGGGTGCTTCAGTCAGCCACTCTGGGTTTGACTCCCAGCTTCGCCATTTTCCTTTTTGGTGCCTTAGAGAAATGGAGGTGACAATGCCTGGCACATAATAATAGGTCCTCAGATTTTCCAGCTAATTTTGGCCTCAGTCATCAGGGCTTCTATGGCACAAAGGGACCCGTTCACATTGACAGTAGACTGAACATAATGTGAATGGTGCCCTCTGGAGTTGTTCAGAAAGTGGCCCACAAGGGACCCATTTACACTGACCACAGAGAGAACACAGTGTGAATGGAGTTGTGCAAGAAGCAGCCCAACCACTCATTCCCCATTCATGCAGCAAACAAATGTGCGCTGAGTGCCTCCCATGAGCCAGGCACTGCTGGGGGCTGGTGATTCAGCTGGGAACAGGCAGACAAGGGCCCTGTTCTGGTTCGCTTTTATTCATCTCATTTGCAAAGGGGGACAATGATAGTGTCCAACTTGTAGGATTCATTTCAAGGACTAAATGACAAATGTAAAGTGCTTAGTAGGGTGCCTGGCACATAGTGCTGGAGGCCTACAACATCTTGGTGGGTATAGAAATTATTATTGCTCCATTGTAATAGTTCCCTGTGTTTTCAAGATGGTAATGAAGATATTAGCTTCTCCATCTTGTCCTTAAATACTTAAAAATGCATGCTTTCCAATTTCACCATAGGCATTGGAAAGAGGGAAATGTGTTTAGTGGCATGGCTTTCGAAAAATGTCAAACGTTCATTGTCCATTTCACATATTTTCTCATAACTTGTAACAATGATTGGAACACCAGAGCAAATCAAAGTTTTTTTTAAAAAATTAGGATTGAAGAAATGTGGAAAGCCTATAAAAAGGAAGTAATACTCCTAGAATATGGGGGGAAATGTTCAAGGGGGAACATGTCAAAATGGAGTCTGAGGCTAAATGGAGCTCCTGTTGCTGTTGCCCTTAATAGATGTCATCCAGAAATATTAGGCTCAGGAATATGACCAGTGATATCTTGGGCAGAATTTTGTTAGTTGCCTTTTTCTGCTATTAACTTTTAGGGATATGGATTGGTGGGCATGAGAAATTCAGGCTCTACTCACCTTCCTTCCTGGGAAAAGGCCTGGAGGGGAATGTCAGGTGTAGCAGGGTTTGTGGGGAGATCAGATTTCACAAGCCAGAGGTAATGCCGGCGATACAGTGGTTTCTCTCCAGTTCTTTCAGGGCAGAGGCTGTCTTTAGAAAACAGGTACATGTTAACAGGGCATAAACCTGTCTGACCCCTTCCTGGCCTTTGCACCCCAGAGTTTCGAGAGCTTCACTTTGGTACTCGATTACTTTGCTAAAGGGGAATATCTTCATTTTTCACGTGGACACTTGTTACTGGGAATATCTGAGTTTTTCCCAGTGTAAAGTTAACCAGCTGTGAGTGTAATAAAGTAGAATGGGCCCCATTTTTAGTGGTGGTGGCCTTTAAAATGGCTCCTTGGGCTGGTTTAAGTTCTTTAACTGCAGGTCATGCTCCACTGGCTCAGGAAACAGGTGGCCGCATGGCAGTTGCTGCTTCATCTGTTACAATTGGAGGCTTGAGGTGGCGGGGTTTGATGTGTGCCACCCTGACTTGCCTGGAGGGTCCCAGTAAAGTAGCATGGTGAATAGTTTTACTGTCCTAATGGTGACGCTGAAGCACAGGGGGCCACTCACTGTGGCCTGGGAGCTGCGTCTGGCCCTGGTGACCATGGATCACGGCCTGGGCTGCGGGTACACTGAGCGGCCTTGCCAGCCTACACAGAACACTCCCTGCATCCTCCTCCCTGTTGGAGGGCTTCTCTTTGCACCCCACACCCTTCCAGGTTCTCTGCTTATACTTTCTGACCCTCAGCCTGAGTCAGTTGCTCAGGCCTTGTAGCCAGTTGCTCAGTCAGACCTGAGGCAAGACTCTACTCCCTGTGTGGCTTTGGGCAGATGACTTAGCCTCTCTGAGCATACAATTCTACTCCTCCTGTAGTCCCCCCAGTTGTCAGTATCGAACAAAGGGGATGTGAATTGGTCACCTTGATCATCTTTGACTCCTCTCACCCCCATATCTGTTCTTCAACCTGTCCAGGGAAATCTTCTGACACCATCATCACATCAAGTCATTGCCTTGCCCAGAACATTCCAGTGGTTCCCCATTGTGCCTTGAGTAGCCTTCTGCCTCCTCACCACTGCCCTCAAGGCCTGTGGTCTGCTCTCCCACCCATGTCCAACCTCGTCTGCCATGCCTCTTTCACCTGCTCTGCTTCAGCCAGGTCCCACCTGCCAGGGCTTTTGCACTTTTGCCTATATGTAGCCGTGTGGCTCCTATTTCACTTCAGGTTTCTGCTCAGATATGTCCCGATCACTAAGATCATCCCTGGCCACTGTGATTGCAAGAGCACCTCCATCAGTTGGACTGTTAATTCTGCTTGATTATTTTTTCATAGCACTTCCACTACATGACATCCTGTTATTTCTGTGCTCATCTCTGTCATTCAGTTATAAGTCCCACAAGGCAGAGACTTTGTTCTTTGCTGGATGCCCAGCGCCTAGAACCTTGCTCAGCCCAGAGTTGGGATTTGTGGTGGCTAGGAGGGCCTGTCTCAAGTGTACCATACCTCCTCACCCATTCTTTCACTTTTTGAGCTTGGGGGACTGCTCTCTTCCCCTCTCCACAGGTCACGTGTCTTGCTCAGCAGTGCATATATAGCAGGCACCACAACAGACCCAGTGGGGAGTCATGACATCTGTCTATGCTTGACCAGCCTTAAAAGGGGAACAGGGTCAAGACAGATTTGTAAAATTTGTTGCAGTTACTTGATTTGTTTTTGTTGGGCCACATCAAGACTGTGGGTCATAGTCAAAAGAGTTTGAAAAACATCCATCTAGTGGATAAATAGGATGTTTGTAGTCTTGTAGCATAAACACTGTACCTCCCTGCTTGATTAGAGTGAACTCCCTCAGGGCAGAAAAGCAGCGAGGTTGTCATTTTCTTCTGGTGTGTTATAAATGGGGAGGTGCTCTTCAGTGGTTTTCAAGTCATTGAAAAAGTTTTTAAAGGTGGGGGTAGATTTCAGAGAATAAATTCCCAGTGCTAAAAATAATACTTGGTAACAATTTGGTTTGTCTACCTTTTAGGTAGAACTGAGAAGACACTGTAATTGATCTTCATGGCATGACTTTTTCCTTTCTGAAATGTATCCCCTTTTAAATGTAGGGTAAGGTTTTGTTGCTTAATTGTATTGTAAGGAAAATGCTACAGGACACCCAGCATTGAGGGAGTGCAGTCTCAGGAATAAGCCATTTCTGCAGGGTCCCTAAGACCACAAATGCCCTGCTTCTTAAGTCCTTCCAGGTATGTGGACTTGAGCACCCCACACCATCGCTCTAGTGTGGGAGTTTTCTTAGTAGAGGTTCCAGAGGAAAATGTTCTGTATTTTAAATGTAATGAATGGGGCTGGTTTTGCCCAGCTGCTGTGGATGGGTTTTTGAGCACCCCACTGTGACTTACCTGTCATGTTTTGTCTGCTGCAGAACCCTTGTCCATGAATGAATTTCTCCTCAAAACAGCATAGCAGACATCCTGGGGCCAACCTGAAATATAATGCTGTTTCTCTGGCAAGATTTAAAAAAACAAAACAAAACAACAATAATTCCAGCAAGCAGATATTAGAGGGTCGTGATTGCTTATTAGTAGTCTGTCATGCCATGGTGGCTGGCCACCAGGGTTCTTTTTTATTTATAAGAAAAAGGCAAGGGTGTTATGAAAAAAGAAACTAGATTTTTAATTCTCCAGCAGTCTGGTTCCTCATTTGAATGTCGACAGACATTTCTATTTTAAATGATAATTTTGATGAAGTTGAAAGTAGACGGAGAGTATTGTAGTCCTCATACCCTTTCATCTTTCTCTTTTATTTCCACAAAGATACTTTCTGGGCATCTTTTCTGGGTATTTAGTTCCCTAGTATTTTTCTGACTTAGATTTTTCTTTTCTTAAAAAGTGTTTTCTAAAACTCTATTACAGGACATGGTTCTGTAGTGTAGCAGTTAGCACGTCTGCTTTACATGCAGAAGGTCTTGGGTTCATGCCCCAGTGGAGCCATGGTCCATGATCCCGGCCATGCCACCCTGAACAAGCCTGATGTCTGATCTCGGAAGCTAAGCAGGGTTGGGCCTGGTTAGTACTTGGATGGGAGACCACCTAGGAAGACCAGGTGCTGTAGGCATAAATAATAAAAATAAATAAATAAAACTCTTATTACTAAAGTAATAGGTGGTTATTAAAAAAACAAAGATTAAAACATCAGAAATCTGTGCTGTGGAAAATATAAGTTCTCCATCTAGAAAGACCTGGCCACTGCTGAAGACAGTTTGGTGTATGTTTTCTTTGGGCTGGCTTCTGTGCAAGGATTAACTGTATACAGTATGGTTGACTCTTGAACATGTGGGGTTTGGGGTACCCCCCATTTCCTGCACAGTTGAAAATCCACATGTAATTTTTGACTCCTCCAAAATTTAACTATTAATAGCCTACTGTTGACTGGAAGCCTTACCAATAACAATTGATTAATATATATGTTATATGTATTATATGCTGTATTCTTATACAGTAATTTAGAGAAATGTTATTAAGAAAGTCATGAAGAGAAAATATATTTACAGTATATATTGAAAAATATCTGCACATAAGTGGACCTGTGCAGTTCAAAACGTGTTGTTCAAGGGTCAGCTGTATTATTCTCACCAAAGTGGGGTTTAGGCCAAGCACTTTGACTTTCTTCTCTCTGCTTCGTTTTGGACCATCTTTCTTTGTTCACTTGCATGGAATTACATGCACGGAGTTACCTCAGTCATTTTTAATGGTGCCACAACTACTGCAGCATGGATTGTGTGGGGGTTCTGATTGGCAAGTGTCATTTCCAGATCCTTTGTTCCTGGGAACCTGGGAGCCTATTTCCATTGTGTGGCCTCCCAAATGTCTTAGCTTTCAACTTTTTGATTGTTGCCCCGAGTAGTTTGACTTCCCATCACATCTTTTAAGGCTGCCCATCTGGGTTCCCTGGTTCCCTCATTGTGGAGTCCCAAATGCACCCCCTTGTGGAGCCCCAAACACACCCAGACTATAGGCCATACACACATCAGTTAGGCTCCCAGTTACACGAGCTGGTGGTTTTGCCATTTTGGCCTCTGCATCCCCTTGTCCTTCGTTTTTTCTCATTTGCCTAGGTGTAGCTGTCTGGTTTGAGATGGATATCAGTGTTGGGTGAAGTCACCCTCCTTTCCCAGCCCAGATACCAAGTGACTTGTCCAAGAGAGACTTGTCATAAGAGACCAGGCAGCACCATCGAAGCCACCTGAAACCACAAAGCCTTAGGATGACCTTGGGTACCCAAGGAATTTTCTGGAAAAGGCATTTCTTTAATTTCTTGTATAGAAAGGGCAGGAGGGTTTAGTGATGAGGGAAAAAGGAATAGGGAAGAAGGGTATTCCTTGCCCTCAGATCCCAGTTCTTCTGAAATTCCTGTCTCGCCCTCCTGGGTAGGCATCTCACTGGAGTATACTGGTACTCCCTCCCATATCCTCTCCAGCTCTCAGCAGAGCCAGGCCCACCCCCACACCTCAGGAAGGGTTGGCTGGCAGAAAAGTTGATAAAGGCTAAGCACATTTTGTGACGGAACCAAGAGAGCAAGGGAGTGTTTGCAGCAGCCCAAATCCTGCTCATCGATTGCCTGGCTGGACATCCTTTGCACAGGGCTGTGCTGGTCTTCAGGCAGCCACTGCTCCTCCAGTTCAGCAAAGCTGCCTTATGCAGTCTCTGCTTCTTAAGGAGGAGGAGGGAGCCTGTTGTCTTGAGCACTGAGGGATGGGAGCATTAATCAAGATTTGTCCAGCCAGGAGGCTAAATTTAGGAAGCAAATTCTCCAAAATGGTTACTTATTATGTGGCTGGTTTACTCATCTCTGTATGGGGGAGGAGGGTGAAAGGACTTAATAATAATGCGTGATACTTCTGGGACAGTAGCAACAAGCAGTAAGCAGCTGCTCAGTAAATGTGAAGACCTTTGATTTCACCAGCATTATGGTAGCTCTTCCTGCCTGTATATGCCTTGTGTGTGTTAACTCATTTGATGCTGGTTGTGACTCCCAAGGGAAGAACTGGTCTCAGCTGTAGCCTGCAGAAGAAGAAACAGAGGCTCAGAGAGGTTAAGTCACTCATCTAGCATCGTGCACTTGGCAGGTGACAGAGTTCATGCTCAGAGTTTGGGTTCCACAGCAGTGAATTGCACTGTGACCTATCTTTGTGACCCAAGCTCTTTCACTGACCTGCCTTGTGGCTTCTGAGCCTCAGGGACCCCTCTCTCGGCAGAGCCAATGATAGTCCTTTTGTGTAGTGTGCTGGTCCTCCCTGCCAAATGGGCCCACAGCCCTGTTTCCCTCTCTATCTGGCTCTTCCTCCCTGTGATTTCTTTGTGACTGATACATCCTCAGCAGTGGTAAACCACCAGGGGCAGGGGCAAGTCACAATCCTCCTGGATATTAAACTATTCCTTCCTTTCTTTCCCATGATCTTGAGGTAATAGAGGAAAACCTGTTTCCTCTGTTCACACTTCTGACACTAAACCTGGTTTTTCACACCAAGCAATTCTCCAAGTTTTTGTGAACATCAGCTGGCTTCATTTCTGGCACTACTAACCAGCTGAAATTGGTGCACACTCCACAGGTGAAGGGCTCAGTTCTACAGGGCTGTTCCTCACTGCTGATGCCAGTCGCAAGTAGTGGACCCTCAGGTTACTACACTTAGCTACAACTCAGGAGTTCTCAGAACCCCCTTCTCAGTTTTGAAAATATGCTGGAACAGCTCATAAATTTTAAGGAGACATTTACTTAGGTTTACCAGTTTATTATAAAGGATATAGATGAACAACCAGATGAAGAGATACATAAGGTGAGGCCTGGAAGAGTCCTGGGCACAGGAGCTTCTGTCCCTGTGGAGTTGAGGTGCACCATCCTCCTGGCATGTGGACATATTCACCAAACCAGAAGTGTACTGACCGTGTGGTTTAGTTTTTATGGAAGCTTCATCATGTAAGCATGATTGATTAACTCAAACTCCAGCCCTTCTCCCCTCCCCAGAGGATAGGGGGTTGGGCTGAAAGTTCTAAGCTTCTAGCATGGCTTGGACTTTTTGGCGACCAGTCACTGTCCTGAAGCTGTCTAGGAGCCAGCCAAGAGAAGCCTCATTAGACAAAAGACACATCTGTCACCCAGGAAACTCTAAGGGATTTTGGAGCTCTGTGTAAGATACTCCCATCACTTCTGTCACTTAGGAAATTACAAGGGTTTTAGGAGCTTTTTCAGGATCCAGGGTCAATGAACGAGAGATTCCCTAGTCACTTGGGAAATTACAAGGGTTTTGGAAGCTCTGCGTCAGGAACAGAAGGTAAAAACCAAATACATATTTTCTCATTATGTCACAGGTAGACAAAGATTTCTTAAACAGGACCCCAAAACAACCATAAAAGAACAAACTTGAAAAATCAGACATCATTAAAATTGAGAACTTCTGTTCACAAGGTACCATTAAGAGCACAAACAGCGGGTCACGGACTGGGATACAGTAATTGCAACTACTTATTCCCAGTAAAATGTTAGCAAAAATGTAGAGCCTTTATAGAAGCGATGGGCAGTAAGACTATGGAAAGGTGTTCCACACCAGTAGTCACAAGGGAAATGCAAATTAAGACCATAATAAGGTATGATCATACACCCACCAGAATGTTAACAGATTAAAAAGAACAACAGCACCAAGTGCTGGTGTTGACATAGAGGAACAGGAACGCTTACGCACTGCTGGGGAGCGGAGGTGTGGAATAATAGTCCTTATTTGGAAAACTGGCAATATTTACCAAAGCTAAATTTAAGCCTTCCTTATGACCAACAGTTTCACTCCTGGACACCCAGGAAAAAGGAACACCCATGTTTTCCAGATGACATTTTTCGTAGCCACTTTATTCACACTAGCCCTAACCTGTAGTTCAACATCTGTGAACAGGACGTATGAACAAATGACCACTACACCCAGCAACATAGATGTTCATCCCGGTTGAGCCAAAGGACACTGCTGTGTGATTTTCTTTTAAGATGTAGTTCAGTAACAGGTGGAGCCAATCAACAGTGATGGAGTCAAGGCTGTGGTTCTGCCCAGGAGGGTGGTCTTGACTGGCAATGGGGCCAGGGGTGCCTTTTGGGATGGCGGACAGGCCATGTCTGATCTAGGATTCATCCAGCTGTGTACCTACAGCTGGGCACTTTAAATATGCTACAACTCAGTATGAGTAAATAAAGTAAAAATGTCCCTCCTCAGTACTACCCTGAGGACCAGAGAGCCACTCCTGGTTCCATTTTCCTGTTCTCTCCATCATCATGGTACGTATCCACGTGCGGCACCAGCACCCTCATTGGGCACCTCAGTGTTTGACGGAGCCCTGCCCGCTGTGATGCTTAGGACAGTTTTGTACTGTGTTTGTACTTCTTTGAGTCCCCTTTACTGTTATTCCCCATCTGAGCTCTCACTCCAGAAATGAGTTTGCCAGGTATGCACTTACCTGCTTTATTGCAGCCTGACCCTTCAGAGGTGGCAGCTTCTGAAGCAAATGTCTTTTTAAAAAGTATGTTGTAAAACCCCATGCTTCTCAAAAGTGGATGTTGCCCTATTTGGGCACAAAAGTCTTTTTCAGTGTCCTCCAGTATCTTTGGTGGCTGCTGTGTGTGTCTTTGATGAAGTTAGCACTGCTGAATGGAGGCAGTTAATTCCACCAAATGCTTTGATGGGACGAAGGTCTGATTCTAAGTGTAAACTACTTTAGGAGCCATCGTTCTGAAGGCACTTCCCAGTGTTTGCTTGTCAGCATGTCCACCTTTAGCCAGAAAAGAGACGTTCTCTATGTGGTGTGGATTGTTTTGCTGTCAATTTCAGTAGGGTTGACTTAGAATAGCGATCTCCAGGTGAGAAAGAAACCCTGAGCTGCTGGACATTGCAGGATTCCTTAAGGATTTGCAGGACCACCGTCCCTCTTCTCACCTCACCACAGTGCTCTGTAGGACTGAGGAGGCCTGCAGACGAGAAGGGGCCATACGGGAGCCCTGGAGAACCATCATTGTCCACCAGCCACAGCCATGTCTGTGTTGCTTGGCTTCCCACTTGTGAAATGTGACTTCATGTGCTTCCTTCCCCAGACGAGAGGTTTTGGACTCCAGAATCAGCATTCTTAGCAAAGGAGATACAGGGTACAGACCATTATTCCATAGGTCTCGGCATCAAACAGGATCTTGTTTCTGTGGCAGAATGCTTGACTGTTCACACAGCTGAATCAGGTCAGGTTTTGCTTCCAAATGAATTTGTCTCAAATATATTTTTTTAAAGGTTGATTTTTTTCCCCTGAGCTTATTGGGTTTGGATTTGT
Organism: Eidolon dupreanum; assembly: GCA_028627145.1. Classification (NCBI taxonomy): domain Eukaryota; kingdom Metazoa; phylum Chordata; class Mammalia; order Chiroptera; family Pteropodidae; genus Eidolon; species Eidolon dupreanum. The sequence goes on along the minus strand of CM053512.1, from coordinate 30,703,708 downwards.
GGGGAAGGTATTGTGAGCAGTCTCCGGTTCTCCAGCACTCTTGTGAGGATGGATTAAGGTCCAGCACTGAGGCTCTTTGAGCTTTGGTGGAAATCCAGGGTGCCCGGAGGACGGAGGAGCATTTTCTCGCATGTTGGGGTCCTCTCCTGGTCAGGCTAGTATGCCTGGTCCACATCCTGCTGAGGTTTCTACTCCAACTGTTTGGTTATGAAACTGGCATGAAGTTTGGGCTTTTGATCTATTATTGAGGAAAATACCCCCCAGTCTTTAAAATTAAACCTTTTTTTTTTTTTTTTTTTAAATTACTTTCCGATTTACCATCTGCAGTGGAACTGCAGCCAAGATGCAGATTTTTGTGAAAACCCTTAACGGGGAAGACCTTTACTCTCAAGGTTGAACCCTTGGTTACAGTAGAAAATGTAAAGGCCAAGATCTAGGATAAGGAAGGAATTCCTCCTGATCAGCAAAGACTGATCTTTGCTGACAAGCAAGTGGAAGATGGACGTACCTTGTCTGACTACAACATTCAAAAGGAAATCCACTCTTCATCTTGTGTTGAGACTTTGTGGTGGTGCTGAGAAAAGGAAGAAGTCTTATGCCACTCCCGAGAAGAATAAGCATAGGAGGAAGAAGGGTGAGCTGGCCGTTCTGAAATACTATAAAGTAGATGAGAATGGCAAAATCAGTCACCTTTGTTGGGAGTGCCCTTCAGACGAATGTGGTACTGGAGTTTTTATGGCCAGCCACTTTGACACATTATTGTGGCAAATGTTGTCTGATTTATTGCTTCAGTCAACTGGAAGACAATTAATTTTATATGGGTTAATAAAAGATATGAACTACAAAAAAAAAAGCATTAAAAATGTTCCTACACTTCTTAACAGGATTTACCCCTTAGCACGAGAAGTGTCCAGTAAAGTTTAGGGGCAACGAGATTCTATCCAAAACCCCAAAAGCCCACAGAAACAAAAACCAGATTCGTGACATGCCAACGGAAGAGAGGCTTTTCAGTAACTCAGGACATGCAGAACAAGAGAAGGGGAGGTGGAGCCATTTGAGTTCATGTTTTGAAGACTATTAAATGATAAAAATGGTTGTAGATATGATTACATGAAGAAAAGCTTGCCTACAATGTATTGAATGATTCTGTTAAGTGTGTAGAGGAACAGTCTAGAAGAAAGAAGGCATTGAAATGTGGCAGGGCCCACCCTGAATGGCTCAGGTCCATCCTCACCACTCTGGGGGCTCCAGGGGTCTTTGAGGAGCCCCCCGTTCCTCTCCTGGCACACCTCCTCCCTGCCCTGCTGGGAGGGGTTGGGAGGGCAGTGCTGCCTCTTCCCCTCTGCAGGACCAGCAGGTACTTCTGTTTCTAGTGGAATGATGGGTGATTTTAAGCTTCTGTATTTTTTTTTGTGTTTTCCAGATTTCAGCACTGAGACTGTATTACTCCATCATGATGAAAGAGGTTGTTAAAGAGAATTTTGCTTAAGGCCCTGTAACTACATAACAGATTAAGGGTTACCTGAAAATTGAGCCCTTACTGTAGAAAGTATTGATAAAATTTATCAGCTCATTATCCTGTCTTAGCAAGCATAATTTATCAATGTCATTGGGTGATTTTTAAGCTCATTTGTGGATCTTGTTGGAGGCTCTGGGTAATAGTTCTGGGTGTTAGTTTTTAGTTTTCAGCTATATTTATCAAACTGTAGACACTTGATTATTGCTTTTGAAGTATTTGAGATATTGGAGTGCCATTATTCATGTAATACTTTTTAAGTGAGTCTGCTATTTAAAATTCATTTATTTTAAAGGAAATTTGGTTTCGCTGTCTTAAATGGAAAACCAGTGTCACTTTGCACGATTATTTGTTTCTGTTGAATTTATGAGAGACCAGTCAGATGCTCTTGCCAGCAAAGGCTTTGAGCCTTAGTCATGCTCTCCTTTTTTGTTAAATTGGGAGGTGAGCAAGCATTAGAACAGTATGGTGTGAAGTGCCGATCAGGATCACCCTTTATTGTAATCAGAAAGATGGCAAGGGAAGCGAAGTCCCCCTGCCTCCTGAGTCCCACCCCTTCCTCAGGGGACTTTGATCTGATTTTGTGTGCCTGATGTATGACCTCCGTCTAGAGGAATGGAGGAGAAAGGTCTGTGTGACGGGAGCTTGTATGTCAAAGATACCAGTCCCCTGTCAGATGGGTGCTTCTGACATGACTGTGGTCCTCCCGTAATGCCCTGACCTACCTAGTCGATGGCCGTGACCCACAGACTGACTGAGACTTCTTTCCAACAGGAGACCACTGTCCGCAGCTCCTGTGAAGATGTCCACTCCAGACCCACCTCTGGGTGGAACTCCTCGGCCAGGCCCTTCCCCAGGCCCTGGCCCATCTCCTGGAGCCATGTTGGGCCCTAGCCCGGGTCCCTCCCCCGGCTCTGCCCACAGCATGATGGGGCCCAGCCCGGGGCCTCCCTCAGCAGGACACCCCATCCCAAGCCAGGGGCCTGGAGGGTACCCTCAGGACAACATGCACCAGATGCACAAGGTAGGGAACCCTGGGGGCCCACTGCCCTCATGGGGTCCATGCAGTCAGAGGTGGGAGGGTGAGCCATGTCTCCTCACCCCCCATGTCTCTTTTACCCATTCTGATGGGAAATGTGGTAACATGGCTCCTAAGTTGCCTTTTATTATTGAATAAAAATGTCCAAGTCCATGAAATACAGCTTAGGGCATGTGGTCTCTTCTACGTTGTTTGCTCTGCGTACCTGTGTAACCCGTGGAGCAGGCAGAGGGCGCCCTTTGTTCTCATTTGGTCCCACTCAGTTGTTAATGTCTCACCACTTACCTGACCTGACCAGGAATGGTCTTGCGAGTAAGGTGAGAAAACCTCCCTTAACACAAATAGTTTTCCTTCCTCTCTCTGTTCCTGGGAGGAGGTTAGAGGGCACGAGGAACTTTCTTCTTGTACATACTGGCATCTGCAGGAAGGGCTGCCATTTTCTAGCCTCAGGGACCACAGGAGGCCCTCAGGTAGAAGATGCAAATGGTGTGGCCTGGGGGCTAGGGACTCCTGGTAACCCTCTGGGCTCCCTACCAGGGCTGTCCATGTGCTTGCACCCCGTTCCACTTCACCCCCACCCCCAGCCATCAGGTGTAGGTGGGTATTATGCCCGTTTTATGGACGAGGAACCAGGGTCTCAGATGGTCACTCACTGAGTTGCGGCAGAGCTGTCTCATCCATCTGCTGCTCCTTGCACCCCAGACTTGTGCCGCCTCAGCAGCCTCCAGCATATTTGGGTGACCTCTTTCCTGTTGTCCCATATCCTGTACATTTTTGACAACTTCAGTACAGTATATGTCTTGTTGCTGCTCTCCTGGGAAGCTGTGACTACCCCATTTTCCTGGGGTGCAACTGTCGGTGACTGCACACACTGATTTAGGCCAGCTTCTCCAGCACAGCCCCCTCTTTCTCTGCCCATTTTGTTTCTTCCCGGAATTGCTCACACACATGCCACACACATTTATAAATGTCTGTTGGAGGTCTGCCGTGTGTTCAGTCCAGTGTCAGGAGCCAAAGACCCGGGGTCTGGTGGTGACACCCCTGCTTGTGCAGAGCTCGTGCTCTGGGTAGAGGCAAGCTCATTGGGCAGCCCTTCTAGCCCAGGCAGGGCCGCATCCAGGGTTCCTGTCTGCTCCTTGAGGGCCCCACCTTTCTCTGGTGTAGGCTGCTGCTGCTCATGTCCCAGCCAGGCACCCTCTCGGCTTCTTCTCACTGCACACACTCAGCTGTAGTTGGTTTGGCTGAGTTACCCATTAGACTAAGTTTCCAGAGAACAGGACATTGCGTTGACCAGGGCCTAGCAGAGTACCTTGGACAGGTCTTGGAAAATGTCCACTATATTAGCCATTCTCAGGGAGAAGTGCTTAGTGCCAAGCACTAGGAGGGAAAATAGGTGTCATTGTTCTGCAAAGGTCTGATAGTGCCTCTTAGGAGGCACAGAAAGATGCCACAGATGGCCTTCCTCCCAGCTAATAGGCAGGAGGCTGATCTCGGATCAGTGAGGGCATCTGACATATTATTAACTTACTCGTGGGCAGAAGTTTTTGTCTCTCCCTCTGATATACAGTCTACCAAAGAAGAGGTTCCCTGATCCAAAGATTTGTGGTTACAAGTCTCCTTGTGACAACAGAGTCTCGAGTTCTAGCTAAAACTGCCCCTGACCAGGAGCTGTCACTCATGTTGTTCCCTTGTGGGATTTTGGCTATCCGAAACCGTCTCCTTGCTTTCACCAGCTGCCCTGATCCAGTTGTCCCCTCGCTCCTGACTACCAGTCTTCTAGGCAGTCATCCTTCATTGGGTAGAATTATTTCAGGCATTTGCTTGACACCTAAGTAGCTGTCAGGACCGTGTCTTAGACCTAAGCTTCTTGGTTATGTGGGCAATTCAGTAAATGCCACGGCAACATTGGGTGGACTTTTTCAGTGACATTGAACTTCTCTCAGGCAGTACTTTGCTCTGCCACCTTCTCACGTCTCCCCTTGCTGATCTTGCCTTGTCATCGTCCCCTCTTGTAGCCAATGGAGTCCATGCATGAGAAGGGCATGTCGGATGACCCCCGCTACAACCAGATGAAGGGGATGGGGATGCGGTCAGGGGGCCACACAGGAATGGGGCCCCCGCCGAGCCCCATGGATCAGCACTCCCAAGGTATTGTTTCGTTTCCATTATTTCCTTTTGTTTGTCACCCTCTAGGAGTTCTGAGGTCATTTTTCTAATCGGATCTCCCACAAGTGGACAGGGAGGACCCAGGACAGTGGAAGACCCTGCCATGGAAGGGCCAAGCTTGGGCTTGGCCGGTGCCTGTTTGATATGTCTTGTCTCAGATCGGCCCCAGAAGAGGGAACGCTGGTGTGAAGGAACCATGTTCAGTGTCGAGTGTGAGATGGCAGCTGGGCATGGTAGGCTTCTCAGGCTAGCTCCTCTGGTGCCATCCAGGAGCGTATTAGAATTGCAGATTCCTGGCCCCATTCTAGACTAGCCAACTTGGAATCTTGGGAATGGGGCCCAGTCTCTGTACTAAGAAGCATTCCCAGGTGGTTTTTCCGGAAGTTGGAGAAGCAATGGAGTAGTTGACATCCTGTTGTCAGGGGCTCCCCAGGTAATGGAAGTGAGGGGAATAGGTCTGGCCAAGTAAGAGGTAGGTGGGCAGGCCCACAGAAAGCCTGGATCTGTGTAAACCTCTCTAGATGAACCATCAGCAGCTTACTGACAGGCAGGCCAAACAGAACCCATGGCTTGGGCCTCCGGTCTGGCTGCTGGTGTGTGCCTTCTGGGTTCCTCTTATTTGAACAAGAAGGAAAAATTTGGCCATCCCATGTCTCAGGGTAGGTGTCAGTATAAGCCTGGAGGAAAGATGACATTTTTGCATTAAAAATCATTGGACATGTGCTACCGAATGACCTTTCGAATCTGCATTTCCCTGCAGGTTACCCCTCACCCTTGGGTGGCTCCGAGCACGCCTCTAGTCCGGTTCCAGCTAGTGGCCCGGCCTCGGGCCCTCAGATGTCATCTGGGCCAGGTGGGGCCCCACTGGATGGTGCTGACCCTCAGGCTTTGGGGCAGCAGAACCGAGGCCCAACTCCATTTAACCAGAACCAGCTGCACCAGCTCAGAGCTCAGATCATGGCCTACAAGATGCTGGCCAGGGGACAGCCCTTGCCTGACCACCTGCAGATGGCAGTGCAGGGCAAGCGGCCAATGCCTGGGATGCAGCAGCAGGTGCCAACACTACCTCCACCCTCTGTGTCTGCAACAGGACCTGGCCCCGGCCCTGGCCCCGGGCCAGGTCCAGGACCAGCACCTCCAAATTACAGCAGGCCTCACGGTAAGGCCCACCATCCATAGCCCTTGGGAGGGATGGGTCTCTCAGCAAACTGACCAGAGTTGGGACAGCAGCGTCGGGCAGACCTAGGCTCTGCTGCCCATGCGTTTCCTCTTTGGGGATGGCACAGTGCCCGGCACTTGGGCAGCAGGGATGTTGTCAGGATAAATGCTTTTTCTGAAGCTCTCCTTTTCTCCCCTGATGTCCACACCGAAGGACTTCTTGTTGGGCATGTCCTCTGGAGATAGAGCTGTCCTGGGGGTGTGTGTTGGTAGGAGCACAGGACAAATTTTATCCTCTTACTTGTTTCTGTGTGTAGGCATGGGAGGGCCCAACATGCCCCCCCCAGGACCCTCAGGCGTGCCCCCTGGGATGCCAGGCCAGCCCCCCGGAGGGCCTCCCAAGCCCTGGCCTGAAGGTGAGTTCCCTCTGTTGTGGTAACATGTCAGTGCCCTGACTCCTGTCACAAGCTTGCACCATGGAGACCCTGAGATAAGCCTGGTCAGGGAGAGAGAGACAGCTGAAAGACAAGTCCTCACTTCTGATGTCTTTGGGTCTCACCTGTCCCTGGTTATTTTTCAAAGGTTTGGGTTGGTTCCATTCCATGATTCTTTGCCCACCCTCATTCTGTGGGTTGTGGAGATTTGGGAGTTTAATTTGATACCAAGAAGAGGAGGATATGAACAAACAAGTCCACCGTGATTCCATTGAGGCCGTGGGGAGACAACGCTGCAGCCATAGACATACTTACTCCTTCAGGATATGGTGCCTCTGAATTTAGACATCTCCGCTGACCCTCTTCCTTCCTGAGAATGCCCCCACCCCCCAACACTGTGGGAGATAGTCAGCATGCCAAGGCAGCTCAGGTTTCTGTCTCTTCACCATGTAAGGCTTCTTTGGCTTCTGTCAAATGTAGTCTGTAGACTTCTGTCGAGTGGGCAAAATGGCCTCATTTCCCATTCTCTTAGAGCTTGAGGTTTAGTGATGGGTATTGATGAGCTAATTATTAAATCAGATTCTGGAGGAATCATGGTAGAAGGAAGTCAGGAAAATGCTGGTCCTATGAGGCCACAACCCAGAAAGACCGAACTTAGGGTTGGCCCTTAGCTCAGTGTGAGGCTTCAGGGAAGGGGATGTAGGCTCAGCTGGAAGAGGTTTGAACCTTGAGGTAGGAACCCCTGAGAGAGAAGCTGCCTACCAGTTTGGTGAGAGATGGGGAGGCGAGGAAGGGTGGCCCTTGCAGTTTGTTCCCAAGGCCACGAGCACCCAGCAGGCTTTCGTTTGCATTCGGAGTTGTCTTGGAGCTCAGCTCTGTGCTCCTGCTGCTTGACTGTCCCCAGGACCCATGGCGAATGCTGCTGCCCCCACGAGCACACCTCAGAAGCTGATCCCCCCTCAGCCTACGGGCCGCCCCTCACCTGCGCCCCCAGCCGTCCCGCCTGCTGCCTCCCCTGTGATGCCACCGCAGACGCAGTCACCAGGGCAGCCAGCCCAGCCTGCCCCCATGGTGCCGCTGCACCAGAAGCAGAGCCGCATCACCCCCATCCAGAAACCGCGGGGCCTGGACCCTGTTGAGATTCTGCAGGAGCGGGAGTACAGGTGAGGGCACTGCTGCTGCCTAAGACCACCCCCACGGGCCGCCCCCCAACCAGGTCAGCCCTATCGCATTGGTGTGGTTCACAGCACTAAATGCCAACAGGATACGCAACCAGAAATCACCCTTTGCCTCCATCCCTAGGGTCCCAGTTTCCTGGTTGGCGTATATCCTTCCAGAGAAATTCAGTGTGTACGCAGACAGACAGGTACAAGTAGCTGAATTGTCCCCAAATGGTTCATGATACGAGCACTGTTTCTCGCATAGAAACATGTTATAGAGATCATCCCCCATCTATGCAAAAGAAGTTTTTCTTCCTTCTGGTTGCTCAGTATCCTGTCTGGTCGTAATGCCATCATTTATTCAGACTACTCCATCTGAATGCCCATTAGATCGTTTCTAATCTGTTATTAAGAAAATGCCATAGTAAATCTCCTTGCACGTGTTTCTCATTTCATATGTATGTACACAGGTCAGAGTAAATCCCTGAAAGTGACTTTGCTATGGTATAGGGAATATGCACAGGGAAATTTCTGAGATTCTGCAAAACTGTCCTTATATAGAGATCGTACAGATTTATGTTGGAATGAAAATGTCTATTTCTCCTGCCAACACAGTGGATCCAACTTTTGGTCCATCAGCACTCAAACAAACAAGCAAACAAAAACCACACACAAAAACTGTAAGCTCTGCTGTGGATCCTTCTCACATGTCACTAGTTGCTGGCTGCTTTGCCAAGTCTCCTGGGCGCCTGGAGCACAGTAAGGCTGTGACACTCCATCCCACACTGTTGGGGATGCCTGAGATTCACTCCCTGAGCACCTACCTCACCTTTCCCGTTTTCCCACTGCATTTATAACTTGTTCAGGGCAGGCCTTACTTGGTAACTGTAAGCTCCATGAGGGCAGGGGCTGTGCCTTGTTCACTGTATATCTGCAGATGCATCAGTAAAGTATGTCCCAGCTGTGACATGCCTTGGAGCTCTGGCCTCTGAGGTGCCTCCTCTCTAACTGCATCTAGATGGCTTGAAGATGGCCTGTTCTCATCCCCTGTTTTTCTCTCCTGTTCCTGTTCCTGTGTACTCACCATCCATCAGTTTATTCTGCATCCCCTTTGATTCTTGCTCTCTCTCCCTCATCCCGTGTTTCTCTGGGGAGTCCTCTCAGCTCCCCTCTCCTACCCAGGAGTGGTCCCCCTCCCCCCATTGTTAATTCTGCAACACGGTGTACACCTCCTCCCTGGCCTCCCTGCTCTCACCTTTGCCTGTGCCGTCTGTTCCCCACACAGCAATTGGAAGTTGCTTTTTACAGTTTACTTGCAGTAGATCTATTCCCTGGGTGAAAACCTGTTGGCTTCCATTTATCTCTCCAGTAAACTCGTTTCAGTTCAGGCCCTGCCCCATGCTCTGCCCTCACCTACCCCACTTTCTTTTTTCCAATTTCTGTTTGTTTAACAGCTTAGACTTATTTCTGCACTAGGGCCTTAGGCATTGCGTGACTCTTTTTGCTCACTTAAACCTCATTGCTGAGGTCACCTCCCCCTGGAGCCCTGCCCACCCCCTCACCTTCAGTCCCCTCCTAAAAGTACCAGCCATTCCCTGGAATTACCATAGGTTTTTAATTTTTTAATTCCTTTATGGCCTGTTTTCCTGATAAGGCTGTGGTTATATTGTAGGTGCTCAATAAATGATGTATGAAAGACTAAGTAAGGGGGTTATCCCATCTGAACTTCTGACCCCGCCTGTTGGGTTGCTCTGAGGGATCTCCCTGAGGCTCCCAGTCTGGGGGAGAACCTGGCCTGCCTGACCCCAGAGGCCGGCTGATGCTGCTGAAATGCTATAAGCAAGCTGCGTCCTATCCGCTTTCCTGTTTGCTGTGGCTCTGGATCCTCTGGCTGCCTTCCTCTTTTGTGGCTGCCATCCTTTTCTGAGCGACCTCCTGTCTTTTGACCAGCGTCTTCCTACCTCAAAGGATGGATTCTTCTGAGGCTCTTGCTTTAAAGAAAGGAGCACAGGTGGGCTCCATGTAAGTACACCTTTCATGGCCTGTCCTTTTTCTCTCTTCGCACCCCAGGCTGCAGGCTCGCATTGCTCATCGAATTCAGGAACTTGAAAACCTTCCCGGGTCACTGGCTGGGGATTTGCGAACCAAAGCAACCATTGAGCTCAAGGCCCTCAGACTGCTGAACTTCCAGAGGCAGGTAGGTGCAGGTGCAGGCCCATTGCTTTAAGAAATGGGCCCTTTTTGCCAACGCCGATGCTTAGATTCAAATAACTGTTCAAGCAATTATTAAGTGTACCTTAGTCATCGAGAGCAGCAGTGTCCACCCACACTTGTCAGCTCACTGTCTTATCCCTTCCTTTCCATGGCCTGCACAGTAGTAGCCCATTGGGTGTTCCTGATAGGAGTAAGTACAGGTTTTCCCCGAGGCACCGGTTATCAGCTTGAAGGCAGGAAACTTAAATCGGTCTGTGTCTGAGGGTGCTGTACCCCTAAGAGAGATTTTGTGTGTGGCTGAGAGAGAGCAAAGCTGGAGACCTGAAGATATGAGAGGACCTTCTACTGGGTGAGTGTCCAGAGCAGTCATCTCCTGACCTGTGCTTGCCTCACCCTTGGACACTTACCATATGACCCCCACGCACATGTATTTGTGCTTAGAGCATTTAGCAGGGACCCTTCTGGAAGCAGCAGTGTTCTATCTAGCTTGCACTGTTTTCTTGTGCATGTCATGTGGAAGTGACCAAGGTGAGCCCATCGCCAGTTTTCTCCTCTTCCTGAAGCTGCGGCAGGAGGTGGTGGTGTGCATGCGGAGAGACACGGCGCTTGAGACGGCCCTCAATGCCAAGGCCTACAAGCGCAGCAAGCGGCAGTCCCTGCGCGAGGCCCGCATCACCGAGAAGCTGGAGAAGCAGCAGAAGATCGAGCAGGAGCGCAAGCGCCGGCAGAAGCACCAGGTGCGTCCCTAGTGCCTTCATAGCTCACCCTGCGGGCCCACCTTGTACCTGGGTCCTCAGACGTTGTTGAATCTTGTTCGTTTTGTGTCTAAGCATGCTGTTTCTCTTTTCCATTCATGATAATAGTATTTTAGGCACTAAGAGTACATTAGTGGACAAAACTGTGTGGTAGGTGAAGATGGCCGTAATCCAGTGGCATGTAACAGGTTGGGAGGTGGTAGGATGCAAAGAAACACGAAGCAGGGATGGAGAGTGGCAGGGAGCTGTTGACACAGGATGGTTGGGAAGTTTTTTTCTGAGGAAGTGAGCTCTGAGCAGAGACCTGAGAGAGAGCCACATGCATATGTGGGCAAGAGCTAGTCAGCTAGACAGGGAGGTACAAAGGCCCTGGGACCAAAATGTGCCATGTATTCTATGACAAGCAAGGATCTCTGTGTGGCTAGACTGGAGTGAGCAAGGGAAAGAGTGGGGATGAGGAGGGGATGGCCAGAGCATGCAGGGCCTTGTGGACTTAGGGACAACTTGGACTATTGCTCTGAGTGAGATGGGTGCCTGGAGCAGAGGAGGGACTGGTCTCAGAGTGTTATGAGATCAGTCAAGGGAACCAAAATCTCTACTCAATTAGGATTTGGGATGATTTTGCTTATTCATTTATTTATATCTTTTGAAGTTTTTCTCCAGTCAACATCTATAGTTTAAAATAACAAAAGAATCAACATTCATTATAGACCACTGTTAACATTTTGGTGTATTTATCATTCCAATGTTATTTTTTACATGTACATATAGAAATCAAAGTTAAATAGTGCCTTTTAAACATATTTATACACATATTGACTTGTTTATTATCGAAATGTGATTATTTTAAAATTTTAATGTAATTTTTCAAATACAGTTGACATTGAACATTATATTAGCTTCAGGTGTACAGTGTAGCGGTTAGACATTCATATAAACTTAGGAAGTCATCCCCTGATTAGTCTGGTACTCACTTGGCACCATATGCAATCATTACATTATTGCCTGAATTCCCTATGCTGTACTTTACATCCCTGTAACTGTGAAGCGCGATTTTTAACGTCTGCATTATAGTCTATCTCAGTGTGTCCAGCATCCAGTAATTTATGTACCATTTCCTTGTTTGGGGATGTCTAGCGTGTTCTCAACTTTCTAGTATTAAAAATAACACTGGGATAGGCATTCTTGTATCTCAATTTTTTCAGCCAATCTCTATTTCCTTAAAAATTCCTAGCTGTGGAGTAACTTGGTAGGAGGGTAGGAGCATTTCGAATTGGTTAAGTTCATGCCAGCTTGTCCCAGCAAGGTCGATTGCCTGTCTCTGGGTACAGAGGGCCCTTCTCAGCGCAGTCGCCAGCACTGAGTTTTATCCTCATACAGAGAACGTGGAACCTCTTAGGCAGATAGTGGTACAGTACTGTTTGGCTTATGTCCTCTTGGTTTTCAACAGGCTTCCTTTAAAGTTTTGTCTCAGGGAGTGTTACAGTGACTCCTGTTGAGTAGTCGGTCTTGTCTTGTGCGTGTCCCTGCAGGAATACCTCAACAGCATTCTTCAGCATGCCAAGGATTTCAAAGAATATCACAGATCGGTCACAGGCAAAATTCAGAAGCTCACGAAGGCAGTGGCCACGTACCACGCCAACACAGAGCGGGAACAGAAGAAGGAAAACGAAAGAATCGAGAAGGAGAGGATGCGGAGGCTCATGGTAAAATTCTGTGTTTGTGACTTTGTGTCCCTTTGTGCACTAAGTGTCGTAGTGACAAGGGACCCATCGCTCTGTGTTACATTGGGGCACAGTGCTGCTCAGAGTTCAAGGTGGGACAGAAAGAAAGAAAGGACTTGGGTTTGGGAGTCTGAAAGAACTGGCCTCAGACCTTTATCTGGTCATGCCCACCGTCAGAGTGACCACATGACCTCAGCCGGTTAACTGGCTGCTCTGTGTTCTCCAGAAAATGGAGGTGGCATCCCCTCTTGGCTATGAGCGTCCGATGGTGTAATCCCAGCCTCCCACCCTTACCTTTTGTGTTTGGCCATTTATTCTTCGGTGATTCTCTAATTGGGCAGATACTGACAGACATTGCTGTGTGTTTGGGAGCCACAGTAGCAAGGAGAAGGACACAGCTTTGACCCTTATGGGGCTGGTGCTAGTCCTAGGGAGGCAGGTACCCAAGCAAAACAAATAGTTTTGGGTGGTGGAAAGTGCACTGAAGAGAATGAAGCAGAACGAGGATGGCATTGACCGGGTGGTCAGGGCAGGACATGCTCCGTGAGTGCAGAATTCTGGAGGAAGTGCCTGCCTCCTAGCGTTAGAAGAACCATGGTCAGGGGCCTGAGGTGGAAAAACGCCAAGTGCGAGGCTCAGCAAGTGGCCCCCGGAATGACATGGCATGAGGGAGGAATGAAGCTGGAGCCCCAGTGGCAGGTCCCGTGAGGTCTTGCAGGCCATGGGGAGGCTTTGGATTTAATTCCCAACATGAGGGGGAGCCACAGAAGGCTGCAGCTGGGGGTTGATGTGATTGGATTTATTCCTAGAAAGCCAGAGGGGTTTGCTACAGGGAGAGGTGAGGGTTGGACCAGGTGGAGAGAAGGCTTTGGATTTGTGGTGCGTTTGTGGACAGAGCTGTGGCAGGACTTGCTGTTGGTCATTTTAAACAGCTCAAGACAGGACCATGTCTGTCATGCAGGTCCCTGCAGAGCCTAGCACTGAGCAGGAGTTGGGAAGGTACTGAAGAGAGAGGCAATAATTATGAGAAAGGCCTTCATACAGAACAGCACTTGAGTGTGCCTAAGTGCTCCCCAAATGCGGTGTGTTTGCTGGTTAACAATAATCCCCAGTGGGCTCCTCAACTCTGGTTTGCCTGCCTTGGGTACTAATGGACGAGTGTGTCTCGCAAGCAGGCGCCACAACTGCACGCTTTTGCAGGCGGAAGATGAGGAAGGGTACCGCAAGCTTATCGACCAGAAGAAGGACAAGCGCTTGGCCTACCTCTTGCAGCAGACGGATGAGTACGTGGCTAACCTCACAGAGCTGGTGCGGCAGCACAAGGCTGCCCAGGTCGCCAAGGAAAAGAAGAAGAAGAAAAAAAAGAAGGTATGCTGGGGCCTGGCTGCGTGCCTGGCCCTTGGTGGGACCAGGGTGGCTTTCTGGGCGCATGTGACCTCAGCCTCCGTCATTAGGGAATGACTATGTCCTTTTGCTTCCAGAAGGCAGAAAACGCAGAAGGACAAACGCCTGCAATCGGACCTGATGGTGAGGTGAGGAACCAGGGGTTTTTTTTCTCGTAGAAATACCAACCCAGCCCTGAAGCTTAGATTTATTTCACCTTCAAAAAGTCTTTTCAACTACAAAAGCTGTATATGATGATGTTAAAAATCCACGTATGTCCCCTGCCACCATCCCACCTACTCCTCAATGAGGAAACTGTTAATTATTGGTTGTTTCTCACAGACCTTTTTTTATGCACGTACCACATTATTTATTTTTCAGTTTTTACTTTAATTTTAGCCTCACAAGAGAGGTGTAAGAACAGTACAAAGAATTTCTGCATACTCTTCACTTAGATTCCTTATTCTTCATCAGCAAGAGGAAAATGAAAATTCACTGGAATAAAGTAAAAATTTAGATGATGACAGCTTCTCATTGGTTGAGCTGGGTTTCAGTTGGCTGGACTTGTTGCTGGGCAGGAGGAAGACAGACCCTCCTTCTCCTAGGGTAGCAAAGTGGATACCCTTCCTGTTCAATGCATCTTCCTTTTGGGGGTCTATAATTGACTTCTTTCTGTTTGGTGTAATTGATGTAGAATAGTAGGGCATGGGAGCTCCCTCTATAGGCCTTCCTGATTCCAGTTTTAGTCCAATTAAATTACTTGATCCAGTTTTCCCTTATTTTCACAATGCAAAGGTTTAAACTAAGAATTTCATCCTTATCCTGAAGGTTTTCTCCAGGAAATTCGAAGGGGGAAAGGTTTGTCCAAAAGTTGATATCGCAGAATGAGAAATTGAAGAATTCCGTATTCGATGCTAAGAGAAAGTTAGTTATTTTATTTTTCAAATATTTCAGTTAGCTATTTAACAGAAAATAATGAGGAACCTTGGTAAAGTAAAAACTCAAGGGCCAGAAAAATGTGAATAGTAATCATTTGTGTGAAAAAGGAGAAACCAGTCCTCGTTTGTTATGTGTGGAACTGATGTGGAAGGACGTGTGAGACGATATTGGTAGGCACTTGTGAAGAGAGAAACTGTCAGACTGAGGGATGGAGAGGGGGAAGAATTCACACTCCACATTCTTGAATTTTGAGCTATTCGACTATATTACTTGTTTGAAAATGAAAACATATATGTCAATTCTCAAAGAAAATGCTGTCACCAGTGAGTTATATATATTTCCTGATTTATTAATATACAATTAACCCATTTTCACAACCACTTGCCATGTTTGTGTGCCATTTTCTGGGCTTGGAGTTGGGAGAACACTTCCCCAGTTGGCCATGGTTTGTGAACACCTGAAGTATGGACATCACAGAACCTAAAGTCATGCATGTGGCTCTTTTTCAGCCTCTGGACGAGACCAGCCAAATGAGCGACCTGCCTGTGAAAGTGATCCACGTGGAGAGCGGAAAGATCCTCACGGGCACAGATGCCCCTAAAGCAGGGCAGCTGGAGGCCTGGCTCGAGATGAACCCAGGGTGAGTTGAGCCTCAGGTTGCAGATGCAGCCAGGAGCCTGAGTCAGCCTCATTCTGTGGGAGCAGGCTGGCAGCTGGGGGGCATTTCACTTGCATTTGGAAATAAGCTAATTTGCTAAAGAAAGTGAATTATGCTGGTTTGAGGGAGATTTATATATTAAAACACTAACGTTTTTTCTAGGTATGAAGTAGCTCCAAGATCTGATAGTGAAGAAAGTGGCTCAGAAGAAGAGGAGGAGGTAAGAACCCATTTCATGCTGTCGCAGCCCTCAGCGCTCTGTAGCGGTGACCTCCTCTACCCCTTGTATGTTTGTCACCTCTGAATGCTGTGTTCCTCTCCTGCTCCAGCTGGGCATCATGGGGCCAGAAGTGGGCAAAGGGTAGTTGAGGGCCCAGTCATGGTGGAAAGTTGGTGCTTTAGAGCTGTGCTACCTAATGCAGTAGCCTCTAGCCACACATGGCTGTTTTAACTTTAAATTAATCGAATGAAGTAGAATTTAAACTTCAAAGCCTTAGTCATACTAGCCACCTTTCAAGTGCTCAGCAGCCTTCTGCCCCCAAAATATAATCAGTATGATGTCATGAACATGTGATCATGTACATGTTTGCTCATTATAATCTCTTCTTTGGAAGCATAAATGGTTGCATTTTTTATGCATGCTCTTGAAATCATTTAATTATATTATGTTAAGGTGATTTCTAGTTTCTCCTTGGTGACAAAGCTCTGATGAAGAGCCTGCTCCTCTGTCCGTCGTGCATTGGCTCCTTGGGAAGGGTAACTCGGGGCCCAGGCTGCAGGTTCTGGAGGCAGCGTTCGTTTCGTGGTTAGCGTCCAGCTGGGCATTCTCCTTCACTCCCTCTTCCGCTGTGGTTGATAATGTCTTAAAAGGCTTTTAAGTGCCTTAAAAAGCTTTGCCACCTCTGTTTTTAAAAAGGAAATTTTAATGGGCATTTCTTTGGTTAGTATGAGATTGAACATTTTTTTAGATGTTATCTTTTAGGTTTATTGTGTGAACGATTTGCTTCATTTGCTTATTTCTAATCAGTTGTATTTTTTAACTGAATATTCCAGTGCTCTTTCTATATTTACCCTAGCCTGAAATCAGCTCTGTGTTCACCTGTAGATATCTTTTTCTTTGTCCTGTTTTCACTCCCTTCCTTACCATATTAGGTTACCTGGAATTTATGTGGTATAGGGTATGGGGTGGAGGTCTGCCTGCCCCCTCCCCAGTAGTACTAAGTGAATTGGCTATACCGTGTGATTCTTCCTTCTCCATTGACCTGCGATATTTTTTAAAAGTGGTGTGTTTGGTTTTTATGTGCTCTGGACTCCTTTTAGGGCTACCTATTCAATTTCTTTTAACATTCTAATGATTCTTAGACTAATGTAACATTTTGTAATTTTTTAATGCGCATGTAGATATAATTTACATACCATAAAGTACTCCCATAGTCGTTTACAATTCAGTGATTTTTAGTGAATTTATGGAGTTATGTATTTACCACTACACACCAGCTTTAGAGCATTTCTTCACTGCAGAAAGCTCCTTCCTGCCCATCTTCACTTTGTTTCTGCTCCGTCCTCCAGCTCCAAGAGACCACTGATCAGCTTTCTGTCTCTATATTCGCCTTTTCCTGGGTATTTCATATAAATGGAGTCGTATGACATGTAGTATTTTGTCTGGTTTTTTGTACTTAGCATGTTTGTGAGGTGTATCCAGGTTGTCCTGGATATCAAAAGGTTGTTTCTTTCTATTCCTGAAAGAAATTTTATTGTATGGATAATCCTCCATTTTGTTTACCTTTTCATCAGTTGAGCAGTTGTGTTTCCATTTTTTGCTATTATGAATAATGTTACTGTGAACATTTTGGGACATTTCTATGTGTGGACACCTAGGCGTGGCATTGCTGGGTCCATGATAAGTTTATGTTTAACCTTTTAAGAAACTGACAGTCTTTTCTAAAGTGGTGGTACCATTTCGTGGGTTCTAGTTTCTTTATACCCTTATCCACACTCGGTATTATGTCTTTCTGATTATAGTCAACCTTAGTGGGTGTATAGTGGTATCTCAATGGGGTTTTGATTTACGTTTTCCTAGTAACTGATGATGTTGAACATCTTTTCTCAGGCTTATGCACCATTCATTTATCTTCTTTGGTGAAAGTCTATTCAGATCTTTTGCACATTTTTAATTGGGTTGTTTGTCATCGCACTGAACTGTAAGAATTCTTTATATATTTTCAATACATGTCCCTGATCAGATATATAACTTGTAGATATCTTCTAGTTGGCTTACTTTTTGTTCTCAGTTGTTTCTTTTGAAATGCAAAAATTTTTAACTTTGGTGAAATCCAGTTTTTCAATTTTTTTCTTTTATGAATTGTGCTTTTGGTGTTGTATCTAAAAACTTTGACGTTACAAAGATTTTTCTCCTGTGTTTTTCTTCTACAATTTTTATAGTATAATCTCTTACATTTAGGATCATAGTTGTGTTGATTTCTATGAGGTAGAGGTATATTTATTTTTTTTGTATATTCATATCCACTTTACATAGCCCCACTTGATGAAAAGACTTTTCTTTTCCCTCACTGAATTGTCTTGACACATGAGAAATCACTTGACCTAAGTGTAAGGATTTATTTCTGACTCTCAATTCTGTTCCTCTCTGTGTCTGACTTTGTGCCACTGTCATTCCTGTCTTGATTATTGTAACAGCTAGTTTTGAAACAAGGTAGTGTTTATTATTTCTCTAACTTTATTGCTTGTATTATCTATTCTAGAGCCTTTGCATTTCTATATAAAGTTTAGGATCAGTTCATCAGTTACTACAAAAATACTTGCTGGGATTTTTACTGTTTTTGTGTTGAACCTATATCAGTTTGGGAGAACCACATCTTAATATTTAGTTTCCCAATCCATGAACATGGAATGTCTTTTCATTTATTTTGATAATCTTTAATTTCTCTTAGCAGTTTTCAGAGTATAATTTTTACACTTTTGTTAAATTTTATTCTTAAATATTTTATTCCTTTTGATGCTATTATGAGTAGAATTTTCTTAATTGTATTTTTGGATATTTTGCTATTACGTGGAAATATATTGATCTTGTAGCCTATGAACTTGCTGAACTCATACTGTTCTGATAGTTTAGATTTTTTTTTGTAGATTCGTTAGGATTTTCACACAGAATTGTTTTTTGTAAATAATGGCAGTTTTACTATTTCCCTTCTTGTCTGTGTGCCTTCAGTTTTATTTTTCTTGCACATATTTCTTGTACTAGCTAGATTCTTCAGTGCAGTGTTGAATAGCTGTGTCGGGAGTAGACGTCCTTGCCTTTTTTCCAGTCTTCAGGGTAATGCAGTTAGTCTCTCACTATTGTTTGGTGTTAGCTGCAGAGTTTTCATAGATACTCTTTATCAGGTTGAGTAAATTCTTTTCTAATTCTAATTTATTGAGAATTTTTTTTTTTTTATCATGAATAGGCTAAATTTTGTCTTATACTTTTTCTGTCTATTGTCTCATTTTTGTCCTTTGTCTACTAATATACTTTATTATATAAATTAATTTTTGGATATCAAACCAATTGCATTCCTGAGACAATTTCTACTTTATCCTGGTGTACAATCTTTTCTGTATATTGCAGTGTTGCTAATATTTTAATGAGGACTTTTGAGTCTGTTCATGAGGGATATTGTTCTGCAGTTTTCTTGTGATATTTTTGTGTGGCTTTGATATTAGGTTAACATTGGCCTCATAAGAATGGGTTAGAAAATGTTCTCTACTTTCTAGAAGAGTTTATGAAGAATTGGTATTAAATTTTTGATAGAATTCACCAGTGAAGCCATCTGGGCCTGACCTTTTCATTTTGATGGCATTTTTAGTTACTAATTCAGTTGCCTGTTGCAGGTTTTATTCATATTTTTCTACTTCTTGAGTCAGTTTTAGTAATTGGCCTTTCAAGAAATTTATTCAATTCATCTTAGTTATTTGTTGGCATGAAGTTGTTTATCCTAGTTCCTTATTATGTTTCTATGGGATTGGTAGTGATTTTGATTTCATTGTTCATTTTGATAATTTAGTAACTTGCCTTTTATTTTTTTGCTACTTATTCTAAGCTTACTTTGATTCGAGACTTTTTTATTCCTGATGTAGGTGTTTAAAGTTATAAATTTTCTTTTGAGCGCTGCTTAAGCTTCAGTCCATGCATTTTGATAAGTTGTTTTAATTTAATTCAAAGTATTTTCTAATTTCTCTTGTGATATTTTGTTTGACCCTTGGGTCATTTAGAAAGAAGTATGTTGTTAAATTTTAAGCATTTGAGAATTTTCCAGGTTTTTTTGTGTTTGATTTCTAATTCTCTTATACGAGAAGATGTTTTGTATGATTTTAATTCTTTTAAATTTATTGAGACTTCATTTTATGGCTTGGCCATGTTCACTGGAAAAGGATTCTACAATCTTTGGGTGGAGTGTTCTATGCATGGTAGTTGAGTTGGTGGATTGTGTTGTTCAGTCATGCGTATCTTTGCTGATTTTTGTCTAGTTTTATCAGTTATTGAGAATGAAGTAAAATCTCCAGCTATTTATGTTGAACTTATTTCTCCTTTAAATTCTATTTTCATTTCATATGTTTTGATGCTTTGCTGATAAGTATACTTAGTTGTCATTTTATCTTCCTAATGTGTTTAATATTTTATCATTATAGAATATCTGTCTTTGTCTCTAATAATATGTTTCTTGTTTTAAAGTCTATTTTGATTGATGTTAGTGGAGTCACTCTCCCTTTCTTATGGTTACTGTTTGCATGGTATATGTCCATTTTTTTACTTTAAATCTATATATTCATTTGAATCTTAAGTAGCAGATAGCTAGATCTTGATTTATTATCTAGTATGACAGTATCTGCCTTTTGATTGAGTTTTAGACTGTTCACGTTTAATTTTTGATTTGATTTTGTTTACATTTGCCATTTTGCTGTTTGTCTCTTTTTTCTGTTTCTCCTTTACTATCTTTTTTTTGTGTTAACTCTTTTTAGTGTAGCATTTTATTTCTTCTGTAGGTGTTGTTACCCAACTTTTTATTTGCTTTATTTATTTGCTTTACAGTTACTCTGGGGATTACCATATTTGTCTTAATTTATCAAAGAATACCTAAAGATTAATAATAACTCCATTCTGGTAAAATGTAGAAATTTTGCTCTGATATAACTGCTCATTTGTGGTGTTGTCACATGTATTACATCTATATTACATGCAGTCTTCTATTAATGCTTTACATAATCTTGTGCCTTAGTCTAAAGAAGTTAGTAGAGAAGAAGGGAAAAAATGTTAGTAGAGTCTTTTATTTTGATCCATGCATTTACCATTTCCGATGTTCTTTATTTCTCCTTGTGGATTCGAGTTACTGTCTGCTATCATTTCCTTTCGGCATAAAGACTTCTATTAGCATTTATCGTAAGGCTCGTTTGCTAGCAATAAATTCTCTCAGTTTATCTGGGGAGGTATTTCTTTAGCTTTCATTTTGGAAGGATAGTTTATCAGAACAAAGAATTCTTTGTTGACAGCCTTTTTCCTTTCGAATGAGTTGTTTCACTACTTTATGACCTCTTGTTTCAGATGAAAATTTGGCCACTGATTGTATTGATTTTCCTCTGTACTTGATGAATTTTTCTCTTCCTTGCTTTCAAGATTTTCCATTTGTCTTTAGCTTTTAGCAAAAAAAGTTTGCTAAACTTTTAGTTTGTGAACCCTCTCTTTGTGTTTATTTTCCTTGGTGTTTGTTCAGCTTTCTGGCTGCATAGTGTCTTGTTTTCTATTAAATTTAAGGAATTTATCTTTTTTGTCTTCTATTGAAATTCTGAATTTATCGATTCATTGTGCTTACAGATGGTCTTCTTTAGTTCTTTGGACATGTTTACAGTACCTTTGAACATATTTATGATATTAGTTGGCTTCGAAGATTTTATGTTGACTTCAATATCTGGGACTAGAGACTGGTTCAGTTGTTTTTTCCCTAAGTACTTATCGCACTTTACTCCTTTTTGCTGGTATTATAATGTTTAGTGGAAGCCTATTTTAGCTACTCCAGATGCTGACTTCACCCTTGAAGGAATTGTTTTGGTGATATTGCTTGTTTGCCTGTTTAGTAATTTACCTGGGCTAAATCTGTGGAATTGTTTTCACCATGGTGTGTGCTGCTTTGGGCATCTCTGCTCAGTTTATTGTTTTGGTTTTATTCTCATTTTCAGTTTTAATCCTGGTTCTCAAGGAGTGGGCCATGTTTTTTCATTACTTAATAGTCATCTAATGATCGGGCAGAGACTGTGCTGAAACATCTAGAGCTGGTTAGGCTTCTGTCTCCGGCCAGTGGATCATCATGTATAGGGGAAACACATTCCAAATTTGGGCCATTTTCAGGTCTGCCCTGGCATTTACTTCCTGCTAGGCCCTGTCTCCTTTTCTCAGCACATAGTCATAGTATCATCCAGGAATATGCTTTCCCAATGACAGCTGAGAGCCTCACCTCCATCAACAGTGCCACTAGCATGGGGATTGTCCACTGCCACAAAATGACTAAGTCCCCCATCACCTTCAGCTGTCAGTCCTCACATTCTGCTCGGTAGAACCTTTGTGACAGAGCTAGGGAGTGGGACAGGTGGAAGCATCCCAAGTAAAAACACTGCCAGTTCCAAATCTTCTTACCCAGAGTTCAGTGGTTTTTCAAGCATTAATACTTCTCAGTCCCCTAGAGCTCTTAAATGATCACTTTTGCTAATTTTGTCTTAAAGTTTTATAACGGTTCCATTATACATAAGAAAATAATCCACTGGGATTTGGAAATATTGGGAAATAAATTCATGTGTATTTTATCAACATGTGTGAAATCCCTTTATCATCTGCTCAGTAAAGGCTAAAAAAATCCCTTTAATGAAACAACACTCATACTTAATTTACAAGTTTATAGAAAACCTCTTAGTAAACTAGGATGCCTGTTATCAGAATTATTTGATATCTTTAGGAGTTTTAGTCATGTTATTAAAGCTGGAAGTAAATCAAGAACAGTAAATATTGAAAATTGGCTATAAAATGTTTAGTACTTAGAAAATCCATGAGATTCAAGTGAAAAACTTCTTGAGTAGGTTGGACAAGGAATAAATATATAGTATACATTGTGTAATGAAGGCCAAGGACATAAGGAATCTACTATTGGTAACAGAGTACAAAATACTCTGCGATAGCCTTAAAAAGGAGTGTCTGGGCTCTGTGAGGGGAAAACTAAAAATAGAATACTGAAAAATTAAAAGGCAAGATACGTTCCAGGATAAGAAGAGGATGTGAGAATTGTAAAAACATCACTTGCTTCCAAAAGTGTATTTTACCCCCGGGAGCCTTGCGCCCCTTCCCTGTGGGGTGACCTGAAGTGACACAGGCTTATCTGTTGGTAGGAGGAGGAGGAGGAGCAGCCTCAGCCATCACAGCCTCCCACCCTGCCTGTGGAGGAGAAGAAGAAGATTCCAGATCCAGACAGTGACGATGTCTCTGAGGTGGACGCCCGGCACATCATTGAGTAAGGCACCCTACACACTCTTGCTCCACCAGCTTCTGGTGAAGGGACGCAGGCACGACCCTTAAGAGTCCCCAGCTTTTCCCTGAGTAGCAGTGTGGGACCACAGACAAGGGTCCAGTCTTGGCGCCCCCCTCCTCAGATTAGTATTTGCTGCCTTTCCTGTCCTTAGAGTATCTAGGTATACTTCTGTTTATCTTTAGGTTCAGGTTTAAGTCCTGGGTCATCAGGCAGTAAGGGCTGCTTCAGAGTCTCATGTCAGAAGTGCCTTGTCACAAATAGGAATATGTGTCCTCATGTCGCAGTTCTGTTTGCTTCCAGGAATGCCAAGCAAGATGTCGATGATGAGTATGGTGTGTCCCAGGCTCTCGCTCGTGGCCTGCAGTCCTATTATGCTGTGGCTCATGCCGTCACTGAGAGGGTGGATAAGCAGTCGGCGCTTATGGTCAACGGTGTCCTCAAACAGTACCAGGTGAAGTGGGAGGGCAGGAGGGGGCATTGCCCAAATAGTCTCAGCAGATGGCTTCCCAGGTTGTGGGAAGCTGCTGAAGTCAGGCAGACCCAAGTTCATGTTCCACTCTTCATCTTTGGGTACCTCGTTTTTCTTTCTAAGCCACAGTTTCTCCTTCTGTAGGGCAGAAACATGATCTGTTAGGTTAGCCACCAGGAGGAAATGAAACAGTATAATATATCAGTGTCTGCCGGGTGCCTGATCTGTGCCAGGCAGGATGGCAGCATGTTCTGTGCTGTTAACTTCTCAGTCCCCGACAGTTCTGTGTAGGCACTAACATCCTCTGCATTATGGGGTGGAGGAGCAACTAAGGAACAGAGAGGTGCAGTGAGTCCCCCAAATCACATATCTCTGGAGTGGCAAAGCAGGAGAGGACCTGGGCATTGGCGGACAGGTGCTTGGTCCATGTTCCCAGAGTTCTGTGAGAGTGCGAGGAGTGAGAGCTTAGATCCCAGGAGCCAATAGCCCGGGACTCGGCCCTTCCTTCTGCAAGGGTCAGGTGACACTGGTGCTGAACCTCTTGGTTGGAACAGCCAACAGTTGGAGCTGCTTGTGATAGAAATTTCTTTATCATGGTCCCTCATCCCAAGCTCATCTGTAAGCTCCCAAATGGCAGCTGGGTTATCTTCAGTGTCTCCTTGAATTTCCTTTTGGTTGTGATCCCTGAACCCCAACTTTCCTTGAAAGAACTCAGAACCTCCGTGCCAATTTCAAATTTTAAAGAGGCAAAGCTCATGACCAGTGGAAATTTCCAGTGGCCAGTATAATCAAAGGAATCAGAACTCAGCAGAAGTTACTTCCTTCGTCTTTTAGAAAATTTCCAAATTTTTTATAGCATTATATTCAATTTGAAATCAATCTCCTTTTTAAGTGCCCATATTACAGAGCACTCACAAGCTTTGGAAAGCTCTGTTAATCTTGACGTGATGGTTAAGCAGTTATGGCCATGTAGTGGTTTCATCAGCAGGTTCCCCCAAAGCCCAAATGCTTTCCTGAATCAAGTATCCCATGGTTGTGGGCAGGTGTGTCCTGGTATGCTGCATGGCTTGGTGTCAGGCAGTGATAGATGGGCACTGTAACAGAAACTTAGCCATTCAGATGTGAACCCGAAAAAAGAAATACACTGTATGTATATTATTAACACAGCAACCTGATTTGACTGGAATGATTGCTGAGGACGAAGCTAAGGAAAAAGGAGAGGGGTGAATCAAAGCAAAATACTAGATGAAGATGGCCGTGGGCAGTTGGTGGCTGGTGTGTGCGAGTTTCTGAAGTGCGGGGAACGCTCCCAAACTCTCTGTGCTTGCAGATCAAGGGTTTGGAGTGGCTGGTGTCCCTGTACAACAACAACCTGAACGGCATCCTGGCCGACGAGATGGGTCTGGGAAAGACCATCCAGACCATCGCACTCATCACATACCTCATGGAGCACAAACGCATCAATGGGCCCTTCCTCATCATTGTACCTCTCTCGTAAGTGCACCCGCTCCTAGAAGCCCACGAGTGTCCAGTGAGACAGTCCCCCAGCCTTCACTCAGACACGCGTATGTTGATTTGCTCGGCTGCCCTAACCAAGTAGCGCAGCCTATTGGCTTAAACAACGGCCATTATTTTCCTAGAGGCCATAAGTCCGAGCGAGAATAAGGTGTTGGCAGAGTAGGTTTCTTTTGAGGTCTCTTTTCTCCCTCTGTCCTCACATGGTCTTCCCTCTATGTTGTCTGTGTCCTAATTTCCTTTTCTTAGAAGGACACCCGTCATTGGATTAAGGCCCATCCTAATGACCTCATTTTAACTTCATTTTAACTTCATACTCTACAAATATAGTCACATTTTGAGGACCTAGGTGAGGTCTTCAATATGTGGATATTAGGGGGATATGGTGCAGTCCGCAACAGCCTGTCTGTGTTTTTGAGGGCAGGACAGGAAAGGGGTGGCCTGCAGTGTCCATCCTTATCTCAGTTGGGGCAGCTCTCACCAGGATACTTGTAAGGTTCTCGTCAATCCTGCAGACTAGCAAATTTCAGACAAGGGAGTCACAGGAGTGGAAGATCCTCCTGCTAGAAGAATGGAGTAGAGCCGTTTGAGCAGACATTGTTTCCATTCCCTACTGGTGGCACTGGAGCCCTTTCAGTCACATCCCAGCCCAGCTTAGGCGATAACAGATACGTGTGTGGTGGGGCCTGGGGACCCAGACAGCATTGCAAGGAGGCTCTCACTCACCACCTCTTTGTGCCGCTGGCCTCTTCCTCCCTGTAGACAGCTCTCCAGGTCCAAGATTCCACTAGCCACTCTGGGCAGCCCTCTTCCCAACTCAGCTTGTACCACAAAATGTCTTGCCTGCCCCAAGATGTTTCCAGAAGTCCCAGTGCCTCCACTCATTGACTCAGCTCTGGTCACGTCAGACACCAGTCCAGTCCCAGGCCTGGGAAATGTTCTGCTTTGATTTGACTTGGCTTCTGCGTGTACTTGGCCTGGCCCTGGCGGGGAACCCCCTTCATTTTGGCCCAGCGCTAAGGGAGATCGTGTCATCAGATCAGCGAACAAAGGGAAGAACGAGAACTGAGTGCTTGTGCCCTCCTGCCTTTAAGACAGCCAGGCCTCCAGTGGCCATGCACCCGCTGCTAGGGGGCCCAGAACTCTCCCAGAATTTAACTTGGAGAAATTGATTTCTTCTGCCTTCCCTTCCTCATGGTGGTGTAAAATGGCCTGCCTTTGCAGGCTTCGTGGAGCGAACTTCCTGGTGCTGCTAGAGGCCTCAGGCTGGCAGACGGCCTTGCTGCCTCCCTCCCTCATGGTCAGGCCCAACTTGTTTCTCACTTTCCTGCCATGCTTGCCTGCACACTGTCTCCCAGCACTCCAGGGGCTGAAGTCCCCTCTCTATTCCCCTGAGGTGTGACTTCATCTTCACTGGAATAGCACTTTCACGTGCTATTCTGCAGCCTGGGTTTTTTTATTGTTAACTTTTCATTTTGAAATGATTTCAGACCTATAATAATAGCAAAAATAGTATAAAGAATTCCTGTATACCTTTCACCTATCCTTCCACATCTTACATAACCCCAGAACAATGATCAGTACCGGGAAGGGAACAATAATTTCTTACTGTTAATGAATCTAGAGACCTTATTCAAATATCTGCTTCCCCATTAGGAACACTTTCCTGATCCAGAATCTTCCTTTATCTTTTGTTGTCACATCTCTGTGACATGTCTTTTACATTTCCCCAGTCCATCTTCATCCTCATGATCTTGACACTTGAATCATGGTCAGACATTTGGTAAACTGCCCTCAGAGTGTGATGTGTCTATTTCTGAAACTGGTGAGAATCCTGCAGATGGTACACTGTACTCTTGCGGCCTCATGTCAGGAGGCACGAGGTATACAGAGGCCCCATCACACAGGAGGGTAACTTTGATTTTGGTTATGTGATGCCTACTGAGTTCCCCACATAAACCTAAAAATTTTCCTTTGTAACTTGTTAAGTTACAGCCTTCTTTTGGGAACCTTAGAAACCATGTAAATACCCCATTTCTCATCATACCCAGTAACTTCAGCTTCTGTCGATGAGTCTCACCTGAAATGGTTACTATGGGAGATGCCAAATAGTGGATTTCTCTTTCCATCGTTCCCTCCACATGTGTGGGAATTCCTCTGTGAGGAAGAACTGTCTCTTTTCCCCCATTTTTCTCTTTGTTATGATTCTTTACATCACAGTGGGCTCTATCATTATTAACACCCATAATGGATGTTATCATTTTTTATTTTGTTCCTTAAATCCAGGTTTGGCCCAGGGAGACCCTTCCACTTAATTTTAATATGTTCCCGACATTGTATTGTGGTGGTGGTTTACTTTAGAATAGTTTTAGATTTATTGAAAAGTTGTGAAGATACTACAGAGAGCTCCCGGGTACCCTCCCCTCAGTTTTCCCTGGTGTTGATAACATCTTATGTGACCATGTTATATTTGTCACAATTCAGGAATCGGCCCTCGCACGCTAAACTCCAGACTTTATTTAGAGTTCATTGGTTTTTCTCTAATGTCTGGTTTTTATTCCAGGATTCTACATTACCTTTAGTCATCGTGTGTCCTTAGCCTTCTCTAGCCTGTGGCTTTTCGTCAGACTTTCCATATTATTAATGACTTGGTGGTTTTAAGGAGGACTGCTCTGGTGTTTTGTTGGGTGTCCCTCAGTCTGGGTCTGTCTGGTGACATGGGATGATGGATTTGGGGGCAAAAGACTAGAGGTGAAGTTCCCCTCTCATCACATCATATCAAGGGCAGTTACCGTCAATATGATTTTTCATTGTTGATGTTGACCTTGGTCACCTGGCTTTTTTCCAACATACTTACTGTATTCTGAGGAAAAGTCACTGTACTCAGTCCATACACAGTTATGTTCTACCTCCTTGAGGGGGAAATAGATACATAAATTATTTGAAATTATGTCCAGAAGATTCCTCTCTTCTCTCTCAGTTGTTACCTTATTCAGTCATTTCTCTCAGTGTGGACTCAGTGTTTATTTTATACTTTGGGCTGTATTCCAATCCTAGTTTATCTATTTTGTTGCTCAAATCCTTCCAGCTATAGCCATCGGGAGCTCTTTTAGTAGGCTTCTCGGTCCCTTTGACTTACCCCCATCACTGTGGGGTGTTTGGAGTAATTATTTGCTTTTTGGCACCTGAGGATTTTCTAAGCTCAGCTTGTCATTTCCCGCCCCAGGCCTAGAATCATCCTGGTTCGTATCATTAGAGAATGGAATTGAGACCCGGGTGCTGGGTGTGCGCCTTGCTTCTAGGGTGTTCGTCTAGGCTGTCTCAGTGGAAATGTGTGCACATGTGCTAAGCCTTACATACACCTATCTAACATCACTGCCTCGTCTGGCTACCTGTATCTCTGTTAAGCTAAACCTATATTCATACTCTACCTTTGACTCTCTGCTAGGACCACACAGTTCATTAGAGGGCTTTCTTGTTTATTTGTTCATTCCCTTGTACATAGACAGCACTTTAAGAATTTTTAACCCATGAGAACCAACTTTACCAACTAGAATGTTGTTTTCGGATCCAGTTCCTTTTGTCTTTAGGCTTATACTTTCCAGTTAAAACACCTTTTCCAGGGTTATTTAAGTAGGCTCCTTTTCTCTATTCCCTTCAGTGAGTTTATGCCATGTGTTTATCTTCAGCCTTTTACACCCACTCACACAAGGGTCCACTTTGTGAAATGCTGTCTCCTTCAGGCCAGAGAGGTACTTGTGCCCCAGAGAATGTTTGTAGACTTCAACCATCCAGCCATTCCATTT
The DNA here is from genome assembly GCA_028627145.1 of Eidolon dupreanum. Taxonomy (NCBI): domain Eukaryota; kingdom Metazoa; phylum Chordata; class Mammalia; order Chiroptera; family Pteropodidae; genus Eidolon; species Eidolon dupreanum. Next base: position 30,675,207 of record CM053512.1, on the reverse strand, counting down.
ACTCGCTGAGATGTGCAGGTCTCCACCATGAGTTGGCTTGGCTTGTCCCCCATCTTGACCTCTCTCTCTCACGTGTCACCGCAGCCCTACTCCTGACTCTCCTTTGACTTTTCCTCCCCTCCTACTGCACACGCTCCCCACACGTCAGGCTTCAGCCCCCATCTTCTCTCTTTTGGGCCATCCCCTGTTGCTCCCTGCAGTAGAAGCCAGACCTCAGTGGCTGGACCAGGGAGATCCTGCTGATCTTCAGTAAGGGGAAGCTCAGCCAGGCCATCTGAGGTAGGCCCAGTGACTCCAGGATGCCATCGTGGCCTCATGCTCCTACAGTTTTCTGCATAGTATCTTTATCATTTGACTTTTGCTGTCAGCCTTCTTACCTCATGGTTGCAGGATGGTTGCACTCCCTCCATTATCTCATTTCAGTTCCCAGCATAACAGGCAGGGCAAAGGGCAGAAAGGGCATATGGTAGCTGAGTCAATCTACCCATCCCCCAACCTCCTTTAAGAGCTCTCCCTGCCTTTCACCCTAGCAACTTCAGTTTCCTCCTTATTGGCTACAACTGTGTCCATGTGGTTGGCCCCATATGCCAGGGAGCCTGGGAGCTTGATGGCTGTAGGTTTAAGGTGGAGACAGCACCACAATCATGGAGCTACTTGGAGGGAGGAACTGGATGAACCATGAGCAGTCTCTTCCACTTGGCCTTTGAGTTCTGCCTTCATGAACTACCCAGTCTAGACTTTTGAGTGCGTTTCCTCCCCTACTGAAAACTGTGTGTCCCATATTCCTCTGAGAATTTGCCCTCTTGTGTACTTGGCTTTATTGTTGCCATCACCCTCTGCTGAGGCTCTTTCAGTCCTGAGTGAAGTAGGCCGCCTCACCAACCTTCTGCCTGCCCCTACATCTGGTCACTGTCTGTCTCACTCCCCACTTTTGCCTGCCCCCACGTCTGGTCACTGCCTATCTTATTCACCCCTCTTCTTAGCCTTGATCATCCCATGGAGGAGCAGCCACAGGTTCTCATTCTCATACTGCTGTCATTATCCAGCCCTCCACCAGAGCCCAGCTTGCTCACTGTCCTCATTCTGTCTCTTGCTGGGCTGCTGTCTTTATTTCGAGGTGGCGTAAGGATGCAGGTGGTATCCCTTGTACCCTCAGGTCTCTATAGCATGGTCTCTAACATGCGTCTGAACCTGAAAAGCAGCACTGTGAGTCTACATTCTTCCTGGCATCAGGTTGGAAGCACATGGCATATTCTCATAGGGGCTGTTACCCCACAGTGGTGACAGAGGACTGGTCTCTGAGGTCCAGCTCACGAGTATAGCCCTCTCTGGCCTCTCGGCTTCAGCCTAAGCTGACCAAGCCTCCTCTCTGTCCCTGTACCCACTGCCGCAATTTTGTGTGTTCCTATTTCTTCCCCTCCTTGCTTTGCTTCCTGCCATTGGAGATGGTCATTTACTCCACCAGCTCTGAGGGTCATGTCCACATCAGCCTCACTTCCCAGTGGACATTGGAGTGAACAGTGAGCTGTTGTTGACTGAACTAGAACCTGACTGTTCTTCCTTATTTCTGTCAGAACGCTGTCAAACTGGGCATACGAATTTGACAAGTGGGCCCCCTCTGTGGTGAAGGTGTCATATAAGGTATGTCACAGCCTGAGGAGGTGGAAGTGGGCAAGGGCGGGGTAGGAGAGTGGAGAATACAGATAAATGAAGAGGAAAATCAGCTTGCATTAATAACATGAGGCATGGGTGCACCTTTTCCTATGTTATACACATGGGATCGTGCTCTTAATAGAGGTTTAGGGTCACTTATTTATTTGGGGTAGTAAGGCTTATTTTTTAAGTGAAGTTATGAACTAATTTATGGAATCCAGTGATATTGACACAATCACTGAAAGATTTCATTATTCTCATCTGTGCTTTGGTTAAAACTCCCGTTGATTTTACCCTGTGAAATGGAAACTAATTGTGCTTGTTGTCGTGGTGGGGAAACTGAAGCAGACGGGGTCTCAGATAGCCACTTAGTGGCAGAGCCAGGTTATCTCCATCCAAGCTCTTCGCCCTGTGCTGTGAGGCTCTTTGTCCTTGATGGGGAGAAGGGGGTCCTGGCAGAGGGAACAGCATATGTGGGGAGAACTTAGTGCACTTGAGGAGTTAAGAACAGTTCTAGTAAAAGCTGTTTGGAATATGAGCCTGGAGAAAGCTGGGGCCCTGGCCACATGGGTGAGGAGTTTGAAACTGGGCAGATAGGCTAACTGGGGAGAGGCAAGAGCTGCTGTCATGGAGTGACCTTAGTGGCTGGTACTGAGTGAGAGGCACTGATGGGGAAGCCCTGGTTTCCAGCTTGGAGGCCTGAGGTGTGGGACCCAGGAAGAGGTGTGAGGGATCTGATTGGCCGCCAGGACTGGGACAGATGGTCCAGGCAGCAAGCCTCCTGAGCGCCCAAGCTACCGATGGCCTACATGCCTTTCTTTGCTCCCTGCAGTTGGCCATCATCAGCATGTTGGAGGGCAGGAGCCAGCAACCTCACCCAGCCCTCTTCCCTCAGCAAGGTGCTGTGGCCCAGCACCCTCGCGGGCCTGGGAATCTGATGTGTACATGTCTTGTCTCCCTCACAGGGCTCTCCAGCAGCCAGACGCGCTTTTGTCCCCCAGCTTCGGAGTGGCAAATTCAATGTCTTGCTGACGACATATGAGTACATCATTAAAGACAAGCACATCCTTGCAAAGGTAGTATGTTCTTGTGTAAAACACCAGATCTGGGTGTTTAGTGCTGTCAGGGAGCATGTGATGCTGCCCCATCCAGGATGATCATGTGCATCATACTTCCCATCTTTTCAGAGTGCCTTTGCAAGTGATTTTTCAGTGTGTGTGTGTGTGTGTGAGGCTCTGGTCGAGGTGACCCTGGATTTGCCTCTCTGTGCGGCATGTGGACTAATTCCTCCTGGGGTTTCTGCTCAAATAGACTGCTCACACAAGGTGTGTCCCAAATTGCCTGCCTGCCTGCAGTGTCCCTGGCAGGGCTGTGGTGAGGCCAGCCTGGTCGCTATCTGTTTCTAGAGGCCTTTTCCCTCTTTGCTGGCTGTGCCTCCCCTACCATAGCCACGAGAAACCAGCCCATGACTTGCTCTGAAGCCCTGTGTGGCCCAACAGCTTTGGGCTGCTGGGCCAGCATGTGCAGTGGGGACTGTGCAGGCCTCTGAGCTGATATGTTTTTGACTGCGGCTCTCATTAGGCCACAGTGAATTACTGAGAACATACTGTGACCCAGATATAAGACAGACACCATGTCTTACCTGCAAAAAGCTTATTTCCTGGGTTAGGGAGTTGTCCAGGTTGAAGATGATACACCTAGTCTCACCACTAACCATCCTGGGAAGTGGAGTCCAAAGTAGAGTCTGTGACCCAAGGACAGAGGCATTTACATGTTTCCACACCTCGGGGCTTGGTCAGAATGACAACATCTAGTATCTGTTAGGCCTCCCCAAGTCTACAGATGAGAAAAATGAAGCCCAGGGAGCAGACATCTAGTGTGTGGGTCTCCCTTTGACTCAGTACAAAGCCATCCTGTGCTTATCTGCAGTGGCTTTAATTAACGTAAATGTCCTGGTTTTTCATGGGAGATGGCTGTTGCACGCCTTCCCCCATAAGCTCTGCCTCTGACATGTAGCGCCTCAACTCAGGCCTCACTGTGTCCTCAGGAGGCTAAAGTGCAGGGCTCCCACGCCCCCTTGCAGTTGGCATCTAGCCCATATGAGTCAGGCGTGTGGCCACTGACGGGCCCTGGGCATAGGCCCAGGCCTCCAGAGCTAACACTCTGAACCTGCCTTTAGAGGCACAGCGTGCTGATTGGAAAATTTACTCCTTACCCCTCCGAGTGCCCTGTAGTCCCCCCTACCTCCCCACCTCTACCCCAGGGGGTCTCTTGTCAGTGAGGGTATATGTTTGGGGATTTTTCGGTGTTATGTACTAGCCTCTATATAATTTTGGGGGGAAATCAGAGTACTTTTCTGCAATTTGCTTTGTTTGCCTAACAGCATGTCATGGGCATGTCTTCCTGTCTGTGTTTGACCTCACCATGTGCTTCACAGAGGTGTGTTTCGTGGCTCTTGGGGTGCTGGTCCCTTGTCAGGGTATATTGTCATGCCCAAGCTCTCCATCTTGGTGGGCTTTTCTGCCTAGAGCCCCCATGTCTAATGGCTGGAAGAGTGTCAGTCAGTGGGAGGCAGCCCCTGGCCTCCCCTCCGCTGACTGCCTGCCCTTGGGCCTGCAGATCCGTTGGAAGTACATGATCGTGGATGAAGGCCACCGCATGAAGAACCACCACTGCAAGCTGACCCAGGTCCTCAACACACACTACGTGGCCCCCCGCCGCCTGCTGCTGACGGGCACACCGCTGCAGAACAAGCTCCCTGAGCTCTGGGCCCTCCTCAACTTCCTTCTGCCCACCATCTTCAAGAGCTGCAGCACCTTCGAACAGTGGTTCAATGCGCCCTTTGCCATGACCGGAGAGAAGGTGGGTGTGCATGGTGGGCCCCATGGCAGTGGGGCAGGGCAGGGAGCCGTGGTCACAGGTCATCCTTAGGGGAGCTGTGCCTGTGTTGGTGGTTGCGGGCCCAGCAGGCTTGCTTCCGTGGGTGTGTGTTGAGTGGCCATCGCAATGTGCCGGGCCTGTGCTGGGTGCAGGGCCGGATTCCATGTCTTCGTGGAACAAGGCAGCTTTGTCCTTGAGGATGGAAGAGCCACGAGGACCCCAGAAAAGGCAGAGGTCTTGAGGGTGATCTCAGGAGAGACGCTCAGAGCTTTTCTGACCCTGCACTCCAGGCACAGGGAGGGCATAATGAGGAATATGGCCGCGGGTCAGCAGTGGAGCCAGAGCAAGGGAGTGAGGCGCAGCTAGAGGGCCTGAGGGGCCTGTCTGTCCCTTTAGGAAGTTCAGGAGTCGCCCTAAGGGGACTGGGAAGCTTGGAACTTTTCAGTCCCAAGAGCAACGTGGTCAGAATCTACATATTTTGTTTTTAAAGAGCTTTGTGGCTAGTGTGTATCAGTGTCTATGTGGTCATAGGTGTCATTGTCAGTCTAAAAACCAGTCTGAAGTCCCCAAGCCAGCTCCAGAATGACCCTCCCATGCTACTGGTATTTGAACTGGGTTTGTAAGCTGGCTGCAATTTCTGTTGAAGGCAGTTAAGCCTCCAGAGCCTAGTGACTGAGGTAGCAGGCACAGCTGCAGAGGTTAACAAGTGTCACTGCCCACTAGTTACCTGTAATGAGTTTTCCTTAGACAGGTGTAGGACAGCTAGGGCCACCACAGCATATGTACAAAGGGTCCTCTCTGCTGGCATCATCTTTGAGGCCCCCTCCCTGGCAATAGTTGAGGCCAAGCCCTTCTGGAGAAGAAAGTAAGGCCTTTCCGAGCTTCCCAGGACCCCCATCTGAAGATCTGAGAAGCAAATGCTCTAGTTTTATTTTTAAGCTGAGCAAAAGCCTTGCCAAGAAAATTTTCTGGAGACCTATAGAATAAAAGTTCAGGCGTTGTCTTATTTTTTCACCTTAAAATAATTTTTTTAATGTAACTTTTGATCAGAATAGCAGGCACCCTGGGAGAGCAGTATTTCTTTCCCTCTATCCGCCCTGAGTGAAGTGAGAGCAAATATGGGGCTCCAAGTGGTAGAGCCCCCCGTGAATCACCCAGCTTACACCCAACATTTTACGATATGGCCCCCATAGTGCCACTTAGCTTTCGTTTGGGCACACTGGGCACACTGGCAGGTTTCCAGGCACACGAATTTGTATTACTTCTGGGAAGTGACACAGCATGCTGCCGTGTTTCTCTTCATGAGGCCTGCAGAAGGAGCTGCCTTTGGGCCTTTGGTCCCACTTCTGTGGATTTCCATGGAGGGACCTTGCTGTCCCCTGCCAAGCCTCATAAAGCAGAAGGTGGTCCTAAGAGGGGCTGGGCCCAGGGTGACTTCAGATGACCCTGCGTGCTCCTCTTCCCTGCCCCCGCTTCGGAAGTAACACTTGGTTTACTTGTGTGGTGTGCCAGGTGGACCTGAATGAGGAGGAGACCATCCTCATCATCCGCCGTCTCCACAAAGTGCTACGGCCCTTCCTGCTCCGGAGGCTCAAGAAAGAGGTCGAGGCTCAGTTGCCTGAGAAGGTAACATGGGAGTTCAAAGCAGAAGCAGCCTCAGTACGGCATGGTGTGGGGCTCCCCTGGGCTGGGCCTGGTCAGGGGGCTGTCCCGTGTGTGCCGGCCTTTTTTGGTCATGGCCTTGGCCTTGCCCCAGCAATCTAGAGCCGGTCCATCCTGGGGGCAGCTACTCACTCCTTCTGGGTCACTAAAGCAGAACGCAGGAGTGTGTTAGGTAAGAGCACAGACTCCCACCTATTGTCCGTGGGCCAGGTGCCTGGGCAGGTCCTGCTGACCACATCACAGGAGCTTGGAGACCATGGGCTTGCAGGGCTGGGCTGCTCCCCACTGTGAGTTGGCCTTGGGTTCAGTCCTATAGCGGCCCCCAGGGCCCCCTCTCCTCCCCTGGCAGGGTTCAGGGTTCCTGGCCACAGTCGCCCCTCCTGTCATAATTGCCTTTTGTTTTCTGGCCAACTATGGAGAGGCCTTCAGAAGGTGGTAGAGTTATCCCTTATGCCCCAGAGTCCCCGCCACTACTACCACGTTGCTCTGCCCTGGTGCACCATAATCCAAGACTTCCGCCACGTGCCAGCCATGGGATTTCCCCCCATCACCCCCGTGTGCCTGTATCAGAGCACGTATCTCGGGGCCAGGATGCCTCTGAGAGGCTTGGAGACCAGAGATGGGTGGGCCTAGGCAGGCAGTTAGGCTGAGGGTCCCGAGGCCATCACTCATGGCACCATGTGCCTCCCCAGGTGGAGTACGTCATCAAGTGCGATATGTCTGCACTGCAGCGTGTGCTCTACCGGCACATGCAGGCCAAGGGGGTGCTGCTGACTGATGGTTCTGAGAAGGACAAGAAGGTTAGTCCGGCCCCTACTTCCCCACCTGGGTGTCCAAGGCAGGTGGGCAGGGGCAGCTGGCTGTGTGGGGCTCGAGCACATTGTAAGCATGGGGACTTCCACCTCCTTGGAGCTTATTGTAGCAGTCAAGGCCCAGGCTGCTGGTGACCCTGAGGTAGCGCAGAGCCATTGTTTGAGTCCTGGCCGGTGTGAACAGGCTCAGTCTGTAAGGCTGCGGGAGGAGAGGGGCTCATAGCCTATTTCCGGGACTCACTTAGTTCCCCAAGACGTTCCCAAGTCAGCTGTTGTATGATATCCTCTATTTTTATGAAATGTTGGCCCCTACAGGTGTGACAGTTGGCAATGTGGGACCCAGCACTAACTCCAGCTGAGTTAGAATATTCTAGTGAGCCCCACCTTCCTAACTGGGGAAAAAACCTCAACAGCCATGACCATTTAGCTCCTCACCTTTAACCAAGTGACATTGCTTTCTAGAATCACTCTGAGGTCTGGTTTCCACCCCATCTCCCAGCTCCTTTTACTAGGACTGAAATTATCCTCCCAGGTCCCTTGATCCCATGCCCAGTGCCTTGAGCCTGCCCCTGCCTTACCATTTCCTTCTCCCATGTTTTATTTGGGCCCTTTCTCACCTGAGCGTGGCAGCACCGTGTTTCATGGTTGACTTTTGGCCCATGGCACCCACCCACCCACCCCACATCCTTCTTTAACTCTGTAGCCAGAGATCTTCGTAAGTCATCGTGGCCCATCTGGCTGCAGCCCCTCAGGGACTCCCCCCAATGCCCAGGATGAAGCTGGCCTTGCAAAGCATTTGTGATTTGGTCTCAGCTCTGTCTGTCTTATTTCCCTTTCTCCCTACCTTCTACTCCTCTAGGACACCAGGCAGTCTCTGCACCCTCCTGAGCTGGTTTCAGGCCTCCATATCCCCACACGAACCAGGTCCTCACTCCCAGTTTCTCTACCATAAGCCACACCTACCCCCAAAGCTTCTGCTTTTATAGTTGTCCTTCCACCCCTTGTCCCACCCAATCCTGGGGCAAGACTCGATTTGGGAGCCTCTCTTCTGCCTCTCCAGGGCAAAGGTGGCACCAAGACCCTGATGAACACAATCATGCAGCTGAGGAAGATCTGCAACCACCCGTACATGTTCCAGCACATTGAGGTAAGGTCTACTTTCCCCGGCCCTGGCCCTGAGTAACCGTCACCTGGGATGGCAGGCCGGCAGCACCCCTGCCAGAGACAAGGTCCTCTTCTCAGAGCGACTGTCAGTGCTGAGCCCCTAGGCAGAGAGCAAGGTTGCTTCGCCCTGACAACTAAAAACAATGGTTTTTAATGATTTGAATAGGCAATGCCTGTATGTTTATTTCCATTGTATTACTGTTTACATGTGCTTATGGTAAAGAATTCAAACAGAGTAGGGAAATGTGTGATATAAAAGGAAGCCTCTGAAAGGTCACCCTCAGATAACCACAGAAGTACCAAGAAATTCTTCTTTGGAGTCATTTTTCATCTGGCAGGGTCACACTGCCTCTGCTTGGTGGCATATTAGCTTTCCCCACTTAGAGACATGTGGGGCCATCCTGGGTCAGTGCATCAAGAGCAACTTTCCTCTTTGTGAAGCCTCTGGGTCAGAACCTTTTGGGCCACAGTGCCCTTTGAAAATCTGGACTCCTACTTCTGAAAAGCACACGTGTCTGTATTTCTTGGCGTAATGCTCAGGGTCGTTGCAGTTCCCCTGACACCCTTGGGATTCCCTTTAGGCACTCCCAGAGTAGTCTCAGGAACACACTGTTCTTGCGTGCTCATTTTGGTTGTTAAGCGTGTTACGTCATGACTTTCGTTCCTTCATTGAAGGAGCACGAGGGAAGAGACATGGATGGGATAGAAAAGCTGCATTCAGCATCTGTGGGCTCAGAGCCACTGCAGGTGATCGCTGAGCACTCGTGTGAAGGCTTAGAGGTGTGGCACCAGCTAGCCTGTTTCTGCTCCCACTAAATTATCTCTTATTCCATTGCAGGAGTCCTTTTCCGAGCACCTGGGCTTTACTGGTGGCATTGTCCAAGGGTGAGAAGCTTCCCAGCTAGATGGGGTGGGCATGCGGGCCATGTGGCATTGTTTCTCACTTGTTTTGTTGACTTTATTACTACTGTTATATTGGTCCAATTTCAAAGGCAGAAATACAAATGCAAAGAAGAAAATAAAAATCCTTCACACTTCAAGGGTTGCTCACCATTAATCCCAAGAGGCAGAATTGCTAAGCAGACCTGGCTTCCAGGCCCTACTCTGTCACCTCTAGACTCTGTGAACCTTGACAGCTTTCCTAAGCACCCTGAGCCAAACACTGTCTGTCAACAGAGAGATCCTTACACACGATGTGCTACCCATTGTGCTGTGGGTGTGTTTTCTCCAGCATTGTATATAACATGCAGCCCAGGCTTCCTTAAGCCCCTGTTGTTGGACGTGAAAGCTGCTTCTAGATTTCACCATTGCCAGCAACATTGCTGACATGTTCTTGGAGCTAAAGCCACCATCGTTCCTGTGGGATACTAAACCCCTTCCAAAATCAGAGGCACCACACCAAAGAACAAAAAGGTCTTCCAGTTTGTGTTTTTTTTATACCACATTGCTTAGTGGGGTCTCACAGATGTGAGTTTAGGTCCTGGCCCTGACACATCAGCAGTCATGTCACACTGTCCCCAACGTCTCAGTGTCCACATCTGTAAACCAGGGCTTCTTGTCTGGAGAGACTGCAAGAAGCCTTTAGCCCTACATGTGGTTCATTGTGGGTACTCTACAGCATGAGGCGCTCCTGGTGTTTTAATGAAATGGAGACGTTGTCTGGCGTAGTTACTAATAGCATGTTTTCTCACCTTTGCAAGTGTCTGAGTAGGACGATGATTACATAGTCACCCTCGACCAAGGATGGCCTGGGTTTATTTTAGCCAGGTTGAAATGGCTTTATTGGATGGGGGGAATCTGCCTGGGAAGCCACTTCTATGTCCTTGACCCTGATGACCAGCCTAAGTAGGCTGGTGCAGGCCAACCTGGAGGTGGGAACGTACCTCCTTCTCTGCCTACCTGCAAATTAACATTGTGTATTCTCTCCTCCGCTCTCCAGGCTTGACCTCTACCGAGCCTCGGGGAAATTCGAGCTCCTCGATAGAATTCTGCCCAAACTCCGTGCCACCAACCATAAAGTGCTGCTTTTCTGTCAGATGACCTCCCTCATGACAATCATGGAAGATTATTTTGCTTATCGTGGCTTTAAGTACCTCAGGCTTGATGGTGAGTATACTGAGAGAGACATTTTTAAGGGGCGTCGTTATCCACTGCTGCCAAAACTTCTGGCCAGTGTGCCCTCCCTTGCAAGGCAGGGCAAGGCCTAGAGACTGTAGGTGTATTTGGAAGAATGATTGGAGCAGCATCCTCAGCGTCACAGGCTTATAGGTCTGTGAGGAAGGGCTCTGGAAGTTTTGTGGCTGGATCGGAGCCCATGGCCTGGGAGAGGGGCTGGGTCTTTGCACCAACATGTTGGGTCCAATGGTTAAGAGGTACGTCCCCAGCAGTCCTGTTTTGCTTGGAAGTGACAGAAACCCATATTCTGTGCGCATTAGGGAAAAAGCATAGACTCCCATACCTGAACCCGAAGGTTTATCTTGCTTGATCTAGGTGTACAGATGATGTCAGAACAGCCTTTCTGGAGCTCTTGGCTCTTTCCTCGACCGTGGCTTTATTCACAGTCATCCTCTCTACAGGCTTCCCTTCCCCCTGCTCAATATCCCCAGCAGAGAAACATCCCATCATTTCCCCCGGACGCTGACCCTCATTAGGCTGCTTTGAGCCACATGCCCATCTCCACTGCCCTGACGGCTGTGGAGCTGTAACTAGTCGGGCCTGGGGCTGGAGTCAGACTTGTCCCTTTCCAGACTGAGAGCAGTGAGGAAGGGAAGGATGGAAGCAGACGCTACGTGGGTAGGAGCAGCAAGTCCTCTGGGCACAGCATTCTTCACCCTCATGGGAAGTCCTGCAATTCTGCCTTTTTTCCAGCACATAGGAGGTCAGGGGAGGAGGGGGCTAGATGAGATTCTGACGACATTCAGGACACATGATATAACATGTCAACTAGTCAGAGAGACCCTAGGAGGAGTGAGTCCCCACCCTGTCAGACAGCGGGCGTGAAGAGGTTCACAAGAAAAATGAACTTGGGAGCCGCCGAGGTAAACACAATTAAGCAGATTTTTCTTTCCTCACACAACTCAGCCTTTCAAGTCATTGCCAGGTACATATCCATGGCTTGATGCTCCAGAACTTTTGTGCCAGCTCTTTTGCCTTTCTCTGTGTATTTTGTGGAACTGTGGTTTCACAGGCCACGGACCTGTGGTTGCTGAGCTAATCGTCTGTCAGTCTCTACCCTCCGCTCCTCCGTCCAGAACCTGCCTTGTGTGCCTGTCTTGCTTCCTCATCCCATTCTTGGAATTTTGTCCAGGTCAACCTTTACAAACAAATCTGATTGTATGTCTCGCCTCGCCCCTCCTTCTGTGCTTTGGCTGCTCTAGCTGCCTCTCTGTCCTTCAGGGGCCAAGCCTTTGGGACGGCCGGTTCTTGTCTACGTCACTGTTCCAAGTCCCCAGAGGAGAGGCTGTATGCAGAGAGCACATTCCCACTCACTCCAGTGCCTGTCCGTCTATTCCTTTCTTTCCTTTCTTCATGAGAAGTGTCCTTTTTAAAAGCATGAGGACTCTGGGCTGAGTGTGGTTTCTCCCTAGGACCTCATGGTCACTATCACATGAGTAGGAGCTCTGGTAAAGAATGGAGGAAGGGCAGGGGCTCAGTGACATAGAACCTTGCACCATCAGAGTGATGAGACTAAGGACATAGGCTGGGTGTCTGGGGGAGGCAGCCCCTGCACCTGTGCCTGCCCATGCCCCACCTGAGTTCTCAGCCCCTCCCCAGAGCTGGGACAGCTGTGGGCACATCTGGAGCCCAGACTCTAGTGGGCAGTGGGCCTCTGCACTGCTCATTGGGACATGTAGGTGAATTGCAGGTAATGTTGAATTTTTGTTTCATTATAAAAATTGACTTCCAAATTTGCCCACGGCACCTCTGCTCTGAGATGGCAGCAGCCCAAGGAGCTTAGATACTCAGTGATGCTTAGGGTCTTGTCCTGGCCCATCACTTGGTAGTTTTTGTGACTCAGTGAAGGAGAGAGGCCTATCCTGCCCCAAGAGAAACGAGTCCCTGATGGAAGGCACCTGTGCTTGTCCATCTTTGTGAACAGAAGTCCCATTGCAGTCAGATTGAGGGTGGGCACGAGGCCTTTGGCCAATTGCCTGTTCCCACATTTTTGGGATAAGCGGTATTATCAGCATTAACTGGGGTGTCCCCCATCACCCAGTGGAACAGTTGGGCAGGAGTTAGTAGTAACAGCGGCACCGACGGGGCGGCCCTTGTGGCCTAGGTGTTGCTGGGCTCCAGCTCCTGCCTCATCTGGTTCTTAGAGCAGCCCCGTTATACGCAGAGGAGGTCAGCTGGCCCTGTGGGGCTTTCTCACCTGGGGTAGGGGGACTGGCATTCAGTAGTATCACTGCGAATCCAAGTTACTCGCTAATCACAGCTCAGAGCCATGAGCTGAGCGAGCATGGCCATGACTCAGGTGGCCCTGGTGTGACATGTGGGCACAGTCTCCACTCTCCAAAGCTGGTGTTTTTCTGTGTCTCCTCGCCACCACCCACCTTTCCCCAGTCACCCCACTAACCCAGTTCTCCCGTGCCCGGCAGGAACCACAAAAGCTGAAGACCGGGGCATGCTGCTAAAAACCTTCAATGAGCCTGGCTCCGAGTACTTCATCTTCCTGCTCAGCACCCGGGCTGGGGGGCTTGGGCTAAACCTCCAGTCGGCTGACACTGTGATCATTTTCGACAGTGACTGGAACCCCCACCAGGTAAAAGCCGCTGGCCCGGCGGTCATGAGTGCCACCGACTTCCTTGACATTTTCCCAAGCCCTGGAACAGCACCACCTATAGCTCCTGAGGCCTTTGGAGAGAACCCCAGAGTATTCATTTCTCTCTGTTTCTCAAACCAGAAGTAGCTCTTTATTCTGATTATGACAAAAATATGTGCCATCGTGATAGATTTTTTTTTTTAATCCTGGTATTACGTAAATGTGTAAAGAAAGTGGAAAAGGCCCTAGTCCTGTTAGCTGGAGGTAGTTGTCACTCTTTTAGTAATGCAAGTCCTTCAGGGCCATGTTCTGAATGAGCACCCGCACACTTGTGCTTTGTTAAAACATTTGGAGCATATTTTATGCACTTTTGTACTGCTGCTGTTTCTTAGCTGTATATCCTCCATGGTGCTTGCGCTAAAAGATACAGAGATATAATTATCTTATAGATAAAATAGTTTTAAAGTATTTAACTTTTACCTATGTTATTATAAAAGTAACATGGTTAAATGCAAATATCAGTGATTCCACTTTTCCCTTTCCCACCCGTCCCGCTCTTCTCTGAGCTTATGCCATCATCTGTATGTTCTGTTTTTCACAAAAATACAGCGTGTTCCAACACACATCCCTTCCCTTTAGCAGCTGATGTGTTTTGCCTTTGTGTGAGCATGCTGGGTCTCTACCCGGCTATTAATCAGCTGCCAGCTGTCCCAGCATATTGCAGCCATGAGACTTTTAATTCAAACTCCAGTTGGCAGGGGTCTGGCTTTCTGTTCCTCGGCATGACCACTAGCCCCTCTCAGAGAGCCCTGTCTTTCCTTTTTTGGAACACCCACCAGGTCAGCCCCGAGAGGTGGGATTGCTCGGTTTGCAGGAGTATCCCTTTCACAGTATGGTTGCTTCTACCTAAGTCAGCTTCAGAGGCTCCCCAAGTTCCTTTCCCACTGATGGGCTGTGAGCATGCCCTCAGCACAGTCTGGTGGCACCGGTTATCCGTGTATAAATTATAGCCCGTCTGATGGGAGCATGCCCTGGGTGATTGCTAGTATCCCTTTGTACCATCAGCCTGGGGAGTAGTTCCTGTCTAGCCCTCAGTGATTGGTTGGTTTCTCTAGTGGAGGTTAGGACATGCCTCCCCGTCAGCAGGCAGACAACAGGCAGAGACTCCCATGGAGTCCTAGCCTCCCTCGGTCACACTGGGAGGCATCAGAGGCAGTTAAGCTCACTACAGGGCAAGGAAGCATGTCACTGAGTGCTGGCCCTGCCAGGAAACATGCTAGCCAAGCCAAGGGGCCAAGCTATGTCTTCCACCAGGTATGGCCTTTGCCATCCCCGTTGGATAGAGATCTTGAGTTTCACCCCACACAGTGCCAGGCCCCTGACACAGGATTTCATGGTAGCTCTCCTGGTTCTGTGCTGGAGTAATAATCAAATAGCTTAGCAGCTGTGACTACCAGTTTATCACACTGTTTTTCATACCAGGGGCTAAGCTGTGCACCTGATGCCTGTTCGCTCCTCTCATGCACACAATGGCCAGGAGAGGGGATCATGTCTGCAGTGAGTTCTGAGGCTCAGAGAGTTTAGGCTCAGACCTGGGTTGCACAGCAAAGAAATAGCAGGGTCCATGACCAAAGCAGGCATCACCAACATGCTATTTAGCTTTGGCCCCATCCTATAAACTGTATCCTCACTGTGATATGGCCACAGTGAGCACAGGGCCCTCCTGGGGTAGGCGAGGGGACCCATGCAGTTTTGATAGGAGCTGCTTGGGAATGTAACCACCCCTCTTCCCCAGGAGTTGTCCTCCAAAACTGTTTTTTTGAGTATTTCTCAAATCCCACTAAGGTAGAAAGTGGCAATTCTGCAGGAACTCAGGGTGAAATTGTCCTGGTATAGGTTCCATGCCCTGTACCTGAGCTCTTTGGCTATGCAACTTCTGGTTGGGGCGGCCAGAGTGGCCAGGCAGAAGGCAGGCACATGAGAATCGGGAGGCCCCCAGCTTTCCCGATGACTTCTCAAAGTGGACTTCTCCTTAAAACTCTAAAGACCTGACTGGGGACTGACCGATGTCTCTTCTCCAGGACCTGCAAGCGCAGGACCGCGCCCACCGAATCGGGCAGCAGAACGAGGTGCGTGTGCTCCGCCTCTGCACCGTCAATAGCGTGGAGGAGAAGATTCTGGCCGCAGCCAAGTATAAGCTCAATGTTGACCAGAAGGTGATCCAGGCCGGCATGTTTGACCAGAAGTCCTCCAGCCACGAGAGGCGTGCCTTCCTACAGGCCATTCTGGAGCACGAGGAGCAGGACGAGGTGAGGGCAGCGCCGGCCCCGACCCCCTCCCTGGCGTGAGTGGTGGATGCATGAGCGGCTTTCATTTTTGTTTTTTTACCTTTTTTGCACTTTTTTTTTTTTTTTTTTTTTTTTTTTTTTTTTTTTTTTTTTGCATCCCTTTGGAGTAAAGGGAGTGTGGGCTGAAAGGAAAGAGGATGAGTACTTGCTTTTTCTTTGAAGTGGTTTTTTTTTTCCTAAACTGCTGGTGAAAGATGCCGGATTGACAGCCCTGGAGACTGAAGTCCTCTATTTATCCACAGAGCAGACACTGCAGCACGGGCAGCGGCAGTGCCAGCTTCGCCCACACTGCCCCTCCGCCAGCGGGCGTCAACCCCGACTTGGAGGAGCCACCTCTAAAGGTGAGAGGGGTAGTTCAGTCTCCATGCCCATTCAATCCTCGGCTTCTCGGCTGAGACGGCCAGCAAGGGCCCTAATCCCACGGAGCGTGCGTGTGCGTGTGCGTGTGTGCCTCTCGCTGCCGTGTGGGTCCCCATCCACCGCAGCCGGACTGGGACCACCAGCTCATTTCCCATGGACGCCGCCGCTCGCCTCTGAGCCCGGCCACCGCCCAGCCTGGCCTCTCCGCCCTCGAGCTAAACGTGTGAAATCTCATAGGAAGAAGATGAAGTGCCTGACGATGAGACTGTGAACCAGATGATTGCCCGGCACGAGGAGGAGTTCGACCTGTTCATGGTAAGCGCTGCGGGCAGGGGTGGCTGTAGCCTCTCACGCTGTTAAGGTGCTTAGTTTCCCACTCACACGAAGCGGGGCATTCAGGCTCACACACTCTGCTCTATTGACCTCAGACCATAGCAAAGAGTCTGTGACAGTGGGTCTTTGGCAGATAATGGAGCCAGGGTGGCCTCACAGTGCTGCCTAACTGACCCATCTTTCTTTTGTGTTTTAAGCATGTTGGAGGGTTAGTGGATCACACACCCAGCCCTTTTGCCACTGGGAACCCTTAGTCTGCAAATGCCCATCCTCCCGAGTCTGTTGTCCTTGAAGATTCCTTACAGAGGGTGTTAACACTGTCCAAGGCCGAGGGGCTGGTAAGGGCCTCGGTCATAACTCCCCTTGCCCCTGGGTGAGAAGCATTGAATCAGATGGGACTCTTCTCCCTGGCAGGCACTGTGCCTCTCAGTAAGGCTATACCGTAGAGCCGTCTCCCCGTTTCAATCTCCCTTCTATGACCTTCCCATTCTTTCCAGTTTTCTCTGCTCCCAGCAGCAGAGCCCCTAGCCAGAGCCTGATATAGGAGCCAGGTCACCCAGAATCGCTGTTTAACTACTACTGCGTCTTAGGTCCCCAAGGCAAAGAAGCAGCCCCTTGTCAGTGTACCCCCTTGTGCGTGCCACTAGCTCTCCCTGTGCTGACACCTGTCTCCCTCTATCCTTACCCGCCTGCTGCTCCCCAGCGCATGGACCTCGACCGCAGGCGCGAGGAGGCCCGAAACCCCAAGCGGAAGCCACGCCTGATGGAAGAGGACGAGCTGCCCTCGTGGATCATCAAGGACGACGCTGAGGTGGAGCGGCTGACCTGTGAGGAGGAGGAGGAGAAGATGTTTGGCCGCGGCTCTCGCCACCGCAAGGAGGTGGACTATAGCGACTCGCTGACTGAGAAGCAGTGGCTCAAGGTACATGCCAGAGAGGGCCGGCCAGGGCGGGGCTGGGGTACCAGCATGACCTGGCCTTTGTCTGAAACCATAGGTTCCCTTCACCCATTGTTGGTTTTTATTCTCGATAGCAACACTTTGAACATGGGATCAGATTCACTCCGTGTCTTCCAACCAGATTCAGGAAGGAGTGCCCGCACCATCCCCAAGCAGCTCCAAACTTGCTGCTGGGTGTGACTGGCCATTCTGGTTGTGAGGGTTTACATCACGAGGTTAAAGCAAAACATTGCTGATCTTGGTGTGGTGCTGGCCTCCTGGGGGTCTGTCTGTAAAAAACACAGTGAGAGATTAGTATGCATCCAATCGCCCTGTGATGTGGTCAGGAGCACTGATGGGGTCAGGCACCTCCACTTGGATATGTCACTCCTAGGAACTGGACTACTGTCCCAGCTACGGGAAGGGAGGAAAGAGCAAGCCCCTGACAAGACTGGCAGGCGCAGCTGCTCATAGACGTGACATAAGCACTCGTTTTCAGCAAGGAGCGTCCAACTTTTGTAGCTGTAGCTGCAGAATGCTGAGTCAGGGCCACGGGTACCTGGTGGGCCCTCCTGACTCTGTCCCCCCAATTCTTCCCACCCCAGCCAAGGGCCCCACTGTCTTTGCATGGGTCTCCAGCAGTGAGGTCACCACTGGGGTTATAGTGATAAATCGGACCCGTTCCCACATTTGGGGCTTTGAGTGCAGAGCTAATGATTAAGAAGCCAACTTGGAAGTTACTTTGTCAGATGTCCCTGAAGCAACACCTCCCAGAAGGCAGATGCAACATTTGGCTGCACCCTGCTGAGTGTCACCTTCACCCCACCCCCCGCATGAGAGATGCTGCCTTTGGTCATACATCCTGGGGCTCCCCTGGGTTGACTATAGCCCTAGTCCCTCCTAGGTGCTCAGGCAACTCCAGACTTTTGAGCTTTCCCACTGAGCTGTGCATGAGAGGGGCCACTGAAACACGTCAGGGAACCAGGCCAGCTTTGGGGTGGGGGGGGGGTGTCCCGTTTTCAAGCCCAGGGTTCTAGGGCCTTGAAGAATCCCCTAATGAAGAAACTTGGGCCCAATTACAGACTCATAACAGCTTCCATGGAGCTGTCACCAACCCTGCATTTTTGAGTAGATGCCTTTTGCACATTTGCTATTAATGTTTTGTACACATTTCTTTTTCTTTTTGAAGTATAACTTACATACCGTAGAATTCACCCATTTAAGATGTACAAGTCAATGATTTTTACTACATTCACAGAACCATGTAGCTTCATCACAAATCAATTTTAGAAAATTTTCATCACCCCAAAAAGAAGCCCTCTCCTCTTTAGCTGTCTTCCCATCCCTTTATTTTCCTGAGCCCTTGGCAACCACCCAATTCTGGACATTTCATACAAGTGGAATCATGTAACATGTGATCCTTTGGTGTCTGGCTTCTTCCATGGGGCAGAATATTTTCATGGTTTATCCCTATTGTAGCACATATTATTCTTTTTCAAGACAATAATATTCTCTTATATGGCTATACCACATTCTGTTTATCCATTCATCGGTTGATGGTCACTTAGGTGGTTTTCACTTTTTGGCTATTCTGAATAATGCTGCTATGAACATTTCTGTACAAGTTTTATGAGGACGTACATTTTGCTTTTTCTTCGGTATATACCTAGAAGTGGAGTTGCTGGATCAAATGGTAATTCTATGTTTAACCTTTTGAGGAACTGCCAGGCTATTTTCCAAAGTGGCTGCACCATTTTACATTTCCACCAGTAGAGTATGAGGGGATTTCTCTGCTTTTTTGTTAATACCTGTTATTATCTGTCTTTTTGATTCTAGCCATTCTAATGGGTTTTAAATATCTCTTTGTGGTTTTGAATACAATTTCTCTAGTGGCTGATGATGTTGAACATCTTTTCATGTGCTTATTGGCCACTAGTGTATCTTATCAAATGTGTGATTTGCAAATATTTTCTCCTTCACTTTTCGCTTTCTTCATGCTATCCTTTAGAGCGCAGTAGTTTTTAACTTTGATGAAGTCCGGTTTATCTGTTTTTTTTTTTTGCATGTGCTTTGGTATCATGTTTCAGAATCCATCACCAAACGAAAGGTCACAAAGACTTACTCCTATATTTTCTTTTAAGGATTTTAGAGTTTCAGTTTTTACATTTACATCTATCCTCTTTAAGTTCATTTTTATGTATGGCATTAGGTCAGGGTCCACTTTCTTTCTTTTACATGTGGATATCCACTTTTGTCTTAGTACCATTAGTTGAAAAAACTGTTCTTTCCCCATTGAGCACATGATTTTTTGTATGTCTTATTAAACTTGCATTTATTTAAAAATACATTTGCCCAAAACAAGCACTCTTCTCTCTTGGTGGTCGTTGTGTAACTGGCACCACTTTTGGGGCAGCCATGTTGATGCCATAAATGGCAAAACCCTTCAGAATGTTCCTGGCTCTTGCCTTGCTGGCCACAGGACCAGAGACCCTGGTATTAGACATTCTTAGGGCTACCCTAACAATCACTACAAACATTGTGGCTTAAAACAACAGTATTTTATTTTCTCACAGTTCTGGAGGGCTAAGAATCCAAAATCAAGGTGTTGGCAGGGCCTGGTACCTCCAAAAGCTCTAAGGGAGGGTTTTTCTTTGCATCTTTCAGCTTTTGTGGTGGTCCCGACATTCTTTGGTTTGTAGCCCCATCACTCCATTCTCTGCCTCTGTCTTCATGTGGCCTTTCCCCTGTGTCTCTCTGTGTGGCCTTTTCTCTCATAAGGTCACTCTAATTGGATTTTGGGCCCACTCTAACACAGGATGAACTTATCTCAATTCTTAATTACATCTGTAAATAACCTATTTCCAAATAAGATCACATTCTGAGGTTCCAGGTGGATATGAATTTTAGGGGACACTGTTTAACCCACTACACCCCTCTGGGCCCACAGTGCCCACCCTCTTCCCCTTGCAGACCTTCCTTCAGTTTCTCTTGCCTGCCATACACCCTCCATGCTGTTCCTTTGGCCTGGTTGCCTTTCCCTTCCTCAACTTAGGTCCCACCTCCTCTCTCCAACCCCTGAACAGGACATGTCTGCTCCACAGTCAGAGTACCACTCACCGTTCTTCCTAGCACTCGACACGTTTGTCACCGTGTTTACAGGAAGTCTGTCTGATAAGTTCCCTTTAATTCAGTGCTGTGTCCTCAGTGCCAGGCCCCAAACCGAGCTCATGGTCACAACCTATAAATACAAGATGAGTGACAAGCGTGTCCGTTTTGCCCTGACTCCACTCCCTTTTCTCATTCCAAGCTCCCCTGGAAACCTGGCTCCCCTTCACTTTGTTTTCAGGGATAAACATTCAAGTTACTTATCATTGAGAATGAGTAAGTCGAGATTATTTTAAAATTAATATTGTTCATGTTCACATTCTTCAACTCAGTAGTTTTACTTCCAGAAACCTGTCTACAAGACAGATGCTGGTCATGGCATTACATAGAATAGCTGCGCCCACCCCAAATAATGGACACAGCCCAAATGCCCAAGAACGATTAAGACCCTTTGTACAGAGAAATACTAAACAGGCATTAAAAATTATGTTGCAGAAACGCGACAGGAAACATATCCAGGATAGAGTAAGCAAAAACGAATCACGGTATGGTGCGTGAGCAGGATCCCATGCTGTCTGCCTGTGCACGTGTGCGTGGGAGGTGGGAGATCCTGGCGGTGGATGGTGGTGGCGGCTGCACACAATTTGAACGTACCTAGTGCCACTGAACTGCACACTTAAAAATGGTTTAGAACAGTGAATTATATATTATATCCGTTTTGCCCCAAATTAAAAAAAAAAAAAGATTTAGTGGGTCCAGAGCAGAAGTGTTAAACAGTGTCACCTCTGGGTGGAGGGAATACCGGGTTCTGTTCCTCAGGCTCTGCACAGTAAGGATGTACTCTTCCACTGATAAAGTATAGCCATTTATTTATGAAGGACAGGTGTGGGTGGGGTGCACTTGGGAGGCTGCAGAGCTAGCCTTTCATGGCCTCTCAGCCTGTGAAAGCCCAGATATGTGTCCTGCCCCAGCCAGACCCCAGGGTTTGCGCCGTGGCCTCAGCTTGTCAACCTCGGTGCTGGCTGTCCTATTTTACCACTATTGACCCTGAAGGCCATCGAGGAGGGCACGCTGGAGGAGATCGAAGAGGAGGTCCGGCAGAAGAAATCATCGCGGAAGCGCAAGCGAGACAGCGACGCCGGCTCCTCCACCCCGACCACCAGCACCCGCAGCCGCGACAAGGACGACGAGAGCAAGAAGCAGAAGAAGCGCGGGCGGCCACCCGCTGAGAAGCTCTCCCCCAACCCGCCAAACCTCACCAAGAAGATGAAGAAGATCGTGGATGCTGTCATCAAGTACAAGGACAGGTAAGCCGAGGCATGGAACGGGTGAACAGGTGCAGGGGATCCTCGGAGGCCTCGCCGGGCCTTCCATGTGTCCATTAGCCTCTTCGTGGTTCAGTCACTCTACAGACTTTGGTTGAATCTCTGTGTCTCGGTGCCCCTGCCCTCATGGACTTTACATTGTGGAAGAAGAAAGTGCATAAGTGGTGTCAGCATGAGAAGAGGGAAGTTAAACGTGGCAGGGAGGTGGCCGAGCCTGAGGAAGGGAGGTCCGTGGATGAGTTCTCTGGCAGAGGCAGCAGCAGGTGGAGGAAGAGCAGGGCTGGTGGGTTCAAAGATAGTGATGGTGACAGAGATGGAAGGAGAGGGTTGCTGTGCTGTGTTGGGCGCCTATCTCATGACCAGTGGACCGTGGTGGATGTCGGTGTTGCTGGAGCGGAGAGGGTGCGGCCTTCCTTCTGTAGACTCTCCTGCCCTCACCGCCCTGCCCTCTGCCCGTACCTGCCTCATGAGGCCGGTTTTCACCCTAGGCCACTGGGGTCTGCCACATGTTGAAAAGACGTATACGCTCCGCTCCGGGCACTGTGACCCCTGTCCTCATAGACACCAAATAGGAACCCGTGCACGTGTTCAGCCTCAGTGGATCCGTTTGTGGATCACAAGTACCATTTTTTAAAAAAGGAAATAATGGTTCTCCCACAGCCCTTCAAGGAGACGTGCGCATTCTGCCAGCACAGGGCGGGTTACGTGGAGCTGCAGGAGGTGGCTTGCTCTTCCGCTCCCCAGTATCTTTTGTGGGGACATACTGGCTGTTATGTTTGTCCCCATAATAGAAGGGTTGTACAGCTCAATTTT
The DNA here is from genome assembly GCA_028627145.1 of Eidolon dupreanum. Classification (NCBI taxonomy): domain Eukaryota; kingdom Metazoa; phylum Chordata; class Mammalia; order Chiroptera; family Pteropodidae; genus Eidolon; species Eidolon dupreanum. The sequence continues at coordinate 30,653,053 of CM053512.1, read as the reverse complement.
ATAGTATCACTTTGCAGTTAGTCACAAAACAAAAGTTAAGGGAGAGTTTTGATCTGCTGGAGGGTGTGTTGAGGTGTGAGCTCTCGGTGCATCATTTGGAGAGACTTACCAAACATGAAGTTCGGGTGGGGCAATGATTGTGGTACCCAAATAAAGGGTGCAAATTGACCTTAAGAAAGAATCTTTACTATTAGAGAAACAAATGATAAACTGAAAAAGAGGCATATGCATGTCCAGGTGTAGTGAGGGTCAGTATTGAGAAGAAAATACTGACACTAATTTGCAAACCTGATCTTTGAGGCAAATTTCACAAAGAAAAATGTAGAAGATATGGAATGTGCAAAAATTTAATGAAAACAATAGACCCCAGTGTTTTTTTTCTAGCAATGTTTTTGAGAAAGAAATTTAAAATTAACCAAAATGAAGAAGACTGTTGAAGGTCAGTGGAGCAAGGATGGACTTTTCAAAAAGCCATGCTGTTCTTTTTGATACCCATGTGGAGAAGAGCCAAGACCCTCCCTCACACTGTACATATATATTAATTTGAAATAGATAATAGACATAAATGTTCTAGAAGACAAAGCTCTACAAGAAAGCGTGGGAGAAATATTTCATGGCCTTGAAGTAGGCATAGACTTCCTCAACAGGACACAAACACCATTTCTCACTACAAGTAAGAATAGCTGTTCATCAAAGGACATGCTCATGATGACAGTGAAAACTCCTACCACAAACTGGGAAAAAAAACCTCAATTTTAAAATGGACAAAAGGCACAAACAGACACCACCTGGAAGCAGATGTCCTGATGACCAGTCAGCGTGTGCAGAGGTTCTTGTGGTCACTGCATCGACGTCAAGGAAATGCACAGTAAAGAAAGTGGGAGTGAGATGCCACCGCACGCTCAGCAGGATGCCACAGTTCCTTCCGGTGTCGACAGGGTGTCAGGCAGGTAGACCTCCTGCTGCTCATGGCACACGCAGCTCCTTGGCAGTATCTTCCAAAGCTCAGCCTAAAGATGAACCTTGTGACCCAGCTCCTCCAGTCCTTGCTGTAAACCCGAGAGAACCGAGTGCATGTCCACCACGAGACTTGTTACAAGCACATCCACAGCAGTTTCGATTGTAACCACCCCAAATAAAACAGCCCAGTATCCCCACCAGGAAGAGGTGTCAGTGGTGGCCCAGTCGTACAGCAGAATTCTAACCACGACAAAAACAAATACCACTGCTCCATGGAAGAATCTTACATTTTTGTTGCGTGAAGAAGTCAGGTGTTAATGAGTACCTACTGTGTGCTTCCAGTTATATGAAGTTCAGAAGCTGAGTCACGATGATGAACACTGAATAGTGGTTACCTCAAGACGGGGAATTGACAGGGAGGGAGCACAAGGGAGGGAGCTTTCTGGGATTTTGGGAATATTTTATCTGTCATTCTGAGTATACGTGAAAACGTTCATCAAGGTGTGTATACCCTTAAGATAGGTGTGCTTTTCTGTGTGATGTTACACCTCTGTTTAAGAAAAAATAAATGTGGAAACAGCAAACTTGAACTTATTTAATGAGGCCTGAGATATTTCCAGACTAAAAAACATGTTAAGTGTCAGTCCACTTTTTTAGTCATCCTGTGACTTACTGAAAAATGTTTCTTAGCATCATATTTAGCTGTATTTCATGTGCCAAAAGACAAAACTGGCTTCCCCAGCTGCTGCAGACAGTTGTTCTTCCAGCCTGTGTAAGATTAGGTCCTAACTCAGGCAAATTAAAACTGGCTTTCAGAGTTCAGGGACCCCTTGTTGAAACATTTATTGCAGGATGCTGAGATTCTGGTAGGGATCTGACATCTAGTTGGATGAGAACACCAACACTGGAGTCAAAGAGCTGCACTGCCAGCTGATGTCCGACCCATGTGGCGGGGTGCCTTCCCAGAGGGTGTGATACATGGTTTGCATTTAACCTCACAACCTCCTGGCATCACAGGATACCATCACAAAACTGGGGATTCTCCATGAGACAGAAGGACAGTAGAGGAGTTCCAAGGGAGACAGCAAATATGACCATTAAAGAAAGCTACCATGTGCTGGCCTTGAGAAATGTCATGGTTGGAGCAGGGCCCTCTACTCCCTGTTTGCCTGGTGGTCACATAGGAAGAGATCAATTGGGCACATAAACTGAGGAAAACAGTCATATTTTCCTGGTTCAAAGGTTACCTAATCTAGCAAATACTTTCAAAGATGATGTTTGCGTTCAGAGTTGGTCTAGTTAATGGATATTTTTGATATTCTTGACAAAGTGAATTTGAAACCACAGGGAAAGCAACAGTATGGTTCATCCTGTTGTGAGGTTGGGTGACAGTCCACAGACCACCTGCACTTCTGACACCAGCTGCAGAGTTCAGGGATCCCCAAGACCATCCTCAGGCTCGATGGTTCTCTGGAAAACTCACTCTGAAAGCTGTTATGCTTATGGTTAATGAGTTTGTCATAGTTAAAGAATGAAGATTCAGGTCAGCCTACTGAAGAGGTGTGTGGAACAGTGTCCAGGAGAGCGCCTGCCTGGAGCATCCTGGTATCCTCTCCCCACGGAGTCACAGACAGTGCTGGCAGCATTGTGAAACAACATGCATGGAGCATTGTCCACCAGGGAAGCCTTGATGTCTAGAGTTTTTATTGGAACCTGGTCACATAGACACAACTGACAACTCATGTTGTTGACATGTTTCCAGCCCCTCTCTGAGTCGAGATGATACCATGTGACCCAACGCCCCCTAAATCACGTTCTTAGACTATCTGGGCCCAAGGCAACCATCAGGCAAGACACTCCAGGGGTTGAGAGATCACCTCCCAGGAGCCAAGGGCAAAGGCCAGAGCTCTCTTTGGGCCAGGCTAAAATATTTATGACATACCTGTCATAACACCGGGAAGAATCTGAAGGACTGGTCGCTGCTTCACACCAAAGAGAACCGGAGTAAAATAAAATTAGAGGTTGCCTAACTCATACTTTCTTGTCTTACCTTTCCAATTGTTCCTATCTGGAAGAGAAAATAAAATATTTGGATTTTTTTTATATTGCTTTCCGGAACCCTATAATTAGCTAAATTCTGTACTTGAGTTAAATCTGGAGCCTGAGAAGAGAATGAATTGTTACAGCTTGGTTCTTCCTGAATGCCAAAGAATGATTTCAGGATGTAGTCAACATTTGAATTCAGTCGGGAACCTGCCTTGTGTAGCAGGAGGGTGTGGCGCTGCTGTTACTGTCTCCAGTGACTGTAGGTAGGAGCCAGGCTTGGACCTTGATGCGATGACTCTCAGTGGAAGTGGCTCAGCTATGCCTCTGCCACATGTCTGAGCAGGGCCGCCCTGTCGTCAACTGGCATCACTCTAAAGGTTGCTTTTTGTTGTTTATTTCAAGATCTCCCTACCACCACGCTCCACCGTTGTATATAAATACCGTTATAATCTTCTTCTAGTCGGCAAGATTTGAACCTCCCGTACAGTCTTGTATAGTTTTTTTGTATTTACATCCTCATCCACAGGAAGATAACGTCCTATCTTGGAAGCTTTGCTCCTTCCTTTCACACCTCCTGAGGTCCCATGTGCCTTGTGAGTGGCATTTGCTGGAGTTGTGTGACAGTTGTCCTTCACAGCCACAGCCCTCCATTGGGTCATGGTGAGAATGCACTTTGCTCTGTGTGGCCACAGTGGGAAAAAACTTGGAGAGTCTGCAGTATTGTGCCTTTGACCAGCACTGGCACAGGTAGCCCCAGCATCCAGGATGGCTTCCAGGGGAAGTGTCTCATAAGGAGAGCCTGAAGACAAATGGGTAAGAGGAGGGAATAAGTGTCACAGACAGCACATACAGAGTCCTGGAGGCCAAGTTCACAGGTTTCTCAGGATCAGAGGAAGCTGAGGGGCCCCCAGAGGGGCCAGGCCAGCATACAGGGCCTCACAGGTTCCTTCTCCTTGGTGCTTGGAATTCTCATCCGGCATCAAAGAATCCACTGGTCAACAGCCAGAATCAAAACCAGAATTAAGGAATTAAGTTGGAGGTAGGAATTTTCACTTTATAATGTAAACATGCAAGTAAGTTAGGCACCGGCTCCCGGGTCAGGTTGAGACCTTGTCTCTGGGCTGTGGATGCTTCCAGTGGTGTCTTTGTCCCTTGATCCTTCAGAGGCATTCAGGCAGTTTCCAAATGCCAGTCAGAAAGTGTGTGCTCTGGGACACACCCCTTGGGGCCTTGGGAAAAGTTGCAGACAAGTGCATCTGCTGGAGCCTCGGCAGGCAGGCTCCAGAGGACCCTGTAAAGAGCCTTCCCTGCTCCCCAGGCTGTAGTATAGAGCTCAACCATTACCAACTACAGAGCAGAATCATGTCCTCCATAAAGACTGTGTCGGGTAGTGGAGATGTGTCAGGTCCAAGCTTCCTGAATTTGATGATTGTGCTGAGTTCACAGAAGAGAACGTTTTTGTTCTTGGGAAACAATCATAGGCCCAAACAGCACAGAAAGAGGTGTGAAAACTGCCCAGGCTAAGCGCCTCAAAGCTGAGCCCCACTGGGCAGACCCTCTGGGTCCCCTTCCCCCCTGCCAGAGGGAGGCAGCAGCCCTGGAGGGACTATGAGGCTTGAGTGTCACAGCAATCTGGCTTCTATGCTCATCTGTTTGCTTCAGTTTCCAGTTCTGCAGCACAAAGTGGAAGCTCTTATGTGGGGTTATGGAGACCCCCAATGAAGTAACATGGGCCAGGCACGCAGCCCAGAGACCAGTCCCACTTCCACTGTGGGTGAAGAAGGGCCCCAGCCGGATCTGTGGTGATACTTTCAGTCCAGGCCTGGGCCTGCTGGCACTTTCCCTCTGCCCTTATACCCTCTTGATTAGAATCAAAAAGAAGATGGCTCTTTAGGATTGAAAGTTGTACCTTGATTTCCTAAAAAAAACTGGAACAACATAAAAAGCCCCAGGGATGGTTCTCTAAAGACAAGGTCAGGTAAATGATAATTCAAAAAAAATAAATAAAATTAAGCCTGGAGACAGCTAGATAAAAGAATAGATGAATTAAAAAATGTTAAACTTCTGAGGTGAAACTAGTAGAAAATATGTTAAGGTTAAAAATTAGCAGGAGGATGGAAAAGGGTGGATGTGAGAGTCTTCAGGTAGGTGTTCGGGTGGGTCCCTCAGCCTCATACCACAGCGGCAGTTTCTCAGGCTGCTGACCCCTAGACACCCACTGCCCATTCTCAGAGAGGTCAGGGGCTCTCTGGCACCCTCAGTTTGTGGTGTGGGGATCCTGCTGTCCTTGCTTATTCAGAAGAGACTCAGGGCCTGCTGCTGTGGACCTGCTCAGCACTCTGGGAGCTGCTCACCCTGATGAATTCAGAAAAGTGAGCACGCTTCTCCATGCTGTGGTCCCCCAGCCCTGCGGAAAGTGGCCTTAGAGCTCCCAGCACTCACATGACCAACTCTGCCCACCTTTCAGAAGTGCTCTCTGCAGTGCTATAAGCTGGTCATCGGTGCTCTTGTCTGTTGTCCTAGTCACCCACAGCTAATGCCTCCTGAGGGCCTGCCACAGCACAGTGCCGACGCTTGTGGCGTTCGCAGTCTGCTTGAGGAAGCTGGCACATACATACAAAGCAGATGCCATACCTAGGAGCATGTCTAGATTATGACCCGGCTTCTGCTGTTTGTTTTGTGACCTGGCCCTTCCGTCTCTCTCCTCCAGAGCTTGGGGTCTGACCTCCAAAATAAGGATGTCAAGCTTGGGTTACCTGTGGGGTGGGTCAGAGTTTCTTTAAAATGAGATTTGGTTTTTATTGTTGAACTGTATTAAGAAACATGCCACCCCCAGTTGTGTCATTGGCTCATTTGGAACTATCAGCTCATTCGCAATGTTGGCTCATTACTTAATTACCATCAGAACCTACAGCTAGTCTGGCCCTCTGTAGGCAGGCAGACCCTGCAACAAAACTTCCCCCACTCTCTTTACTGGAACAGTGTACTGGGAGTGCAGGTGGGCAGACTACAGACCATTATCATTGGCAGGTCCCTTGGTGAATATCATTTCCTTTCACTTGTGCTTGGTCAATTTTTTCTGCACCGCAGAGCTATAAATCCAACACTGAGATTGATTTTTTTAGGGGTGGATAGGTGTCCAGCAGGTGGAACTCTTAATAAAACGAATATATATTGCTAAGTAAGTGATCTACCCCCAAATTTCTCATTTTTCTGATCCTCAAAATATCCTTTACTTGGCAATATGTCCTCATTGGACCTCAGAAATAATTCTGTACTAGTGCACTACCGTTTTAATGTTTCATTATTTCATTTTCAAATATTATTTATGGAGTACATTGTAAGATTATGTTTCAGATCAATGTTCTGCTAAATCAGTTTTGAAAATCCTGAGCTGCTCATATTGAGGACCCTTACTGGCTCAGTACACTGATTGAGAGTCAAAAGAGAAAATAGTCCAGGGCTAGAGGATGTTATTGAGAAATGTCCTAGGAAGATGGTCTGAACTGGTCTCTAGGAAAGAGAGCAGGCTGTGGAGGGGGGCAGAGGGATTCCTTCCAGCAGATCAGGACCACTTCCATACTTTGTAAGTGGAATCTGTCTTGAGCACCATCTTCAATTGATTGCTTCTGCCTTTCTGAGGCCATGGGAGCCCAAGGGATAGTGCTATGATCTATTTTTAATGTCTACCCTGGTCGGAGGATTTGGAAATTAAGACATCAAACTGTGTGTTATCGTCTCTGTTACAGACATTCTGTTTTCATATCAGGGGTCAGCGAATCTGCAAATCGGCGGAAAATAAGTTTGGCCCACCATCTGTGTATCTATAGCCTGCAGATTAAAATTTTTTTAGATGATTTTTGAGAAAATTAAATGAAGAAGAATAAAGTCTCATGATGTGAAATTACATGAAATTCAAATTTCATTGTTTACAATTGAAGTTTTATTGAACAGCCAAAGCCCATTTGCGTATGTGAAGTCTGTGGCTGCTTTTGTGTATCAGTGCGAGTCGAGTAATTGCCACAGATTTAATATGGTGCCCAAAGCCTAAAATATTTATAGTGGCTGTTTACAGAAAAGGTTAACTAACCCTTGATTTAGAGCATTATGTGAAAAAGTGTGGGGGAGTCCCTGACTTAGCCTAAGGGACCTCTGCTTAGGTCCTGCCTGCCACCAATTTTTTGTATGTCTGTAAAAGAACTTTCATAGCTTTCTGGTTTCTCCATCTGTTTAGTGAGGGGTGTGGGTGGATGATCCCTCAGATACTTAAAGTCCACGATTCTTTCCTTCTCTTATTCTCTTCTTCCTTGTATTATACTTTTCGTGACAAATTCAATAATATGCTCAAAAATGTGTCATTTTGGAGTTTTGGGCTCTGTGTGTCAGGAACCCAGTACTAAGTCCTTCAGGCAGAGTGAGGATTCCTTAGGCCTGAAGGCCACGGAGGAGTTAGTGAGGACTTGCTCTTGGGGCCCAGAGTCATCAGCGACATCTCCTCCCACACCGTTCTCACTGCTGAACCGTGGCTGCCACAGCTCTGGGCTTTGTCCGCAAGGCCTCATACCCCAACGGGAAAGTAGCTGCTGCTTCCTCAACTCCTGGTAGAAAATCCCAGGGAAGGGCTCTCATTGGCTGGCTGTGTCCCAGGCTCTTTCCTGGACTAGTCGGTAAGGCCAGATGGGTGAGATGCTGTGTTTGGTCCCCCCCGCCAAGTCCTGGGAGAGGATAGGACTCAGTGATGGGCAGCCCCACCAGAACCCCGAGTTGGTGTAGGGGTGGGCACCTTTCCACAGAGAGGCAGACACTGTCTGGGCAAGTTAAACAACAAGGGTCCCCACCAGGACTGTTCAGTCTCTTAAGGAAAAGGGCTTGTAAAACAAGGCAAGGCCTTGGTCTCGTTGAGCCCCTGCTGCATATCATGTCCCGCTGTTGTGATGGGAACTGGGCAGTGACGAGGTTGAGGAAAGTCCCTGCTCTGGGGACTGACATCTAGAGGCAGGAGAATAACATCATCATTCATATTGTCAGCAGCAGCCATTGTTACTGTTGGTGCCAAACCAGGTGACAGCCCGGGCTGGAGGCATTAGGGTAATGGTGGGCACTGCCTTCATGTCTGAATTGGGGTCATGGGGCTGATCTCATAGCCACAAGGTTCTTCCAGGCTCCTCATTGCCGTCCCACCCATGCCAGGGCAGCCAGACACAGGGCAGGGCCAGGAGCGGAGTTCCAGACTGTCTGCAGAAGCTTCTTCAGAGCAAGTCTTGAAAGACAGGAAGCTGGCGCAGCGTGTTCTGTGCAGTGGGACTTTTGGTAGTTGCTGCATTTTCTGGAACACGGTGGTTGTGTAACTGACCATATGGGGTGAAGGGGTGTTAGGCACCCTGGTTAGAGGTGACCTTGATGAGACCCAGGTTCAAACCTTGCCCTTTTACCCGAGCTGTTCCTCTATTCAACAAATGTTTATTGAGCACCTACTGTATACTAGACTTTGTTCCAGGTGCCAGAGATAGAGGGCTAATAAAACTGGCAAGGTCTCTGCCCTGGTGGCTCATGTTCTGAGTGTGGTGGGTGGGTGGTAACTTCTATGGGCAGAAACCGATTAGGGCAATCGGCCTCATAGCTAATGATGTAAAAAGGTGAGAACATCAAAGCTTCCAGAAGAAAATGCAATACCTCTATGACCTTGGGGTAGGCAAAGATTTGATAAGAAGAAATGTCAAGTATAAAAGGAAATACTGATAAATTGGACTTTTGTTAAAACTAAGGTTCAAGAAAGTGGAAGATACACCACAGACTGGAGGTGTTTGTAATAAATGTGTCCCACAGAGAATTTCTGGGGAAGGCAAGGAAGTGAACAGGTGCCTGAAGGAAGCCATCAGCCAGTCGTATGCCTGTGAAAAGATGCCCAGCTCCGTGCTCATCAAGGAAATGTGAATTGAAACCACACTTCAGATATAAAACAGCCACACCAAGGAGGAGCGATGGGAGCAAGTGTAGCTACACAGAACCAGGCTGGGTCACCCACTGCTAGAGGAGTATACTTATACTGTCTGCCAAAGCTAAGTGTCCCCCACCCTGTGACCACACACTTCTCGCAGGTAAATTCCCAAGAGAGATGTGAGCCAAACACTTGGACACGAGTGTCCACAGCCATTTGCTTCATAATCCGAAACCAGATACAGCCTGGGTGACCTCAGGTGGACTGTGGCAGGTGCCTACTCTGGGACACAAGGCAGTTATCTGAACGTGTAAGCTGCTACTACACCAGGGATGTCTCACAGATAGCAGTGCCAGAAGTGGGAGTTAGTTCACCCTGTGTTATCCCTTAACTTAAAGAGACCAAGCTAAGCTGGCATCGAAGGTCAGGGAGGCTCACAGGAGCCTTGAGTACCTCAGGTTGCTGAGCACTGAAGATTTGTGCCTTATAGCTCAAGCCTCCTTTTTATTAAGAGGTGGGAGGGCAAGGTGGACAAGGGTCACAGCATTCGCAGAAGAGGTGACTTTTGTGCTGATGGTGGGAGTCTGGGTTCCTTGGAACAGTGGCGTCATGGGCCCAGAGGTGGGTGTGAGAAGGTGCAGAGAGGAACACTGACAACAGGCCAAGGGCAGCCCACCATGGAGGATGGTGGAGCCATCAGAAGGACGTCAGGGTTTATTTCCAGGAGGTGGGGAGTTGTGAGACGTTCATCTCTAATACAAGATGAAGAGGGTTTGTGAGCCAGCCTGGGTGGCTCTTGTCCCCAGGCCTGTTGCGGCAGCTCCTGGTGCATGGATGCAGGGGGCTCTCCAGGGAACTTGTGAGCAATTAAAATCTATGACTCGATTTCCAAGAGGTCTTGGCTGTCTGAGAAAGGACAATTTTCAAACTCATGGTGCTGGTGCCTTCTCCCTCCCCTGTGTACACCAGTTTCAGGTCATCGGGCTGGGTACTGGGTGGGCATTTATTCCTCAAGGACTCAGTTTCCCCAAAGGTTTATAAAAGGAGTCCCTGTTTTTCCCTGTTACTGCTGTTAAACAGTTTTTTAGGCTGACCGTGGAGAGAGGGTTTCCTTATGAAACTTTCTGTTGTATTATGGCTCTAGAGTCCTATTTCTGGAGCTCGCTAGAGGGTCACATGTATCCCTGAGGCCAACCATCTCTGTGGATGCCACAGGTGATGGAGTGTGTAACTAGCCTCTCCTGGCCCTGGCATTGTGAGCAGTGCTTTTCAAGCTGAGTCTGCGTCCATTAGTGGGCTGCAGAATGAATTTTGTGGGGCCCAGTTGTCATTTCTCAATGAAATAGAGTAGAAAGCAGAAGAGTTCTTCGTACTTTGTAAGCGAGATTGTCATCCTGTGGAACTGCTGTTATTTTAGGCCTGTGGGCGCAAGTCCTGCCTCAGTGTAAAATGCAGTGCCGCCAGTGTATCATGCCACAGTGTGGGGGTTACACTGCTGTGAAGCTGAGAAAGGAGGGCTCTTTGCTTCAAAGGTTCCATTGTGTGTGTGGTTGAGCTGTGGGCAGGTCCAGATCCAGACTCTGCCTGAACTTTGGGACCAAAGTGTCCTAGAGCAGAACTGGGTTGACCCCTACCCGTTGCCCTAAGTCTGCTTATCCAAAGTGGAACAGCCAGCGTGTTGTTTATCTGTTCTCATTTTTGGAGTTTATGTAAATTCCAGTTGCCTATGGCCAAACCATTCACCAGCCTGTTCATGAGAGAAAGGAACCCTGTACCTCCAGGGAGGGGCTCCCTGATGGGGAGTGAAAGCCTAGAAGTGGCATGCCCTCCCTTATCTATGACAGCAGGACCCTGTGTGAGTCAGGATATGGCTGAAAACACATCCTGGGAGGAAAATCGGAGGCTCCCACTTGCTGGCGTCCCCACGTAACATTGAGAAGGAAGACTCAGAGGCAGTGGGCTGTGTCTGGCTTGGGAAGGCCCAACTTTTTGCCTCAGTTTCTTCATTGTAAGATTAGAATAACAATTTTATGAGAACCCGTGATAGAGCGTCTCACCCAGAATAGGAACTGAGTGATGGTGATCGTCCAAGGCAGGTGACGTGCAGGGACCAGGTTGCAGGACCGTCTGTCGGGCCAGGGGCCTTGTGATGCACAGAAACCCCAAGTGAGCAAAAGGCCATCTGGGATCTCAGGCCAGATCAGCCTTGGGAGGCAGCTGTGGCCAGGCTGTGCCTTGATACATTGTGAAATCGGGGCATCAAGCAGCAAACCTGAAAAACAGTCATGTCATCACTGCTGTTTTCCAGACAGTGAACAAAAACGAGAATGGGGCGCATTCAGGACAGGCAGACATGGGACGCGCTGCCTTCTCTTGAACAGAAAAGGAAAGAAGTGGAGTCAGATGGGCTCAGCCTGCCGGCAGCACTGGGCCCAAATCGACCATCTCTAAGAAGTGACTGAAAACCCCGAGTGGTGAAGCAGCCAGAGGGAGCCGTGGCAGCCGGTCAGGCATTTTGGCAGTGGATATGGATGAAATACGGCCAGAGTGTGTGGGCACCTGGTTGAAGAGAGGGCACCTGTAGAGCAGCATTGCCACCCGGTCACTCGCTCCCTGGACGGTGGCCCTGGGCCTCTACTACTTGTCTCTGGAGTCTCAGTCAGATCCCTAGGGCAGCTCAGATTCCTCAAGACAGAACCTCCATTCTTGAGGCTGACCAGACAGAAAGGGAGACCGCACTAGTGGGTGTCATTTTCTCCCCTGGCCTTTTGAGTCCTTGAAGCACCTGCTTACTCCTTCCTTGGGCAGGCTCCGGGAGTGATGTCACTTCACCTCTGAGCTGCTATCCCCAGCCCAGAGCCAGGCTCTGATGTGGCACAACCTGCTGGCTGAGTGCACTGGTTCCTCCAGAAGTGAGACTCAGGAGATGGTGCACGAGGCCCAGTAGCCTCTCATGGCCACTGCTCCCTTGTGGGAAACAAGGCAGTCTCGGTGGAGAGGATTAGAAAACAGGTTATGTCCATTAACGTCTTGCGGGGGGGCATCTTTCCTCCTGGGTTTTTGCCAAACACGCTGAAGTTCACTGCTTTTAAATGCTGCCTGCAAGAGACACACATGCTTGCAGGAGTCACACAACAAGCTTGCAAAAAATTGTCTCTGAAAACGCTGGCACTGAATGCTTCCAGTGTGCGCCAACTGATTTTTGCGTCATACGCAGTCGTGATCCGTGGAGCGCCAAGGCTTCTGTTTCATGCAGCACATAGTCTAGGGTCAGGGGAGTTGAGTGGGCACAGAGCATTGACTGCAATGCATCGCCAGCCTCTCTGTGCTTGGTTGTCCCTCAGGAATTTATCAGAACTCTCAAGACAGCACAGATATAGGAAATAACTCCCCAGTCAGCTTTGACTTCTCACTCTCTGTTCTCAGACAATGGGAAGTAGCCCGGTGGGGGCTGCTGACAGGATGATGGCTCCCCTAGTGGGCAGGGCCTGTGAGTGACAACCGCTGTGTCCCCTTGCAGTAGTAGTGGACGTCAGCTCAGCGAGGTGTTCATCCAGCTGCCCTCACGCAAGGAGCTGCCAGAATACTACGAGCTCATACGCAAGCCTGTGGACTTCAAGAAGATTAAGGTAACCCCAGGGGGTGGCTCTCACAGGGCTGTGCCCACATGGGAACTTGAGGGAGTCTGGTCCAGGAACTTGGGTCCCCACGATGTGTGGGCAGGCAGCCAGCTTTCAAAGCTCCTTCCAGTCACCTGCAGCTCAGGCCTGTTATGTGGCTCTTGTGTTCAGTGGGTCTGGGCTTCCAAGTCTATACAGAGGAGCCGGAGACTCAGCTGTAACCTTGTTAGGCAGAGGAATGCCCGGCCCCAGGGTCCCCAGGCATGAGGTGCTGTCCTGAGGTAAGGCTGCTTCTCCCACCACCCACAGGAGCGCATCCGCAACCACAAGTACCGCAGTCTCAATGACCTGGAGAAGGACGTCATGTTGCTGTGCCAGAACGCCCAGACCTTCAACTTGGAGGGCTCCCTGGTGAGGGCACACCTGGGGCAGGAGGAGGAGGCACTCACTCCCAGCCTTTGTTCCCTTTTGAATTAACTGGTTTAAAAACATTCCTAACAACTTGGAATACTTTACTAATTATAAAGGCAATATATATTCGTTATTGGAAGGGAAAAGGCAGAAAATAAAAACAAGTAAAATGGGGAGAATAGACTCAGTCCCTTCCATCCAGGATGCCCTGTTAACAGTCCATGTATGTCTTGAAATTTTATTTTGAATTCACTAGGGGACTCTTGAAAGGAATCTATGGATGTGTCCTTTCCTGTGTTGAGATTAACACATTCAACCTTGAGGCAGCAGTTTTCCCAAATGTGTTTGGGATAGGTGCCTTCTGGAAAAACGATTTCATAGTCATGTGTTTGGGGGAAATGCTACAGGGGATGTACAGTTCTAATTACTGCAGACCTCAGAGCCTTTATAAGGGGGTGCTCGCTGTGATTCAGTGGGAGAAACCCATGGCTTTTTCTAAACTAACATACCTGATCTTTTCTCCGGGACTTTCCATAATCCCAGTGCTCTCTCGGGCACGAGCTAGGAGACCGTTACTGCCCCCACAGGGGCAGTCCTGCCAGAGCTGTGATGAGTGGGTGGGGCCGCGGGCAGCCCCCTATCGGGCCCCAGCCCACACGAGCCTGCATGTCTCCACCCAGATCTACGAAGACTCCATTGTGCTGCAGTCCGTTTTCACCAGCGTGCGGCAGAAAATAGAGAAAGAGGATGACAGTGAAGGCGAGGAGAGCGAGGAGGAGGAAGAGGGCGAGGAGGAAGGTTCAGAGTCCGAGTGTGAGTCCTGGGTGGGTGGGTGTGAATCCTGGGTGGGTAGGCTTCCCAGGCTGGTCAGGATCTTGAAGTTCGTGCCCCCACCTTAGGAGGTGCCACGATCTCCCAAGCTCATCTTTCTTTCCTTCCTTCCCTCTTCCTGTCTCCATCGCAGCCCGCTCAGTCAAAGTGAAGATCAAACTGGGCCGAAAGGAGAAGGCACAGGACCGGCTGAAGGGGGGCCGGCGGCGGCCAAGCCGTGGGTCCCGGGCCAAGCCAGTGGTGAGCGACGATGACAGTGAGGAGGAGCAGGAGGAGGTGAGGTCCCCAAACCCTGGACAGGCAGGAGACAGTGCCCAACAGCAGTGGGGTCATTAAGGGACATCCACATGCTAGGTCCTGGACCCTTCCACCACAGCCCCTGTGAGGGTAGATGCTCCACAGATGGGGTAACTGAGGCTCAGCATTGTATGACATGTAACTGTAGCCCAAGTCCATGTGACTCTAGAACCAGTGCTCTTAACATGTATGGGAGTCTGGGGGACAGGGTGGGTATTCCATCCTGTTTCCTCTGCAGCATTCTGCAGGGCTGCCTGCCCAGGATGCCAGGGCTGTCTCACTGCAGCCAGGGTGGGCCCGGGTCTTTGTTGAGTCGGGAGCAGAAACACTGGAATTGTAGGTGCCCTGGGCCTCTGCTTGTGACTGTTCTGTCCTGTCTAGGATTGATTGATTGATTGATTTTTAACACCTACAGCACCTGATCTTCCTAGGGGGTCTCCCATCCAAGTACTAACCAAGCCCAACCCTGCTTAACTTCCGAGATCAGACGAGATCGGGCATGTTCAGGGTGGCATGGCCGTAGACTGTCTAGGATTTTGAAATGGTAGTGGGTTAAGAAAACAAAATCCAAAAATCTCTGGCTCCGCAGTTAGAAAAATGACATGGAGCAAACACCACGAATGGAGCTGAGTGGTACCGTGGTGATGCATGTCCCCTGGCATGGGCTGTAGTTCCTGTAAACTAAGGGGAAGCTACATTCGTGTCAAGCCAACAGTGGACGGTTTTGGGGGCTTGAGGGGTGGGAGCAGACTTACTTGCTGGGTTTGAATAAGTTTTGCCCCCTGGATCCAGTCTGGACACCCAGCCCTTCCCTGCTGTGGGACCTGGGCTGTTCACTCTGCTTCTGAGCTGCAGCTTCCACATCTGTAAATCAGGGAGGTAGACCGCATTACGGGGCTGGGCTCTTGGCCAGGCTTAATAAGTGCCATTCTGGTGTTGCTCTTCTGTGGCCATTTGCAATAGCAACAAAACCCAATACGTGAAATAAATCTGGCCAAAAACCTATGTGATTTTATAAGGGTGTCAGATATCCTGAACCACAGGAGGGGTGGCCCATGTTTCTGGAGAGGAGGTCTGGGTTGTAACAGTGCCCTATCTGCCCAGTCCAAATCCAGCAGGGCGTTCTGCGGCCTTTGCCAAGCTGCTTAAGTGGAAGAATAAAGCTCATATGTGGTCAGGAATAGCCGAGGTTTTGAAGCTGCACAGGGACAGTTCACCCAGCAGTGGGACAGAGCAGGGAGACTCAGTGAGCCTGCCATATCCCGAGGAAGAGTCCATATGGGCACAGGAGCCAGTCCTCAGGAGAAAAATGACGTTGGGGTATGGCCACAGCAGAGAGACGGAAGCCAAAGGCTGCTCTACCTCCAGCCTCACGGCGCTCACGTTGCTCACACACCCAGGGAAAGTGGCTCGTCACCTGCATTGGTATTTGTCTCAGAGTGCCCTCGAGGGTGCTGACTCATGCTGTCTCCTCCTGTCCCCGCTCCAGGACCGCTCAGGAAGTGGCAGCGAGGAAGACTGAGTCCCGACATTCCAGAGTCTCAACCCCGAGCCCCATGTTCCAGAGCCGAGACGGCGTATCCCTTAGCAGTAACGGGTAGCAGCAGATGTAGTTTCAGACGTGGGGTAAAACTGTATAAACGAAAATCTTCCATATTTATACAGCAGAGAAGATGTAGGACTGTTTGTGTCTGGCCCTGTCCTGGCATCAGTAGCATTTGTAACAGCATTAACTGTTTAAAGTGACAGAAAAAGAATTATGAATTGGGGAACACGCGACACCTGTTTTTCTTTTCATTTCCTGGCAGTACTGTTGCGGCCACAGTTTGGAATCACTGTAGTTTAAGCCGTGGATGCATGTGTGTAGCCGTCCACTCCTCGTACTGTATTTTATTGGACAGGTCACACTCGCTGGGGCCTGGGCTCTGCAGGCCCAGCGGGGGTATGTCAGTGTCACTGGATGTCAAACAGGAATAAATTAAGCCAACAACAAAATCCATGACCTTACCTGCTTCTGGTGAACTCATTCCTGGCCCCCTGCGCATTGGCAGTGCAAGGCCCTGACAGCCTGTGTGGGGCCTTGTGTCCTCATCACCAGATCTCATAGGGCATCTTTCACAGGGGATGATACTGAGGCCCAGGCAAAGGAAAAGGACTTACCCAGGCCTCTCTCTGATGACAAGCTCAGGCTCTTGGCCCTGCTGGGTGGCACTGTCATTCCCCATCATTTATTCAAGCCGACCCTGTCACAGAAGGAGCAAGCAGCTCGCCAAGGCGAGATCAGGAAGATGGTCATATTGACAGGTAGGTGCCACACAGAGCAGTCAGTGCTGTGACACGCAAAGCCCAGGGCAGCCAGTTACCAGGGAGGGCTTCCAGGTCCAGGTGTCCCTTTGGGCGCCTTTCTCTGATTCTCATCTCCACTAAGATCTGTTCCTGAGTTACAGTTGTCTTATTGCCTTTACTTCTTCAAACACGGTTCCTTTAGTTCTTTGAACATATATATAGTGGATGTTTTGAAGTCCAACATCTGGACACTCAGAGAAAGGTTCTGTTGACTACTTTTTTCGTCTTTCTTTGCACATCTCAAAATTTTTTTGATCAAAAGTGGACATTTTAAAAAGAATAGATTGTAACAACTGAATTCCAGCTCCTCCCACAGCGAGTTGTGGTGTTTTGTTTTTTGTTTGTTTAGTCATTGCCGAACTAACTGTAGGGTCTCCCCAACTGTGCAGCAGCTGATGACTACTCGTTGTTTCTAATTCCTTATTTTTAATCTGGCTTCCTCTGGGAGTCACCCTGGAGTCAGCCTAGCTTCAAGGTCAGCCAGTAGTGGCTCAGAGATGGTGCTCAAACACCTGAGTCAGGCCCTATGCCAGTGGACTGGGCTCAGGCATTTTGTAAGTCAGACCTGCCTTTGCTCCCCACTCATCCTCATTGTGTGCACAGGGTCTCTCAGCAGGTTGTGTGGATGTGTGGATTGATGGGGCTCTCTCCAGCCTACCTCCTCCAGATATGTGGGGGTGTCTGATTTTATCCATCTTTCGCAACCAGGATCCCCACCTCTGCCAGGTTGAGAGACCTTGGCCTTGCCGTTCATTCCACTCCTAGACCCCTGCTATTTCTAGTATGCCCAGGGGCCTGAGGTTCTGCCTCAGCCCCAAGTCAAGTTGGGCCCCTCCAGTAGTGATTTTTATAGGCCAGTGAGCTGGAGCTGGGAGGCCCAGTCGGGGGGAACCCCTAGCAAAAAAGAAAATACAGGATCTCCCACTGTACACTATTCAGTCTGTTTTCTTAAATACTTCTTAATTTGTCAGATAGTTTTGATAAACCTCCAGAATCCTGAAATGGTCATTTTTGACAACTTCGCCTAGTTTTATTGTTGCTGTTAGCAGATTTTTCCAAGATCCTCATCCATCATTTTGGAGGTCCACATTTTTGCTTTGAATAGCTTTGACTTCATTTTAATAGATTTGAATTTACTTTAATACTTACAGAAAATCAGCTCACCAAACCTTTGATTTCATGGTGTTTGGGATGAGGTCAATTTAAAAATAAGTCCCTTGAAGGGGAAAAAAGTACATTCAGAATTTGAAGATGAGAAAAAGTATGATGATAAAACTATATCAATAAAGTAGTTGATGAATGGCAGCAAAATCCAAAATAATATTGACTTAAGTTAGACATGAGTTCATACCTCTCATGTCAGAGTCTGCATTTGGTTCCTCACTTTGAACAGTTCCTGTCTTGTTGCTTCACTATGTCCTGTCCTTGTGGCCAAGGTCACCTCATGTCCCCAAATGACTGCTGGGCTCCATCTCTCCATTCCACATTCCAGCTATCAACAAGGAGGCCCACTCCACCCTACTTTTTAAAGACCCTTCTGGAAACTGACACATCACTCTTATGTCCCTGTTGTCCACAATGTAGTCATGTTCTCATACTTAGCTGCTTAGGAAGCTGAGAAATGGCATCTTTCTACTGTTGCCTATGCACCCACTTAATGTTGCAGGTTCTGTTGTTGTGAAAAGAGGGGTTCCAGCATTGGGGGCCACATTGGAAAGGCGGCTCATGAAGCTCGAAGATGCAGGAAATGAAGTGCACGGTCATTACCCACTTGGTGGTCCCCCCCAGTTTTCAGATGAGAAAACAGGCACAGAGGAGGAAGGCATTTGCCCAAGGCTGCACAGCCAGTCTTAGAGTTGGCGTTTCTCAGCCTGTGCTCACTCTCCTCCTGTGCCGGGTAGGTATTGTTTTGAATCTGGCCCTGCCACTTCCAGACTGTGACCTTAGGCACTTCTGTCAGCCCACTGGGACATATAACATCAAAAGATAGGAAGATTTTTACATCCTTCAGGCATACCTGTATTTTCTGTGGTGACAATTTTTTTTTTTTTTTTTTTTTTTTTTTTTTGAGGTAAAAAGAATCAATAGGAGTTAGTTTGGCTGAGTATCCACATGTGCAAAGCCAAGTGGCATGGTGACCTAGGAACACGTGAGATGTTCCTGCAGGCCCTCTGGTCTGGCTCCCCCATGTCAACCTTGACCTGAGGCCCAGGAACCAGCTTGGCCCTCGTGTAGACACTGGCCACAAACCAGGGGTATCCACCAGCCTGAACCGCTACTCCCGGTGACAGCTGCTTGCTGCCCCTCCAACCCAACCAGCCTTTGCTCCTGGCACCCATCTATCAGGATTGTTCCCTCCACCTTTGCCTTGCCGGCCACTACCTTCCCTATTTTTCCCAATAACACTGAGGGGTGGGGGACTTTATTCCTATTTCACAGATGATAAATGGGACTTAAAGAGGTTGAGGCACTTGCTCAAGGCCACATAGATTTGAGCCCAGCTTTGGGGGACACGAGTTCTCAGGGGCTGAACCTGCCCTGGGTCTGCAGGGTGCAATGGCCCCGTGGAAAGGGTAGTGGGTTGAGCAATGGGGTATAGGTCTCTGTGTCCCCAGCGACACAGCAGGGGCGTCAGCATGTCATAGGTAGGAACGTCCATAGAATGGCTTAAGGCTGGAATGTGAGATGTCAGATGAAGCAGGAGCCCACAGAGCGCCCTGACAGCCAGGACTGTGAGAAGGGCAGTCAGGAAGAGTATGGGACTTAATATGTGACAGGATGCCACAGCAATATTTCTTGTCCTACATGTAGTCCTAGAACCTTTCAATTCCCCCCATCAAGACATAGATTCTAATTCTTCCCTTGAGTTTGTCTTCAGACTCACCAGTAACCAGTGGCAAGCAATGGAAGTGACACTTTAAGACTGCTGAAAGTGAGACGTAAAGGTACCACAGCTTCCACCTTGCTTGTTGGAACATTCACTCTTTTTTTCCATTAGAGTTGACATTCAGTATTTTATATCAAATATTTTAGTTTGAGGTATACAGCATAGTGATCAGATATTTACATGATTTACAAAGTGATCCCCTTGATTGATCTACTACCCACCTGGCACTATACATGGTTGTTAAAATATTACCGGCTATGACACAGTGCATACATTTTAAGAACCATTTCTAGATTCCTCACCAATTCAACAGAATGGTTGGTTTTTAGTTTGTCATGGTCTCAAAGATTTCCACTGCAGCAAGGCCATTTGTATCTTCCCGAGCATTGTACTTAAGAGGTGGCCAGAGCCCAACTCATCATGTTCTTCACATACCTGATTCTGCTCCTGTCTCCTCACAGGTGGCCCCAACAGTCCCCAGCAATCCAAGTCAGCTGTCATCCCTTTGCCTCCGACTCCACCATCCAGTCAGGCCCCTGGCTCAGCCCATTCTCCTTTCTAAGCTATTGTAAATAACTGCAGTGAATGTAGGGATGCATGTATTCTCTTCGAACCATCCACCTCTCCTCCACCTTTGGCCCCTACCATCACTGTCGCTGGTCTGGACCAGTGTGGTCAGCTCCTCCCTGATTGCCCAGCTCCTACCCTTGCTCCCTGCCAGATGTTATTCCCACATGGCCAGAGGCTTCTAAACTATTTCAATTCCTGAGTGCACCTGGGGCCCTCATCTGAGCCTGGCATCTCTCCAGCCATATCATTCTAAACCTCAGCCACACTGCAATTTTATACCAGAGACTTAATGGGCATTTGCACATGCGTGTCCCTTCTCCCATAATGCCTCACCCGGCAAATCTAACCCTGAGCCTCGTCTCAAATGTCTCTTTCTTGCCCCTTCTTCCCTTCGTTGACAGTCTAGGGGAGGAAGCATGTAGGCAGGCCCTCCATAGGAGAAACCTAAGAAGGTATGTTTTCAAATCATATCCCATGACACCCATTAAGGCATGTTGATAAGTAATCAGCAGGAAGGGGTGTGGTAAAGATGAACTGGTGGAAACTGAAAAAGAAATGCTGGCTTGTTTGCTGACTAAACATTATGAGTAACTGACAGTGGAGAAGTTGTGTTTGTTACTTATCTTTAGAAGCCCCACAGAGGAACCACAAAGAAGAAATACAAGCGTGTGAAAAAAAAAGGATTTTATCCTACTAACCACCAAGTAAATGCAAATTAAAACTGATGAAATACATCATCATCATCATTATTATTATTATTATTATTATTATTATTATTATTATTATTTACTCAGCAAATTGATAAAAGATTTGTTAAATGATAACAGTGTTGGCAAGGTGGTAGAAGGTGGGCCCTCATATCTATAACTGTACCTGAATGTGGCTTTCTAAAAGGTGATTTTGGGGTGGCTCCGTAGTGTAGTAGTTAGCACGTCTGCGTTGCACGCAGAAGGTCCTGGGTTCATGCCCCGGGTGGAGCCACAGGCCCCCCTGGGTGCGCCAGGTCTCAGGTGTACCAAGCCCCCCAGGTGTGCCAGGTCCCGGGTGCATGCCATGAGCAAATGGGAGGAGATGCCCTGCCTTCAGAGACCCAGTTCTTAAGGGGAAACCCAACATCCATGCGTCAGGGGTGGAAGTGGGGAGGGGGGAATTAAAGAGGGGAAAAATCAAAGGTGATTTGACAAGATGAGTTAAAATGTATATACTTTTCTCTGAGGAATTTTTCTTAAGGAAACCATTAGAGATAAAATTATATATGAACAACTACTGTTTCCGTGTTTTTGATGGGAACGAAAGTGCTCGACATTAATAAGTGGCAGTGCCCACCAAGGTTTGTCCACAAGGTACTGGGCAGCCATGAAATGTCGTATCATGGGCTTGACAAAGGGCTTACACATGACAGGGCGGTGGGGAACAAGCTGCCAAGTGGCACTAGTTAATAAAATCCGAGTTAAACCTACAGACTTGTTAATTGCATTGTGCTAAATGTTAATTTCCTGAATTTAATAAAGCACTACAGTTATGTAAGATGTTACCTGCCTGTCGTGGGGAGGTAGGGGAAGGGACCATGGTGCCTTTCACTACTATTTATACAACTTAAAGAAAAGCCAGCATCCATTTATTATCTCTCAGCTTCTGTGGGTTAAGGGTCCAGTCATGGGTCAGCTGGGTCCTCTGCTCTGGTCTCACAAGGCTCGAATCAAGGTGTTGGCTGGGGCTGCATCCTCATCTGGAGCTTGGGGTCCTCTTCTAAGCTACACAACTTCTTGTGAGTCTATAATTATTTCAAAATAAGAGTTTAAAAAATGGCATCAATCAGGACAGGCTAGTTTTATGCTGCTGTAACAAACATTCCCATCATCTAAGTGGCTTAAATCAACAAAGGTGAGTTTTTTCAAGTTCATGTTGTGTAGTCACGCAGGGATTCAGGAACATGGAAGCTCTTCCTTGACATGTGCCTCTGCAGGTTGTCAAGCCAGGAAAATGTCTGGCCTGATCAAGCCATATGGCCATGACTAACTTCACAGGGGAACAAAAAAGATCAACTTTTTTTGGGCCTAGAAGAACAAGCTTAATGACTACCACATTGTGCATAGAAAGTAATTCCATTTCATAAAAACATGTATTTATATATTTATACAAATATATATATTTTAAAAATATATTTTAAGTGTGTATATATAAATTTTGATATTTTATATACAATATGTAATATATAGAGAGGGAGGGAGGGGAGGGGAAAGGAGAGGAGAGACTAAAAGAAATAGAATACCAACTGAGATCATCTTGAATTGATTGTATCTATTGCTTTCTCAGAAGCTTCTAAGTTTTCTACTTTCTAAGGTTTTTATATTTAAGTATGTGCTATATTTAAACAAAGATAACAGTGAAAATAAATGGAATTAGATCAACCTCAGAGGAATGTTTTAAGTAGGAGATCATCAGACCAAGAATTGGAAGTGATACCAGTGGTTTTTCTAGCCCCAGACATGGGGTTACTTCAGTCTAGTTTTTATCTAATAGGTGTTCTATCAAGCAGATTCTTGTTTGCAGATATCACAAACCAGACTGGGTGGTTTCAGAGTCAAAAGGACAGTAGATGCCAGACCCACAGTCTGGCTCTGGAGTCAAAGTCTTGGGTGTGAGGATACCGTTGGCTGAATCCAGATCACGTGCAATTGTTCTTGTGCAATGGATGCTGGGAAAGCAAATATCTGGCCTTTGAAGTGTCTAAAGTGACAAGCAGCTGGGAGGCAGATCCCCAAGTGCAAGAAAGGGGTTCAGATGCTGAACAGACAAAATAAAGGTGGGGGACATAGCCAAAGAGGAAGCCAGCTATGCTGCCAACCTGCTCTCTGACCTTAAGCAAACCCTTTCTCTTCTCTATGCCTCAGTTTCTCTGTTAAAGGGGAAAGTAAATGATTTTGCCTATATTCTCCTTATGAAGACAGACATTTAATATTTTAAAGATGCTTATTAAAACCAAAGTTTACTCGAAAAGATATTCAAGCTTTGTGTACTTTATGTAAGATGGGACACATTCAGACTGAATTAACATCTTGACCTCCACCTCCTAGAGGGATTTTTTTCATAAGGCAGAGATTGTAAACCTCTTATTCTGTGGGAATCTGATGTAAACTAGGACCCCTCTTTCCAGAAAAAAATTGCACAAAATATTTCATTTTGTTTCAGGGGAGTTTAAACGAATAAAATACCAGTTTTCATTCTTTAAGTGATTCTTGAGGTGGATTTTTGGAAACCCCCACTGTCTGATAAGGTTTCTCAAGGAAGCATTTCATTTGTTGTTCATTCATTCATTGTTTTATCAAGCTCCATCTGGGAGCTGGAGATACTGTCACAAATGAGAATGAGGTCCCTGACCCCAAACAGTTTCCAGTCTAGTGACCATGTTGACACATGGTAATCATAGCAGAGCATAGGAAGAACACTTGGGCCACCAGTGATGGAGGGGAAGCTGGTGGGGCTTTGGGGAAGAGGTGATTCTTGAGCTGAGCCTTAGAGGATGAGAATTTGTTCAGCAGGGGTTTCAGCAAAAATTCATCCCAGACTGGATTATGCAAAAAAGGGAATATACTGGCACATGTAACTGAAAAATCCAGGGTGTCCCTTCAGGTATGTCTGTATCTAGGTGCTCAGATCTAGCCATGAGGTCAGGACTCCAGGCCATGGCTCTGTTCCTGCCTCTCTAGGGACTTCCCTCTTGGCAGTCCCTCCTTCAGTGGTGGCAGGTGGAATGACTTTCCCATGGCTCCATCTTCCCTGACCAGGCTATCCCAACAGAAAGAGAGCACCTATTTTCTAATCCTCTCATTGGCTGGCTCGAGTCACACATCCATCTTTAACTCAATCTTTAAGGTTGGGGGTGAATTTTTAAATTCTAATTGGTCATGCCAGGGCCATGTGGCCAATCCCTTGAGACTGGCAGATAGGGACTGTCTATTCCTCCCCCAAAGTTCATGGACTGAGAATCAAGGAGGGGTGATCCCTCCCAGAATTAAGGAGAATGGCTGCTAGGCAGGCAAAATCCCCAAAATGCCCACTAAGTTTAGATGAGGAGAGCAGAAAGAAAGGTATTCTGGCAGAGGGAACAGTATGAACAAAGAGAGTGTGGCATGTAGTGTTTGGGCTGAAGGATGAGACCTCAATACTAGGATGAGGTGCCATCTGGAATTCCCAAGAGACCATATGGAGTCTCTACAACAACAACAAGAGCAGCTAATACCATTAATTCATTTGACCCAGATGCTAGTCCTGATAAGTGAGAGTGATTCTCATCCCCATTTAATGGAGGCAGTTAAGGTACAGAGGAGTCAAGTAACTTGCTCAAGGTCACACAAGAAGTGGCAGAGTCGGGGTTTGTGTTCACTGCATTTCTTTGGTGACAAGAATAAAGGTAGTTAAAACACTCTTTCTAGAGGTTCCTGAAGCGCAGTTGACTCAAACCCTTCAGATCAGTTAGGATTGCATTAGCAGTGTGTACTAGAACAGCTGATTTAAATAATTCTGGACTTCTTATTATTTGCAAGCAATATGGTAGGCAGTCCAGGACCTGGCTGCTCTTAGCTTCACTTCCAAGCACTAGTGTAATATACAGTCAGGAAGAGAGGAAGGCCAAGGGCCTAGGGCCAACAGTCAAGGATTGTATTTTTACTGATGCAGAAATTTCCACCTGCTTCATTTGTTAGAACTGGGTCTCAGGACCACCAGTAGTGGCAAGGGAGTCTGGGGAAGTACTTTTAACTGAGCACATTATAGCTTGAAACAGGATTGGGATTCTATTAAAAAAAAAAAAAAAAAAAGAAAGAAAGAAATATGAAATGATGTAGCTGCTGCTGAAAACAGTGTGAAAGTTCTACAATTAAAAGTAGAATTACCTTATAATACAGTAGTTCCACTTCTGAATATATACCCAAAAGAACGGGAAGCAAGGACTTGAAGAGATATTTACACACCCATCTTCATAGCATTGTTCTCAGTAGCCAAAATGTAGAAGTAACTCACCTGTCCATCGATAGATGAATGGATAAATAAAATGTGGTGTAACAACACAGTGGAATATTATTCAGCCTTTTAAAAAAATAAAATTCTGACATATGCTACAACATGGATGAATCTTGAGGATATATGCCCAGTAAAATCAGACAGACATCAATGGACAAATACTGCATGATCCCACTTAATATGAGGTCCCTAGAAGAGTCAAATCCATTAAGACAGGAAGTAGAATGGTGAGTGCCAGGGGCTGGAGGAAGGGGAGGGAGAGTTAGTGTTTAATGGGGACAGTTTGGGAAGATGACAGAGTTCCAGAGATGGATAGTGGTGATGGCTGCACAATGATGTGAATGTGCTTAATGCCACTGATTTGGACACCTAAAACTGTTAAACTGTTAAATTGGTAAAGTGGTAAATTTCTGTTATGTGTATTTTATCATGATTATTAATTAATTTTTAAAATTAGAAAAGAAAGGAAGAAAAAGAGAGCACTCCAGCTGCAGGCAGCCAGCAGTGTCCAGCGTACCTGCAGACCCTAGACCAAGAATTGCATCAATTCAACCCAGAAGGAAAGAGCCCTGGATTCTAGAGTATTCCAGGCGGGACAACGGGGCCCCTGTGTGTGCTAAGGTGCAGAATAAGAAAAGTCGGCACAGGTCTGCAGGCCCCTCCACAAATTTCTGGTGGCCTTTTTCTCCCTGGATTCCTATAGCTTTATGGCAGTGGGCTGAGGGAACCCTGAGAGGTCTGGGAGGCTGTGCCGCCCTTGACCTTCAGGCCTAGGCTCAGCTGGCCACTGCTGACGCTGGAAGCCCTAGGAGCCAAGGTTATACATGTGGCTTGGGAAGCTTTGACGAAAACTTTTTTTCTCTTTTTTTTCTTTCCCTTCCCTCCCTCTCTCCCTCCCTCCCTCCCTCCCTCCCTCCCTTCCTTCCTTCCATTCTTTCTTGTTTTCTCTCTTTTTCTCCCTCTCCTTCCTTTTTTTCTATTTCTTTACTTTTTCTTTTTCCTTCTTTTTCTATTTTTAATTGTGGCAAAATACACATAACCATAAAATTTACCATTTTAACCCCTTTTAAGTGTCCAGGTCAGTGGCATTAAGAACAATCACATTGTCGTGTAGCCAGCACCTCTATCCCTCTCCAAGACTTTTTCACCTTTCCAAACTGACACTCAATCCCCATTAAACACTCACTCCGCATCCCCCTCCCCCAGCCCCTGGCTCCCACCATTCTACTTCCTGTCTCTGTGGATTTGACTCTAGGGATCGTACAGTATTTGCCCTTTTGTGTCTGGTTTATTTTACTTTTTTCTTAATCATGCAAGTAATAAATAATATATGAAAACGACGCCTTCTTAGAAGACTTCAAACATCATAAAAGGACACGGAGTGAAAAACACTACTGCAAGTCAAGGCACTTCCCAGGAGTGTAACCACTTGATACCCAGACAGTTGACATGCAGCCTTAACTGGCTGGAGTTGGGATCTCCAGCCCACTTCGCTCCTGCCTACATCTGTCAACCTTGGTTCTTTAGCAGTCAGGAAAACAAGTACACAGAGTCTGCTCCCAGCAACTGTGGGGAGAGGCACGCTCAGCCCTGCCATCCAGGGGCCTGTGCCTGGAAGGCCTCACAGCCCTTTGCATACCGAGAACAAACGGATCGCTGGCAAATGAAAACCTGATTTTGGCCTTGGGCCCGCATGTGGTGTCTCAAAAGCTAAGCATTTCACATGGATATGATTCATAAATCATGCCAAGCCAAGGACTGCTCATGACTGCACTTTTTATTTCAGGATTCACGTGAATTAATAACTGGCCCCCGAGTTAGATATAAAGTGCAGCCTCAGAGGTGTGAACTTCCTCCTCTTTCCTTCCCCCCCCACCCCCAATACTTGCCACTGCTTCCTGTCACATTCCCTTCCCTTCCCATAACCTAGTTAATGAATCACCTGTCTGGTTTACTACTTGATCCTGCCACTCCCAGCCCTGACGACCTCAAAGACTTCTCACTTCCTTTAAAATAGTTTCCTTCATTCCAAGGGTGTGCCAAGACCTCCGATGTCTCTCCCAATTTTATTTTCTCCTTTCACCATTCCATATAACCCACCCTTCAGCGAACCTCTCTCCACCCACTTCGTCTCTACCTCAGCACCTCTCCTGCCTGCCGAAATCCTGTCCATCGCTGGCCTGATTTGAAAGCCACCTTCTCCTCATCCAGAGGATTCTTTAGGGGACATTATGCAGTGCAAGTCGGAGGTACAGAACAGTGCATACAGATGCTACGCTATCCAAAGGGGAAAAAATGGAGGGGACTATGACATGCTTACTTCCCTGTATATGCTTAAAATGTTTCTAGAAGGATACACTTGGAACTGTAGCAGTCCTGACTGTCAGAGGGAAGGGGAAGTAGGGGCTGGAGTGGAAAGGGGCTTTTCACTATGTTCGCCTTTTGGCTTTTTAACCTAATTTAAAAAAACAGACTATTTCGAGAACAGTTTTAGTTTCAGGGCAAATTGTATGAAAATAGAGATTTCCCATATAGAGTATTCCCTCTTCTCTACGGCTTTGCTTCCTAGTTTGAGTTACCAGCAGCCAAATGTGTTCTGAAAATATTAAATGAAAAATTCCTCTAAGTAAATAATTTATGCCTTTTAAATCATGCACCGTTCTGAGTAGTGTGATGAAATCTGGCACCATCCTCCTCCATCCAGGTGGGAACGTGAACTACCCACTTGTCCAGCGTCTCCACACCGTAGATGCTCCCCTCCCATTGGTCATTTAGCAGCCGTCTGGGTTATCAGCTTACCTGGGTTATCAGCTCACCTGCCATGGCACTGCGGTGCTTGTGCTCACTCGTATTTTCCTTAATGGCCCTGAAGCACAAGCACAATGATGCTGGCAATTTGGATGTGCCAAAAGTGCTTTCCTTTAAGTGAAAAGGTGAAAGTCCTAGACTTAATCAAAAAAAAGAAATCAAAATCAGATACTGACATTGCCAAGAGCTATAGTGGAAAGGAATCTTCTGTTCGTGAAATTGTAAAGCAGGAAACAGAAATTCGTGCTACTTTTGCTGTCACACCTCAAAGTGCAAACAATCTCATCACAGAGGCGTCTTATCTCACATCATCCCAAGAAGTGTGAATACAGTACAAGATATTTTGAGAAAGAGACTGCATTCATATAACTTTTATTGCAATACATTGTTATAATTGTTCTATTTTATTATTGTTGTTAATCTCTTACTGTGCCTAATTACAGATTAAACTTAATCATAGGCATAAATGTATAGGAAAAGGATATTTTATGTATGGGGTTCAGTACTATCCACAGTTTCAGGCATCCACTGGGGATCTTGGAATGTGCCCCCTGCTGATAAAGGGGGACTCCTGTACCACCTATCCCCACACAGGCCTAACCTCCCAGCCTCCTCCACTATCCACATCCCCAGCCACAGTAGGACATTGGTTACCATCAATGACGCTACACCAACACATCATTATTACCCAAAGTCAGTAGGTTCACTGTGTTGTACATTTTGTGGGTTTGGACTAATATATAATGACACATATCTACCATTACGGTGTCACACAGAGTATTTTCACTGACTGAAAAGTCTTCTGTGCTCCATCTGGTCATCGCTCCCTGCCAACCCCTAGCAACTGCTTGTTTATTAACTGACTCCATAGTTTTGAGAATGCCATGTAATTGAAAATAGACAGACAGTTTTAGCCTTTTCAGAATTGCTTCTTTCATTTAGTAATATGCATTTAAGTTTCTTCTTCTGTGTCTTCTTATGGCTTGAAAACTTTTTTTTTTCTTTTTTTAGTGCTAACTAAATAATGCATTGTCCAGACGTAGCACACTTTACCCATTCACCCACTAAAGGGCATCTTGGTGGCTTCCATGTTTTGGCAATTATGAATTCATCTGGTTTGTGTGGACATAAGTTTTGTATGGACAGGTTTTTGTATTTACATAAACCGTCAACTCATTTGGGTAAATGCCAGGGATCACAATTGCCTGACCCTGTGATAAGAGTACGTTTAGTTTTGTTAAAAACTGTCAAACTATCTTCCAATGTGGCTGAACCATTTTGCATTCCCACCAGCAAAACATGAGGATTCCAATTTCTCCACATCCTCAGCAACACTTGTTATTTTCTATTTCTGTTTTTTGTTTAATAATAGCCATCCTAATGAGTGTGAAGTGGTATCTCATTTTCCTCGATTTGCATTTCCCTAATGATTAGTGACTGTTGGCTATCTTTTCATGTGCTTATTGGCCATTTTTATATCTTCTTTGGAGAAATGTTGTAGTGTAAACTTTGACAGCTGGTTTTTGTTGTTGTTTTGTTGTTTTTGTTATTGTTTTGTAACACAAATGCTTGACTTAAGCTTTGATTGAGAGACTTCCACCTCAAAGATGGCTATCTAAAATACATACAGCAGGTCCGCAAATAACAGTTTTTGTAATAAGTTGATGAGATGTCATAGGGACTTAATTCTTGTTTATGTCAATGAAGCCTATGGTAAAACTGGTTTCCTTATATTGTCAGCTCCAAGTTGATCAAGAAGGGAAGGTTTCGGTGGTCAGAAACCCGGTTGGAAGAACACACGAGTGGCTGACACGAGAACGAAACAGCAGGCACCGGCTTTATCGCGGAGAGCCCGCTTCTACTGCGAGGCACGTACTTCTGCTCCGTTAGGGGACCACATGGACTCCACATGTATCAGAGCATAATAGTGGCATTCTGCCACACATGCGTCATACAATAAGCTGAATCATGCCTACGTAAGCTGGGCGCAGGAGCCCTACTACACTAATGTAATGTTCTAAATCTGGGGTCCTATTTCTAGCTGTAAGCCTGGATCACAACCAGACCTGGGACTTGCCAGGCCTGGGATCCACATATGTTGTTCCCTTAAAGTCAGAGAATGTTAAATGAGGACTTTGTACTTTGTACATATTTACATTGTCAGTCACATGACTAGATAAGGAGCTGAATTGCCTCCCCTCACTGAGGCTCTATTGTTTTAGAGATCTTGGTTGATTTCAATAACTGACCATTTAGCTTACTTGTTTGTTTTCTCTTTCTTCGCTTTAAAATCCCACTCTTATGTTTTAAATTCACCAATAAAAGGCGAGTCCATGAAACCTCAGCCCCCACCTCAATAAAAGCAGAACCCCAGACCTGTGTGCTCTATCTGCAGCCTCACTGTGTGGCCTCCAGTGTGCTGCGTAATTTCCAGGTCCTGTCAGTTATAAATCTGTATTTTTTTTCTTTTTTAGTTTCCTAATGGTTATTTCTGAAAAGCATGTTCCAATCATAATAAGAAACACAAGGGCTGGTCCACTGGTTATTGATAGGCTGAGACCAGCACAAAACAAATGTGTGTTCAGGTCCTTTGCTCATTTTTTAACTGAGCTGTTTGGTTTATTATTGTTAAGTTGTAGGGGTTCTTTTTCTTCCCCCCTCTTTAATTCCACCCCCCCCCCACTTCCACCCCTGACTCATGGATGTTGCTGTTTCTCCTTAAGAACTGGGTCTCTGAAGGCGGGGCATTTCCTCCCACACGCTCGCAGTGTGCACCCAGAGCCCAGGGCCTGGTGCATCCGGGGTATGGTCCGTGGCTCCACCTAGGGCACGAACCCAGGACCTTCTGCGTGCTAACTATGTAGGTGTTCTTTATATATTCTGGATATCAATTCCTTATTAGATATAGGATGTGCAGATATTCCCCCATTTCACGTGTTGCCGTTTCACTCTTAATATGGTGTCCTTAGATACACAATAGTTTTTAATTTTCATGAAGTCCAACTTACCTATTTTTTTCCTTTTTGCCTATGCTTTTGGCATCATATTTGGGAAATCATTGCCAAGGCCAATATCATGAAGATTTACCTCTATGTTTTCTTCTAAGAGCCTTATAGTTTTTGCTCTTACTTTTAGGTCTTTGATCCAATGAGTTAATGTTTGTATATGGTTAAAGCAAGGGTCCAACTTCTTTCCTTTGCATGTGGATATCTAGTTTTCCCAGCATCATTTGTTGAAAAGACTGTTCATACTCCTTTGAGTGATATTGGTACCCTTGTCAAAAATTATTTGCAAGAGTTTATTTCTGGGCTCATTGTTCTAATTCTGTTGGTTCATATGCCTGCCTTTATGCCAATACCACATTTTGGTTATCATAGCTCTAATCTAAGTTTTGAAATCAGGAAATATGTGACTTTCAACTCTGTTCTTTTTAAGATCATTTTGGCTATTCAGGGTCTCTTGTTATTCCATGTGAATTTTAGGGTGGATTTTTCTATTTCTGTATATGATATCATTAGGATTTTGGTAGGGCTTGCACTGAATCTATATATCACTTAGGGTACAATTGACATCTTAACACTATTATGTCTTCCAATCCATGAACTCAGGATGTCTATTTTTTTGTGTCTTTAATTTGTGTCTTTAAAGCAACATCCTTTAGTTTTTGGTGTACAAGTCTTTCATCTTCTTGGTTAAATTTATTCCTAAGAAGTTTTTTTTTTTTTTTAATGCTGTTGTGATTGTAATTGTTTTTATTTTCCCTTTTGTATTATTCTTTGCTAGTATATGAAATGCAACTATTTTTGTGTGTGGTTTTACATTTTACAACTTTGCTGAATTTATATATTAGATCTAACAGTTGTGTGTGTGTGCACACACACGTGTGTAGAGACTCTTTAGGGTTTTCTGCACATAAAACTTCTACTTCTTCCTTTCCAAATTGGATGCCTTTTATATTTTTCTCTTGCCTAATTATGCTACCTAAGACTTCTAAGACTATGTTGTTGAATAGAAGTGATGAAAATGGGCAGCCTTTTCTTTCTCCTGATCTGAAAAATATCTTTTTACTTTTGAACCAGTTTTGCATTCAAACTAGATGCAAATAGACTTTTTCTCTAGTAGCCTTCCATTTCTCCTACTGGAATTGGCCTCTGCATGCTCAGGCAGTGTGTGACCCTGTGTTTATAGACACACCCTGCCTTATTCTCTCTCCTGAAACCCTTGAAAACAAGGTGGTATCTTTTGGGGTTTTAAATCTCTCCTGACCACCAGCTCAGGTCTCTCTTCATGTTCTTGATATAGGCTTGTTTTCAAGTCCAGTGTTCTGTTTGAAAGAAAGAACTCACAACCCAGGACAAAATTTGAATTCCAAATTATCAAAATCCCAAGGAAAGTGAAATTCAGAAACAGCACATCTCTGATGTTGCAGCCACGCCCATGATACTGTCTCTTTTTTTCATTAATTTATTTAACCCTTACTACAGATAGGTGCTGGAGATAGAAGCCATGGTTTCTGCCCTCACGTGGTTAACAGGTGTTTTATGGAGATAATTGATGACAAGTCAAGGCATATATATATTGACTTAATCCTCATAACAACCCTCTGAGCTAGTTGTAGAAGAGCAATGGAGGCTCCAATTAGAAGTAGAGAAATTAATTAGCATGACCCCACCCTCAGGGTAATATATGAAACATATCCATGCATGGTTTAGGGACAGAAGGGGCTTTGAGGTTGCCACAGGCAGGTCAAAAGGACACCTGGGAAGAGCTATCCAGGAGACCTTTCCTAGGCCTTGGCACTCCAGGAATGTTCTTTTCAGAGCTTTTGTGGCCCTTTTCCAGGCCTGCCCCTACCTCTATCTACATAAGTCTAGCTCTGGAGACATATTAAGCTGAGTTCCTTTCCAGAAGAAAGCCTCGTCCTGGTCGCTTTCCAGGCCTGTTGAGGAGAAAGAGCCTCCTGTCACCATTGGTGAAGAGAAAGCTGGGCTCACAGCAGAAACAGAGCTCACTATGTCTTGTAATTTTTCTGAAGGGAAATTAAACCTATGATCCTAATTGACTGAAAAAAATATAGCATATGGAATAAGGGGTGGAATTTAATGGTGACACATTCGCAAATGTCGCAGCAACTCCCAGAACTTGCCCACCCTTGTGAATGTGCCCAGGTGATTGCTAATGATCTCATTTGATCCTGATACTGAACTTGCCAAGTAAGAGAAGCAGGCATTATTTTCTCCCCTTTCTGGTTGTGAAAGCTAATTTACTTGGTCAAGGTCCATCTGATTCTGGAGTTGGGGCTCTTAACTGCCAAACACTCTGCTTATAAATTTTATTTCTTCTTCTGGATAAATCACTGTTTTTCTTTCTGAGGGTTCAAGTTTCCCCTTTTTACCTCTTTTCTGCCTTTTCTCATAGGTTTCCCCATCATCCTGCTGAGAGCTTAGTATGCCCTGTTTGTAAACCCCAGAGAACTGCTCATTCTTGAGAGAACCCTCAAAGATGGCCAGCCATATGCTTGTGGGAGCCTTTTTGGCAAGGGGCCACTGGTGAATGCATAGATCCTAAGAGACTCGCTGATTCTTAAGCGCTGCTTTTCATCAGCCCTCTATAGTTAGGCAGTCAGGTTCAACCCTGAAAGCCCTGTGTTTTTGTTTTTTTTTGTGTGTGGGTTCTGCTTAGGGGAGAGGAGGCAGCCTTTCTGTCCCTTCAACTTTCTCCTAAAAGGATAAATCAATATTTATGTCCTGACTCTAGGTATTGGATCAACTAATTTTAGAGATGATTTCGCTGATAATTCATCCAAGTGCTGGATTCCACAAAACAAATTCAGTTTTTGACTGTACTTCTGTGATGATTTTATTTAAATGCCTCGTTGATTACCGTTTGTAGTGAGATTTGGAAGAACCATCTAAAAGCTATGTAGGGCTGAACTCAGTCAAAATCTGTACACAATTCCTAAAAAAGGAAAAGGCAAGTAGAGAAAGGACGGGTGGGGATAGTTTCCATTTCTAGTCTTCCCTTTAGAGGCAGAGGGGAGATTGTCATTAGCTGATTAGTTGTTTGGGAAGGTCCAACAGGTTCTTAATCTTTGGACACCAAAGAAAAATGTAGCAATCAGAAGTTCAGGGTTTTGTTTGTTTGTTTTTTGTTTTAGGAAAAATAAGATTTATTTAAGTACATTTGGAGAGAGAAATGGGCTACACTAGAGAGGGCTGTAGCCAGAGTTGAGGGACATTTAAAGAAGCTCTTTCAGGAGACGCATTTTCAGTTTGAGGAGGCTCAGCTCTTCTCAGGCTCCCCAAACTCCACAAAGCAAGGAGCCTGCCTGCTTTGGAGCGGCTTTGGAAAGCACTGGCATCTCAGTCAGGGCTTCACGGGTTAAGGGGCCTATGTCACATCAGCCGTTCGAAACTCCTCCTCTCATAACCCCTCCTCTCCCAGCGAGGTGAAGATATTTAAAAATCACCCCACTGCAAACTCCTCCTCCCTACGGGAAAACCTCACATTGAAATATTTCAAATGATTGGGGCTCCGCGTGCGGTCGCCGCCCGGCTGTGCGAAGCCCGGTTTTCCAGCGGGGACGCTGCAGACCGCCAACGGCGGCCAGCGGCCAGGGCCGGGGCGTTGCTGGCAGGGGCTGGGAGCATGAGGCTGTGCTGGTCCGTCGCCCTGGTCCTCGCCGCGGCGGGGGCTGCAGGTAAGGCTGGCTCCCGGAGCCCGCGCGGGGTGGAAGTGAGCCACCCGAACTTGGGGAGCCCTTTGGTAATTTTTTAGGGAGAAAGCAAAATCACTCCATTCTTGGGAGACGTGGGAAAATGGCACTAAGTCCTTCCCAAACAGCTTGAGAGAGAACTAAGGGACGCGAGGGTTAGAGGAGTCAGGCAAAACGGGGTGCAGATTTTCCCACAAGTCTTCGTCAAATGAGGATCCCCTTGTCTCTCTCAGAGAGAAGCACGGAGACCTCCAGCCCTGGGGAGGGGGGACCCCCTCCCAGAATTATTCTAGGGGCGAGAGTGACAGGCGAAGTCCGTCTGTTAGCCTGGAGGTCCCTACGGGTGTTCCCCGCGCCCGCCGGCGGCCAGGAATTACTGAGGCGTCCTGGTTGGCTTTGTGCTGCGGGAGGGCGCCACTGGCTCTCGGAAAGGAGCGGAGCACGTCCGCCGGACCTGGGCAGCGCGCTCCTGCCAAAGGCCAAGGCTTCCCGGCCCCGCGCGCTCCTGCCAAAGGCCAAGGCTTCCCGGCCCCGCCCGCCCCTGCCCCCGCCGGCCCGCCCCTGCCCCCGCCGGCCCGCCCCTGCCCCCGCCGGCCCGCCCCTGCCCCCGCCGGCCCGCCCCTGCCCCCGCCGGCCCGCCCCTGCCCCCGCCGGCCCGCCCCCGAGTTACCATTGGGAGCAATTCGAACAAGGAGAACCTCTAGCCTCTTTCTTTGGCCAATGGGAGGCGACGACTGAGAAGGCGCGCGGGGAGGGGCGGGGCCGCCGCAGGATTCGCGTCTCCATTAGGAGGCCGAAAGAGATTCCTGCCCTCAGTCGCGGGCTTCTGTCGCAAGAGAGGTGACGCGCCCCGGACGCCTGCAGCTGCTACTGCGAGCACGGACGAGACGCCCACCGGGTACCTAGTTCGCCCCACGGTTTCTTCCGCTGTCTGTGGCGAGCCCTTCATCCCCACGTTGCCCTCCAGGCCACACCCTCGCTGTCCGCCCAGGACAGTCATAGACGTGCCCCCGGGCCACCTTCAGGACCTCGCTTGCTTCCGAGGCTAAAACGTTACCTCAGAAACATCCGTCCCTCCTCGATCTGATGAGACGGCACTCCGGGGCGGGGCAGGGACGGGGAGGCAGCAACACCCGACAGACCCCTCTGGGTAACCTTGTTTGTTCAGAGACTCCAAAAGAGTTCAACTGAGCTTCCCACATGACGATTTTTCATTTTAAGG
This sequence comes from Eidolon dupreanum, assembly GCA_028627145.1. Classification (NCBI taxonomy): domain Eukaryota; kingdom Metazoa; phylum Chordata; class Mammalia; order Chiroptera; family Pteropodidae; genus Eidolon; species Eidolon dupreanum. The sequence goes on along the minus strand of CM053512.1, from coordinate 30,617,380 downwards.
GGTTTCAAATTTAAATTTGGGCAAGAGGCTAGTTGGTGTACGATCCTGAGTGACTTTAAGTGAGCTGCCAGAGACAGTTGACCTTGCCCTGGATAACAGATAAAAATGGACCTTTTCTTACGTAGAACCAGCTCAGCCCGTAAAAGGATTGGAATTGCCTGGTTAACAGGAAGTTTTCTTTTCTTTTTCTTTTATGGGGGAGGCGGTTTGGTTTGAGTGGAGAGCTTTGAACTCTTGGAATGCCTACCTGTGACACGTGGGTTTCTCTTGGGAGTGGAGGAAAGAAGGGAGGTTCAGCCACATAGCAGAGAACTAGTGTAATTTGGCACCAGTTTTGTGAAGTGGAAGCAGCATGCCTTGGTTAGGAGACACTTGATTAACCTATAGTTCACACACTCACTGATCAACTCCTTTCCTAGGAAGAAATAATGGCAGTGAAGTCTTGAGCAAGATGTGTTGCTTACTTTAGTTTTCTCTCACTGGGTGGCTGGGGATCTGATGTATTTCCTGTTCTCAAGGAAGCTCTGATGGCTGATGTGTTTCCCAGACTCCTGAGACTGGCAGCTACTTCTTTCCTCTGGTGAGAACATGATGCTGTACATTTGTAGCAGCCCTGGCTGCCCCAGCTTGCTTCTTAGCTGTCTTCAAAGCATTTCCAGGGGATATTGTCCGTTTCCTTTGGGAATGGAAATAGTTGGAATCTGAACTGCAGGCTTTCCCCTTAGCCAGATCAAAACCTGTTAACAGTTGTCTGGAGCAAATCTCTAATGGCTACCATAAGGAGACTGTATCTTAAGACTGACACAGGAAACAGGAAACTCCATAGAATATAACAGAATTTATTATAGGGTAATTTCCTTATGGGAAGAAGGGTCATAGTGGAAGAGAGGACCCAGGAGTTTTGCTCAAATTATTCGCTAAAGGTTCCCGTTAACGGCACCCTTTATTTTTCTTTATAGTATAACTCAGGTACTAATGACAGACAAAGAGACAATGCAACAGTGCCAAGGGCCATACCTCCTGATGGTCTATACTATGGTCAGTTTCATATTCATATTCATACTCATCTCAGTTGTCATCCTGATCATTACTTACAAAAGTATTTATGGTTAGATTTTAAGGAACACAGATACTCATTAACTAGAAAGCTTTGATATGCTTACTATGGGCAGTGAAGTTAGTCAAAAATCATAACATGAAAGGAGACAAGGAGGGAGATGTTTTTTGTTCACTCCTACGTTTATACAACAGTTTATACAACAGTTGCATGTGGAGTATCAAATATGCCAAGAGCATACCCAAACTCAGAGAAAGTAGAGTGTCCTGCTAAAAGTTATATCTGCTTTAACAACTTCCAAAGCAATGCTGGCAAAAGATAGAAAGAACTTTATTTTTTTGAGACTGCAAACCTTTAAAGGGAATTATGTGCCTCATTCTTTCTTTCCAGGGGAGTCCTGCTCTTATCTGTAGGGTTCCTCCCTTGATAAGATCCTGTTCTAGAGCCTTTGTTGCTGGATGCCTTGGTCTTTTCACGTTCCGTATTACGTACCTTAATAACATCCACACTTTGCCCAGCTGTCAAGCAACTGACTATTTACGCTAAGACACTGTGGAAGTAACCAGCAGTGAATAGTGACAGATGGGCTACTGCTCTCCAAAGTTGCTGGCAACAAAATATATATCAGGATCACTCGTGGGGAAAATACCTTGGCATCCAAGTTTGGAAAAGAGCACTGGTAAATTGATTTCTCATTCATTTTCAGCTAAGTCTTGTTAGCTTCAGCTATTTCCTTCTTCTGGGAAATGATTCTATAATTTTGACTTTCCTACCACAACATTCTTCAGTAGCATGGGACAGTAAACATCGAAAACATTTACTATCTCATTGGAGAAAAAGCAGAAGTGTGTATTCTTTTCTGTTTCGAAAACTTTGTTCCTGATTTGTCAGTCATAACAGGAGAGATCTAAGGGCTAGAGTTTAGAGATTTTTTTTTGGGGGGGGTAGGTGAGGAGAAGTGCAGTGCTTATGTAATTTTAGACGTCTCCAGCTTTCGCTGATATTTATACAAAATTCACAGTAAAATCCATCCACTTTTCAGACATTGTCTGGAGCTGATGGCCAGCTGTTGGATGATCCCATCTGATAGAAATAGGTAGTGGTGGGGTCTACCTGTTGATGAGGTCCTCAGCCATCTATGGTTAGCAGATATTTGGAGAACTGTCATCAGGTGAAGGCTTGATGCCTAGGAAAAGGGTTTATTGTTTTTAATATTTATTCCTCTTTAAAGGTCCTTAAGATATATTTCCAGTGATGCATTTTGATTGTAAGATGGGTCCTTGAGCAAAGGTTGGGAGGTGAGAGCTTTAGTGGTGTGGATGAGAAAGTGGTTCTACAGAAAGAAACCTCACAGGGTGATCTGATTATGAATTTCTGACCGGGCCAGGTTATGGTGGGGAGTCATCCCCCAGGCAAGTAGCTTCTTTAGTAAAAGTTTTATGTTAGCCTTAAGCTAACCCTGTCCTTGTTTCTGTCCATTTAGGCTTATGCGCCTAGGAAATAGGAGTAACCACCTTCAAGAGAGCATGCAATTTTATTAACTGTCCTATAGTCCCATCGCTGCCTTGCTTTCTTCCACCTTCATGTAATCTTCTTTCTGTTCCCTTCTTAACTCAAATGCAAAAAAGAAACTGCAAAACTGTCAAATCTGCAGAGCATTTGAGATCTTGCTTCTTGTTAGTTTGGCTCAAATTCTTATAAAAATTCTCTACATGTTCCGATGTCCTTAAGTCAACAGTGATAACCAAAGCTTTGACCATGGTGGTGGTGGTGGTGGAGTGGTTGGATGGTGACAGAGGCTCCTCCTCCAGGGTCCTCGTTGCCAGTGCCCCTTGCCTGAACTTCCTTTTCAGAGTTTTTTTTCTGGGAACCCTCAAAGTCCAATTGCTTTTGCTTGCCCTGTGTGCCAACAGCGGGGAAGGGTGAGTCATTTCCTCCTTTCAGCATGAGTACGACTCAGTGGTGAGTCAACAGGGTGCATTGTAGAGCTCCTCCGAAAGAGGCACCCTGTTCAAATCAGTGGTTGGGCAATGCAGTTATCAGTATGTGTGACCGTGGTAGATTCTAAAGCTCCGCTCTTCCCTCTTCTCTCCCTTCTCCTAATTGTCCTTACCACCTAGGCCTCGTCATTCACATTACCAAGTTCTGTTGATTCTTTAAAACACTCCTTGTATTTCTCTATCACCTCTGTCCTTCTTTGGGCCTCTCATATCTCCCCTAATCTCAACTGATTAGTTTCCTAACTTTTGGCAAGAGCATTGGACTTGAACTTTGAAGAACCAGAGTTTATTTCCTCATTAAATTGAGGAATAATTGATGTACCATAAAATAGACAAATATTAAGTGAACAACAGTTTGGTGGGGTTTTATAAATGTCTATTTCTGTGTAATCACCTCCCATTTGGCTCTAAAATATTTCTAGCCTCCCAACAGAGTTTCCTTGTGACCCTTTGTCTAATTTAATTAATGCCCCTACACACCAAAGACAACTGCTAATCTGAGTTCTATCAATATAGATTAGTTTTGCTTGAACTAGAACTTCACATAAATGCTATCAAAGTACTACTCTTGAGCAAAAGAAGCCAGATACACGTTTCAGCAATTCATCTGTTTTGATGCATTTATCAGCTATTTGTTCCCTTTTTGTTCTGGTCTTTAATCCTCACAGCACTCTCTTGGAAATGGGGACTGATCTTCCCCAGAAGGATTAAGTTAGTTGCCCAAATTGTTTTAGCTAACTGGCCTGGAACACCATTCACACCCAGGTCTGTCGAATCACCTCATTGCACTGCCTCTCAGGAAATCTACACAAAAGTTCTGGGCAAACCATCAAAAGTAGACATAAAAAAGAAGCACATTTTTCTACCATGGATCCCTTTACCAGAAATGCCAAATCAGATTTCTTCCTCTTTCCATGCATATTTGAGAACTCAACTACGTACATACATATGTAAACAAATAAAGAAGAAAAATGAGTAAATAAATACTGTTGATAAGGAATAGCAATTCAAATATTTACTTGTGCTTTATAGACACCAGGGCAGTGAAAGATAGATGCTCTTTTTGCAAGGTTTTCCAAAAGTCCCCAAAATGCAGAACATTCCTTAACAGCTGGAATCAGGTTGTGGAAAATCATAACCCATTTACCTTTTTCTGGCATCTTATGGCTGCAGTAAAAGCCTTCCTGTCTCTTTCATAAATGTGATACGCTGTGGATAACAGAATGGTTTCCCAAAGTAAGCCAGAAGAGAATAATAAAGTAAAGCAAATGGTGTCTCATTTTCCAGACAGGTGGTTTTCAAACTGGTGGGTATTCAAAAAGAATATTGAGAAATAAAGAAACATCTAACTATATAAAGTGCTTGTTAAGATCTTGGTCCTTCCTCTTCGAGATACAGAATGAAGAAGGAAGGGCTTCTCTCAGGCAGGCAGAATCATTAAAGTATTTACTTTCGCTAGTTCTTTTTGTCCAGAAGTTTTTTCCAGGAATGGAATAACTTTCTGGAGATGTGATTTCTGCTTTAAGTATGATACATGCATGAATTACCTTTATGCAAAATAAGCTAATGGCCAAATTTTGCACAAATCATTAAACTATTTTCTTGGTTATGGCTAATGTTCAAAATTAATTGATAAAAAGAAGAGGCTTCTTAATCTTCTTAGAAGAATAATGAAACATATAAGTAATATAGCCAGTAATCAAAACTTATATTTTACATACTATTTGCCTATAGAACATTTGAATCATCAGCAAAGTCCTGTTAGCTGCTTTTATTGTTTTTGTCTTATTTCTTTAGTCAATATAAAACGTGCTGAGGTAAGCCGAATCAGAATTTTATTGGCATCATTGTTTTAGTTTACATAGGAAATCAAGTTTATGCTTTGAGATTACAAGCTTTTTATTACCAGGTATCAACAACCAGTAAAAGTTTGCTGTGTTCCAGTTGACACATAGCAATGTATTCTAAATCAAAGCATAATATGTAAAATGAAAGGTAGTCAATATAATTTTGATCTCTTTTCCAAGGTACAAAAATCATGTATTTTAGGAAATCTCCCAAACACTTACTTTGTCCTGATTTTTATGTAAAAATCAAGTCTTTCTTTTTCTAAAAAAGTTTTCTCTTATTACATCTAAGGCTATTGCTTCTGTTCCATTTCTTTTGATCTGACCTCAGATATATGATTATCTTTGCTGGATCTCTGCTCTCTGGCCTCCACATTAATAATTTCTCATGATTTTTCTATTTCCTACTGGATAAAGCTTCTCAAGTTCTAATGATTTTGCAGTGTCACATTTCCTCATTACTATTCCTAATATATGCTTGTAATATGCTAAATAATTTTCTTTATTAATGTGCACAAAAGTGCTAATATTTTGTTCCCAGATCCCAATGGATTCAAACTTTGGACTCAACAACCATTACGTCAAAATCTAACGCATTTTTGACAAGTCTCTTTTTTGTTTGTTTTGCGTCCTCTGGTTCATGAAATTTAATTTGTTGTGTGGATTTCATTTCCTGGAAACTGGAAAAGGGTTTTGTTTCTGGTTTTTTCTTCAGTTGGCAGGAAACAGGCATGTTAGCATGGTCAGTTTCTGATCCTGGCATTAAATCTTCCTTCCCCTTTCCTTCTCTCTCAGTGGAAGACAAATGTGAAAGAAATGAGTTCCAGTGTCAAGATGGGACGTGCATCTCCCATAAGTGGGTTTGCGACGGGAGAGCTGAGTGCCAGGATGGCTCTGATGAGTCCCAGGAGATGTGCAGTGAGTTTCCTTTGGGATGACACCCACCCCAACCCCTTTTGATGATAAAAAGTGACAAATGAGTTGGAAATTGGCCGTCTGATTGATGTATTTGATGAATTGGGACATGGGGAGAGAATATATTCCTGAAACTTCTCTTTAAAAGCTCTTTTTTAGAAAATTGAGGTGAAATTCACACAACACAAAATTAACCATTTTAAAGTGACTAGTTCTGTAGCATTAATATATTCATGATATTGTACAATCACTACCTCTATCTCATTCCAAAAACTTTTCATCACCTAGCATCTAATTTTTAACATGTCATATTAAATTTTGACACAGGAAGGTGGAAATTGGCACCCTCTTTCTGAAAACTGATTCTTTGCTCAGCTAGGGCTGGTGAGGCATATACGTCTCCCCAAGTTAAGGCCCAGTCTTGTTTCTCTCACAGTGTCTGTCATTTGCAAGTTGGGGGACTTCAGCTGTGGAGGCCGTGTCAACCGCTGCATTCCTCAGTTCTGGAGATGTGATGGCCAGATGGACTGTGAGGATGGCTCAGACGAGCAAGGCTGTCGTAAGTGTGGCCCCTTTGCCAGGTTGTCCATGTGGCCCACCTGGGTTATAGGCTATTGTCAGAATTCGTTCCCCAGGCAGCCCTGCCCACGGTGCAGATGGTCTGCTCTTCCCTCTGCTCCATTGCCTGGGCATCTACCAAACGCCTTCCACCCTTCGAACCCCACCTTGACCAGAAGGCACTGGGGAAGGAAATGATGGTGCTCCCTTAGGGCTGTCAGCGCACTCGGTGAGGCCGTCCTTGCTGAGTGCCCGCCACATGGCACACACTCTGGTTAGTGAGCCACTGTGACCACTGTCAGCCACCCCTGGAGGCTGAGCACACAGTAAGTGCTCACCTGACCAGCTACTGAGAGGAGAGACTGAAGCTTCTGCAAAGAAACAAGGCCAAGAGTGCTGGAGGGGTGTCCGCTTTGGACCTGGGTATCTTTCTTGCCTCTTTGATTTTATGTATCATTTATTATTATTGTTTGTTTTTCAATTGTGTAGATTTTTTTAATGGAGTAAGGCTCTCAAAAACAAAATGGGAAAAATTTAAATAAGATAACATCAAATCTTCAAGTTCACAAAATGTAAAAACCCTCAAGAGATATTTTTAAAAACCAAGATGTGAGGGTTCACTTGCATTCAAAGTTACCTTAGAAACACACATCTAACACTCATTAGCGGTCATCTGATGAAACAACTCTTGGGGAACATTTTTTGAAAAACTGGACTGGCTTCTTTTCCAGGCATTTTTTTTTCTTCCACTTTTACTGAGATATAATTGACATATAGCATCGTGTAAGTTTAAAGGGTGTGACATGATGATCTGATACACGTAGACAGTCGACCCTCTGTAACAGCAAGTTTTGACTCCCCAGACTCAACCAACTGCAGACTGAAAATATTGGGGGGTAGGGGATTCCAGAAAGTTCCAGAAAGCAAAACACAAATTTATTATAAATAAGTGTACTGAATTGATGCAAATGAAGTGATGTGTAGGCATTAACCTGCTGTGGCCTATATGAAAATACAGAATATATGCAAATACTTCACCATTTTACAATAGGGACTTGAGCATTTTAGATTTTGGAGGAGGCGAGTATTTCTGGAACAAATCCCCCAGGATATTGAGAGCTGATTATACTGTGAAATGATGACCACAATAGGATTTCTTAACACCTCCATCACCTCACATAATTACCACTTTTGGGGGGAGGGTGTAGGGCAGGAAACCTTATTTATTTTTAATGTTTGTTTTTCTTTAGAGTTGGCAGTCAATATTATTAAGGGGCCCTAATACTACTGCTACTAATAATAATCATAATAATAACAACAACAGCAGCAACAGCAGCAGCAGCTGCAGCAGCAACAGCAGCAAACTCTTAAACAATGCTTCCTGTATGCCCAGTCCAACCTGAGAGCTTTACTCTCCAGTCTTCATAATAATGCCCTGAGGCACGAATAGATGAAACTAAGGCACCGACTGGGGCCCATTGTGAGCTGGGGAGGCCGAGCTAGACAGTGGTTCCGAGTCCAGGACCCCCTCTGCCACTGCCTGTCCAGGGTCCACTCGCCAGGGTCTGGCCTCTCCTTGCTCAGTGTCCCCATCTGTGAACTGGGCTGGTGTTGGGAGGTAGGGGCTCCCTGTGACCGGTTTGTCATCTTCCACTCTCCCACTGGTCCCGCAGCCCCCAAGACGTGCTCCCAGGATGAGTTCCGCTGCCAGGACGGGAAGTGCATCTTCCCGAGCTTCGTCTGCGACTCGGAGCTGGACTGTTTGGATGGCTCCGACGAGGCCTCCTGCCCCACGTCCACCTGCGGCCCCGCCAGCTTCCAGTGCAACAGCTCCACCTGCATCCCTGAGCTGTGGGTCTGCGACGATGACCCCGACTGTGAAGATAACTCAGATGAGTGGCCGCAGCACTGCGGGGACCGCCACACATCCGCAAAAGGGGACAACCCCTGCTCTACCTTTGAGTTCCATTGCCGCAGTGGCGAATGCATCCACTCCAGCTGGCGTTGCGATGGCGGCCCTGACTGCAAGGACAAGTCTGACGAAGAGAACTGCAGTAAGGGCTCCGTGAGGGTGCCCTCACCTGTTCTCGGGCTTCCGCAGTTGTGGGACGGGTGTGATTTCACATCATGCACATATTTAATTAATCTCTTTTTTTGACAAGGGGAGGAAGCCACAAGCTGCACTCTTATTTTGGTTCATAAAGGGTTCTGGGCTCCAAGCCTGGCTGGTGACATCCGAGCTGTGTGACCCTTGGCCAGGGATTCAACCTCACTGCACTGTGGTGTCCTCCCTGTAGAATGGGGCAATAGCATTGGCCTTGGTAGGCTTTAATTAGAGTCCAATGTCACCCAATAGAAGTTTCTTTGCTGCCCAGTGCAGTAGCCGTTAGCCACGTGCATAGTGCCACTGAAGAGCAGAAGTTTTAGTTTTATTTTGTTATAATTAATTGAAAGTTGAATCGCCTGTGTTGGAGATAGCCCAGATAGGGGATGTGGCCCTGGCCCTCTGTCAATGCTCTGTGAACCCACTGGCCGTCGTTTTGAGGTTGACTGTGTAGAATCCCCAACAACTGAGAAGGCATTTTCCTCTTTCTGTGTCTTTGGTATCCCTGGCCACATGCATAGATAGTTTTTATAGGGTTGTAATTGCTGTGTAGATGTAATTAGACTTTTTTAAACATCACATTTTAAAAACAATGGATGAGTTTGTATGTGATCTGTTCTCAAAGTTAATACAAACTCATTTAATCCCTATAACTTGTGAACAGACTTCTCCCCCTCTTTACAGATGGGTAAACTGAGGAATAGAAAGGCAGTTAATCTTCTGAGGACACACACTTGTAAAAATTAAGAATCCCATCCTTCTACCATTTTAACTGTCATCAGAGTTCTTGTTTTGCTGAAGTTACCTTTGGGGTTCTTTTCTTTAATGCAAAGATATAATATAGAATAAAAATTGGATCATTCCCCTAGATAGCAGAGCAAGTATCACTTAAACATACAGAGCATCAGCATTTTGCATATTTTTTAAGGATGGAGAGGGGATAGTCCTGCCCACAGATTTATTATCTTTTTACTGATATTCTGAAATCAATTTTAAATTGTAACCATTTTTATTGTGAAATACAACCCACAGGAAAATGCATAAAACGTAAACATAGCTTAACGACATAGCATAAAGCATATCCTCTGTGAGGTCAAGGTCTGGACCACGACCAGCATTATTACTCTGTTCCAGTCACTATGCATGTCCTCCAATATTTAATTGTTACATCATCTTTTATCATGTAGCTTCATCTCATCAACATTTTTCATGTTTGCCGTCTTAGTCATTTGAATGACCGCATTGTGTACTTGGTGGTATTGATCTGATTTATCATAATTTACTTGGCACACCTCTGTGTAGCTTGAGACCACATCATTGCTTTTTTGCTAAGAATGGCTTGTTGAGTCCATAGCTTTTTAAAGAATTATGTAATCTAAAAAATGCATATGAGGCAAAACTGGAGAGAAATCTAGGAAAACCTTAAAAATTGTGGTGGGGTATCTGTATTGTGGGTGCTTTCTCTTCTTTCCGATTTTCCAAGCTTTGCTGTTATGTTAGTAACAATTTTCCATGATTCTTCTTCATTAAAGAAAAAAGTACTGTCATAAAAGAAAATCTTTTAAAACCTACATTGGTTAAATTTGAGACAACAGAGACAGATATGCCTGTGGAGTTTCCCCGCATGGTGGGAAGGAAGGCCGCCTCTTTCCTTTTTCTCCTGCTGGAAGAAGCAGGTCAAATGGATGAGCCACTGCCCGCTGCTGGTGGAGGGTGCTCCGTGTGATTTGTCATGTCTGAAGCTCTTCTGTCGACAGGCTGTCCTGAAGGCCCAGGGCAGCTGGCTCCTTCCCGTTAGGCCTCTGGGAAATTGCTGCTTCAGAAGTGCAGGTCCTTCCGTCTTCGCTGCTCCTTGAGAAAAATCAACTCTGCTCTGTCTTTCCCAGCTGCGGCTATGTGCGGGCCTGACGAGTTCCAGTGCTCAGATGGGCCCTGTATCCACGGCAGCCAGCAGTGTGACAGGGAGTATGACTGTACAGACATGAGTGATGAGCTTGGCTGCGTCAATGGTGAGCGCCCTGGGCCACGGGAAGAAATGAGGAGATGAGCAGGGTCGGTCCCACATGAGGGCGGAGGCCCCTAAGTCAGCCCCACACCAGCTGTGGGTCCTCGGGCAAGTTACTTGAACCCCCTGATCTGAAAATGTACATATTGAAGTCTCTACTTCAGGACTGTGCTGTTTAATAAATTCTGAGTGTACAGGGCCCATATCTTTGAGCTCAGAGTCACATGCACAGTACGGTTCCATGTAAAATGCTTCCCTGAATTTACAGCGCATCAGTTCCTCTCCTGGCAGTGACCCCAGGAGAAGCTTGCTCCCCTATACCAGGGGATAGGCTCTCGAATGTGCAGGGTGACACTGTGCCGATAGCAAAACACTGGAAGCAGTTTGAGCACACTCATCAGCAGTAGAATTAATAAAAAAAATTTTTAATTGTGGTAAAATACACATAATGTAAGGATGCCACTTTTTAAATTTTTATTAAGATATTTAGAGACTGAAACAAATTTTAGTGAACAAAAAGTTAAATTCTGATAATGCATTATTTTTTTAATTGTGTTAAAATACATACAACATAAAATTTACCATCTTAACCATTTTTAAGAGTCCAGGTCTGTGGCATTCAGCACAGTCACATTGTTGCACACCATCACCACTATCCATTTCTGTAACTTTGTCATCTTCCCAAACTGAAACTCTGTCCCCATTAAACACTAACTCCCCAGCCCCCTCCCCCTTCTACTTTCTGTCTCTAGGAGTTTCACTCCTTTAGGGACCTGATGTCAGTGCAGTTCTACAGTATTTGTCTTTTTGTGACTGGCTTATTTCACTCAGCAAGTCCTCTAGGTTGACCCATGCTATAGCAGGTGTCAGAATCTCCTTCCTTTTTAAGGCTGAATAATATTCCATTGTATGGATGGAGCACATTGTGTTTATCTAGTTACCAAGTGAAGAATGCTCCAGTCGCTTGCTTCTATCTTTTTTTGCCTATTGTGAATAATGCTGCTATGAACACAGGTGTATGTAAACAATGTTAAAATGGTGATGTAGTCACACAGTGGAATATACAGCTCAGAAAATAAGGCTATGGCCCTCAGCAGCAACACAGGCAAACCTCATAAGGTCAGGCCTGAGAACAAGAAGCAAGCTGTAGGAGGTTACTGAGTATGGTTATTTTATGAGATTTGGAAATAAGCAAAATTCAACAATATATTATTCATTCATACTTGTTTGATAGAACTACTAATGAAAAAATAAGAGAATGGTAAACCCAAAATTCAGGATCATTGTTAATTTCGGGCAGGTGTGGTGGAGGCTAGCATGGTGGGACAGATCAGGCCATATAATAATCTAGCTCATGGGGTCTGCAAATCATTACCATAAAAGGCCATGTAGTAAATATTTTGGTTTGGTGGCTAGTCTCTGTTCCAAGTACTCAAGTCTGCTATTGTCTTGAGAAAACAGCCACAGACAGAATGTAAATGAATGGGCTGAGCTGTGTGCTAATAAACTTTAAATATAGGCAGTGGACGGGTTTGGCTGTGGTCCATAGGTTGCTAACTCCTGCTCTTGGTGACATTCTAATTCTTATTCTGGGTTCTCCGGTGTTCAATAATTATTATGTTTTATCAGTGAGTATATTTGCATATAATCTTGTACAAATTAACTATTATATTATTGAGAAAGACTAAGCAGAGTCCCACAGCTCAGAAGCACCTGACCCTCTTCTTTGGTTCTCATAGTGACTCTGTGCGAGGGCCCCACTAAGTTCAAGTGCCACAGCGGTGAATGCATCACCATGGACAAAGTGTGCAACTCAGTCCGGGACTGCCGGGACTGGTCGGACGAGCCCCTCAAGGAGTGTGGTGAGCCCCAGGGTGCCGGCAGCTCTTGGAGCTTGTGGGGAGCTGGGAATGGGACTCAAACATGAGTGCTGTGTGGCAACAAGGCTCCAGCCCCCTCGGGCCCCCAGGTGCTTTGGCTGTGGGGTGAGACAGATGTGGGGATGCTCAGGGATAAGTGGCTTTGCTTCCGAGTCTCAGTTTTCACGTCTGTAGATTGGGGCCGTAGTTACTGCACATCCCAGGGCTGCTGGGATGCTGGTAAAGTTTTGGCAACACTCTGTGACCCATAGTTGGGTGAATATTTAGACTTTTCCGGTCACATGGTCCTTTTGCAGCTATTTAACTAGACCATCGTAGCAAGAAAGCTACATGTACGAATGCATATGTGCGCATGTGAATGTGTGTGCCTGTGTTCCAAAAGACTTTATTATGGACACTGAAATTTGAATTTCATAGAACTTTTATATGGTATGAAATAACATTTTCCTTTTGATTCTTATTTTTCTTTTCAACTATTTAAAAATGTAAAAACCATTCTTAGCTGTTGGGCCTTGTTAGGACAGGTGGTTGGCTGTCCTTGGCCTGTGCCTTGGGGAGAAGGCTAGAGCATAAATTATGGTGCCTACGCCCTGGGTTTGAGTCCAGCAGTGTCATCTTGGGCAAGTCGTTTAACTTGGCTGTGACTCAGTTTCCCCAGCTGCGGTTCGGCTGCCTTTGGGATAGTTGGGCGGATTAAAAGTTTATATAGGTAATCGTGGTATGTAGTTTTCATTTTTTATAATTAAAAAATTTTTAATTGTGGTTGAAAAAATAACAAGATTTATCATCTTAACCATTTTTAAGTGTACAGTTCAGTAATGTTAAGTACAGTCACTTTGTTGTGAAACCATCACCACTGTTCATCTCCAGAACATTCTCATCTTCCCAAACTGAAACTCTGTTTCCATTAAAGACTAACCCCCTTTCCCCCTAACCATGGAACCCACCCTTCTACTCTGTGTCTCTATCAATCGGGCTCCTCTAAAGACTTCATATAGGTGGGATCTTCCTGTATTTGTCCTTTTGTGTGTGGCTTATTTCACTTAGTATATGTCGTCCAGGTTCATCCATGCATTGCTTGTGACAGTCATTATTTTAAGTCGTCTTAGGGGTCAGTGGCCTCAAAGTCATTGTGATGATTGTGATAAAAATGGTGAAATAGTGAGGGTGGCAGGAAGAGGGTGGCTGGAAGCCCGAGCGTGACCCGTCTGTGCTCCCTGCCCCACGCAGGGACCAATGAGTGCCTGGACAACAAGGGCGGCTGCTCCCATGTCTGCAACAACCTCAAGATTGGCTATGAGTGCTTGTGTCCTGAGGGCTTCCGGCTGGTGGACCGGCTGAGATGCGAAGGTGATTCCCAAGCAGGGTGGGCGCTGGGCCTTGTCGGTCCTTTCCTCCGACATGGTGGCCAAGCCTCTGTGCCTCGGTTTCCCCAGCTGTTACATGAGCATGAAAACAGTCCACACTGCCAAGGCCGTTGGGATTTAACGAGGTGCCAGGGGAATAGGGTGTCTAGTGCAGGCTTAGCCCTTGAAGGGTACTTGGTTCTTCTCTTTTGGGATTAATAATTAAGAAAGAAGTCTGCTGACGTAGCTTTCGCTCTGTTGGCCTCGCTCCTGAGGTGAATGGTGAGGTCAGGGTTATTGCTGGAGATGATCTTGACCATTTCCATGATTTTATTTCTGAACTTCATGGTCACTGAGACCCCAGCCCTGGAGATCTTCCCCAGAGGAGATGGCTGTCCCCCATTTGTTGTTGTGGGGCATGGCTTTGGGCCGGAGCCCCCCACTCTAGCCACAGCCCGTGGGGAAGATAACCCAAACCTCTTTCTCTGGCACGACTCACAGATATCAACGAATGTCAGGACCCTGACACCTGCAGCCAGCTGTGCGTGAACCTCGAGGGTAGCTACAAGTGCGAGTGTGAGGAGGGCTTCCAGTTGGACCCCTTCTCCAAGGCCTGCAAGGCCACAGGTGAGTGCACAGAGGTGGTGGGAGGGGCTGGCCTGGCCGCTCTGAAAGCAAACAGGTGGGGAATTTCATCATTTAAACTTTGCACAGACTAAAATGATCCTGGTGCAGACTGTTTGCTTCTGAGACCTCTGGCAGGTGAATGAGCAACACAGCTAAGAATTGGGCTTGCTAGAAGGCTGCTCTCATGTGTCTAGCTTCTCAGCAGTCACACAAGTCAACCCCATTGGGGATGGTTTGCAGTCCTCAGCCCTGCTGGGGACTTCAGGGGCCAAGAGGTGGAAAGCCATGGCCCCAGACAAGTCCGCACCTCCTCCAGCTCTTATTAGCTAAAGGTACTTATACTCAAAAATAAGCAAGTGCATTTAAAAGAGACCAAAACATAATAGCTCATAAAGAAACAAAATAGTAGAAATAGCTGAGTTCTTTTTCTACCTGAAGCTTAGGTTAGAATTGCAACCATGCACTAATTCTTAGAATTACCTAAATCAAGGGATCTCATGTTTTTACAGGCATAATTGTTCTGGCAAATGTTCTTTATTTTGCGTCGTGTTCTGCTCTTGCTGTGTGATTCAAGGCTTAATTTTGCAGAAATAGTTGAGAGCTTCTGTTTCCCCGAAGATCTCCTAGGCTTTAAGTCCTCCTCCCCTGTTGTCATCCCTTTAGACAGCCTCCTGGCCTCCCTCTGTCACATCCCTGTGCATGTCCCAGCTCTAAGGACAATTGGGGGCTGAGTTCCTAAAATCCTCCAGGATTTGAAATTTTACTTTCATTCCAGTCTGTACGGGTTAGTGTCTATACACGTACCATCCCGGGGGCGGGCAGGTGTCATAGGAAGGGATGTTTGGAGTGAGGTCAGTTGTAGAGGTGGTCAGTTTGTTGTTGAATATTGGTGTCATGGTTTCAGCACAGCCCGCACAGTTAGAGAGACTTGGGTTTGAATCCTGGCTCTGCCACTCAATAGCTGTGTGACCCCGGGCAAGTCACTTCCTCTCTCTGAGCCTCAATCCCTTTATCTGTGAAAGGAGGTTGACAGCAGCTCCTGCCCCAGGAATATGGGGATTGACGAGGGAAAACTTAGTTGAAAAAGCACTAAAAAGAATTCCCCACTGTAATAAATTGCCGCCTGTACATTAGCCGTAATCGTTTCATCTTTGAGTTCTAAAATGTAAGCTCCTGGGGCCCAAGTGTTTCAAAATGTAGGTTTTATGCACCTATGGTGAGGCCAACAGATCAGGAGACGACTGCCATTGAAAAGATAGTTTGTTACTCACAGATCCCGAGATGATGGGACATTCCATGCCACGAAGGGCCACATGGGGTAGCCCCCAGGTTGGTCAGGAAGCAGAGGCATGAGGGGGAACACAGGCAAAAGCCTTGGTTGTCGTTTCCTTGGGAAAGAACGGGTGAGGCAGGGTGAACGGGCTTGGGATTGACTAGTCTGAATCATTTCAGTGGCTCTGAGGCATAGGGACTGTCCTTGGTTATCTGGTTCTTGGCCCTGCAGTGATGTGACCAGGGCAGGGGAAAGTGGCCTGGAGGAAGACCCCAATAAAGGAGGTGGTGGTTATGAGCTGGTTAGCTTGCATTTAAAGCGAATGAGTAACTGTTTGGGAAGCAGCCAGGCCCGGGAGAAGGGGGTAGCTTTCCTCCAGGATCCACAACGGCCCTGATGTCAAAGCATCGGAACTGCGTGGCTAATACACCAGGAAGGCGCTGTCCGCCCCTGTCCTGGGTGTCTTCCTTGGTTCAGCCAGACCCTGCGGGGTGACAAACGGGCCAGGGGTCCCTTCCACTCCCCTGAGCACCCTTCCTGGCCCCACAGGCACCATCGCTTACCTCTTTTTCACAAACCGCCACGAGGTGAGGAAGATGACGCTGGACCGCAGCGAATATACCAGCCTCCTTCCAAACCTGAAGAACGTGGTCGCCCTGGACATGGAGGTGGCCAGCAACAGAGTCTACTGGTCCGACCTGTCCCAGAGGAAGATCTACAGGTGAGCCTCGGCCAGCATGCGGCCTGACCCCAGTGAAATACTAGCCCCTGGAGCTGATGCCCTGGCCCTCCTCCTTCCTCCTCAGCACCCAGATCGACAGGGCACCCAGCTTTTCCTATGACACCGTCATCAGTGAGGACCTCCAGGCCCCCGACGGGCTAGCAGTGGACTGGATCCACAGCAACATATACTGGACTGACTCCATCCTGGGCACCGTTTCCGTGGCTGACACCAAGGGCGCAAAGAGAAAGACGCTCTTCAGGGAGAAAGGCTCCAAGCCAAGGGCCATCGTGGTGGATCCCATTCACGGGTGGGTGTTGCCAAGGCTAAGGGCACAGGGAGAATGAAGAACCAGTTAGGACTCGGGGTGAGGGGGGAAGGTTTGTGTCCAAGTAGATTGGAGTGGGAGCTGGAATGGGGGACCTTTAGAAATTGGAAAATAAAATTCTGATTTGGTCTTTAATGGCAGAGTGTCCTATTACAGGATAGGATTAGAGAAAGGTAATTTTGCAGGGCTGAGGGCTGCAAACCATCCCCAATGGGGTTGACCTGTGACTGCTGAGAAGCCAGACACATGAGAGCAGGCTTCTAGCAAAATAAGCAAAATAAGCAAAATAAGCGGGACCAATGTTGATAGATGCAGTTTTTGCGTGGATGTGACAATGCATGAAGGTCGCCACCCTGTGGAGGCCGCAGGCAGGTGTCTGTAGGAGGCTGTGGCTGACTCAGCAACTCCAGGGCCCATACGGTCCCCTGAAGGAAAGCATGGCCCCTGTCCCACATACTCTGTGTCTGTCAGACCACATCTGCCAACACAGCATATTACGTGTGGGATTTCACAACTCCAGAGGGATTCTGACAAACCCAGATGGCAGCAGTAATCAGAGGAAAAGGAAGCATTTGGCTGGGAGTGTGACTCAGACGGGCCAGACCCTGGGGTGAAGGTGGGCCAGGCAGGCCTGGGTCCCAGTTGAACAAGATGAATGTTCTCATTTGGTGAAGGGACACGCAGTCCAGTAAATTCAGCCTCCCAGCTGCCGGGAGAGGGAGAGAGATACTCCCAGAAACGATCTACTGAGATATAAGTGGTGGTGGTGTGTCTGCATGTGTGCATGTGCGCACATGTGCGCGTGTGTGCCTGTTCTTGTGTTTCTCTTTACCTGAACAGCAGCCGCTATGGCACTCTGTTCTCCACCTGATTCTCATTTGGCATATGAGGTTCATTCCCTTTCCACTGGATGGGCCATGATTTATTTAACTGTTATTCAGCACGTGGAAATTTAGAATTTTGTCCCCCTTTTTCCTCTTGTCACTCACAAGGTAGCACTGCTTTCTTGCGGTGGTCTGGAACCAAACCCTGACTATCTCTGAGGTATGCCTGTGTGTGTGTGTGTGTGTGTGTGTGTGTGTGTGTGTGTGTGTAATTTGAAAAGCCAAAAATAAAAAAATTACAAAACCCCTAGGAAAGTAGTGTATAGGGTACAGATTTCAGGGCCCCAGTCCTGACACTGGAATCAAAACTTCCCTTTGTTCTTGAAGGTTCTAAAATCCTGGGGGAGGGTAGGCAAGGTTGGGGGAGCAGGAGAAACCATTTCGGGGTCTCCGCGGGGACTGTTTCAGAGTCTTGGCATGGCTGCTTCCAGTGGAGGCAACTCTTCCAAGTTGGCGGGTAGCAGCCCTCTCCGCCCCGCCAACATCCTCACACCTGTCTCACTGCTCTCCCCTCAGCTTCATGTACTGGACAGACTGGGGGACTCCTGCCAAGATCAAGAAGGGGGGCCTGAATGGCGTGGACGTTTACTCACTGGTGACAGAGGACATCCAGTGGCCCAATGGCATCACTCTGGGTATGTTCAAGGGACTGTGACCCCTGGGGGTTGGGCACAGTCTGGAGAGAGGAGAGTGGCCAGGCCACTCCCGACCACGAAGGTGCAGCTCCCAGCAGTTCCACAGTTAAAACCCACCCCGCCCCGCCCCGCCGCATTCAGCTCAGGCTCAGGAGGCCAGAGCCGTTTTTCTGGGCATGTCTCTGCGGGACCTTCCCTTTTGGGCCAGGCCCAAGGCCACTCCAGTGTCAGCATGTGGCCTCTCTTTGTCCACCTGTGGGTCCTAGATCTTTCCAGTGGCCGCCTCTACTGGGTCGACTCCAAGCTCCACTCCATCTCCAGCATTAACGTCAATGGCGGGAACCGGAAGATAGTTTTGGAGGACAAGAAAAAGCTGGCACACCCCTTCTCGTTGGCTGTCTTTGAGGTGAGAGCTGGGAGCACGTGAGCACTCCTTTGGGGCTTCATAGCCAAGTGCCACTCTATGAGGCGTGAGCACGCATGTGCATGTGTCAACAAACATGGTCTGGTTCATTCGAGCCAAGACTAACTCAGAAAAGTGCCTGTGACTATGAAGAGTTATTATTTCTATTTTATTTTTGCCAAAAGTGTCTTGAAAGGTCTGAAGCAGCTGTTCTCAATCAGAGGCCATCTTGCCATCCAGGGGATGCTTAGTTGTCACAACTTGTGTGGAGGTTACCACTGGCGCCTTGTTGGTGGAGGCCAGGGATGCTGCTAAACAGCCTACAAGAGGAGAAGGGGCCACCACGAAGGGTCATCCGGCTCCAGATAGCGCCCTAGTGGGAAATTCTGCTCTAAGAGGTGTAGCTATATTTGTACAACCAAGTTAAAGCAGCTTGATTCACAATAGCAAGAGGTGAAAGCAGCCAGGTGTCTGTCAAGGATGACTGGATAAACCATATGTGGTCCATCCATATAGTGGAATATTATTCAGCCTTAACAAGGAAGGAAATTCGGACACATGCTACAAAATGGATGGACTTAGAGGACATTTTGATGAGTGAAATAAGCCAGACATAAAAAGACAAATACTGTGTGGTTTCATTTATATGTCTCTAGAGGAGTAAGATCCATAGAGGTAGAAAGTAGATGGTGGTGTCAGGGGCGGGGGGAGGGGCGTGGGGAATGAGCGGGGTCAGAGTTTCAGTTTGGGAAGATGAGTAAGTTCTGGAGGTGGATGGTGAGGATGGTGGCACAACAACGTGAAAGTCCACAGAACTGGGCACAAAAATGATTAAGATGGTACATTTTATGTTATGTGTATTTTACCACAATTAAAATTTTTTTTCAAAAGAGAAAAAAGAAGAAATAATGTTACTGACAACTGCTTCTTCCCAGATACTCGGGGGTTGGGAAGTCAGCAGTCTGCGTCCCATCCCAGCGGTTATGGGACCTGTCATCTTCCTTAATGCCCATGTAGGATAAAGTATTTTGGACAGATATCATCAACGAAGCCATTTTCAGTGCCAACCGCCTCACTGGGTCTGACATTAATTTGATGGCAGAAAACCTGTTGTCCCCGGAGGACATAGTCCTTTTCCACAACCTCACACAGCCACAAGGTAAAGATGGGGTGGTTGCTTCTCTGACTGTGCTCTGGAATTCTCTAGAATTTCCTGACCTCATTCTTGCCCTGACTCCCTGCCTATTCTTCCTCAGGGGTGAACTGGTGTGAGAGGACCTCCCTCCCCAACGGTGGCTGCCAGTACCTGTGTCTCCCAGCCCCACAGATCAACATCCACTCACCCAAGTTCACCTGCGCCTGCCCTGACAGCATGCTGCTGGCCAAGGACAGGAGGAGCTGTCTCATAGGTAGGGTGCCAGCCTGCCCAGCACAAGTCCTGCTTCTGCTACCCTTGTGGCTGGAGCTTCCTGAGCCTCTCTTTGCTCATCTTCAAATGGGAGAGTGAGGCCCCAGGAGGCACTTGTAAGGACTCCTGAGCTCGGGTAACCAGTCTGCCTTTCTTGCACTGTGCTGGGCTCTTAGACACAGTTCACTCCTAATGTCTAGTTTGCTCTTGGGAGGTGACTGATTTTAGACATAGAGTGAGGAACGGTCCTTTACAATTCTTCTCATCTTCAGAGAAAGCCTCGATTTGGAGCCAGTGTGTCTGTAACACTGCAAATCTTCCTTTTTGAAAAGCAAATAATGTGACGTAATAACGTCAATATTAGTGGGTTTGTATTTTCACTGCATTTACTTTCAGTTATTTCTTTGTGGCCTATGGCGCTCACTTCCCTTGCATTGTTGCTAGCAGCACAGAGCTCATAGAGTGGCCCTCGGGCCATAGGGCACTCAGAAAATGCTTCTACTTTCAGAAACTGAACCTGTGGTGACCACCTGGGAACCCACCACAGTCCACTTGACAGCTGCAGAGCCAAAGCACATGACCAGCCTACAGTCTGTGGCCATTCCTGAGCTCACCACTGCCAAGACAGTGGCCACGTCCCATCAAGGTAAAGGCTAGGACCGCCCTGGCTCACTGAGATGAGCATCTAGATGGGCTCCTTCAGAGGCCAGAGCACCTTGTGAAGAGCTAGAGAGTAGATTTAGTTTGGGCTCCTTTGCTGGCTGTCTCTGGCATGGTGTGTGCATCTCTGAAGCCTCAGTTTCCCTACCTATCAAACCAGGCCAGTGACAGTGCCCACCCACCTCCCGGTAATAGTGGGGATCATGTGAACGCCTGAGTGCGTGGCGGCTGCTGATCCCAGGGTCTGCCAGGCGTGGGGGCCCAGGAGTCTGAAATGTTATCCAGGCTCATTCACTGCCCAGTTTTGAGGTGTAAGATGAGGCAGTATCTAAGCGGGTACCAACAAACCCAGGACTCAAATAATATTTTTATCTCATATTTAAAAAAAATCAAATCATCAAATTACCTACAAGGCCTGACCACCTTATCTTATAAATAAAATTAGATCAGAGCCAGGGTCCTAGTGAGGCAGGATCATGTGAGAGTAGCATCAGATCCAGTCTTCCTAAAAATCTAGATATTTTGTTCATCATGGGGTTTTAGAATTAATTTTGATTTTTTAAAAATAATGCATTAAAATACTACTGGATTGCTGAGTTTTGGGGGGCCCCTTTAAGTTTGTGCCTGAGGCGAGTGTTGCCTAGCCTGGCTTCAAAGTCATGACCTCCTTGTAGGAGGTCAGAGCTGGGCTCTCAGAGAATTGACCCAAGACCTGCCATTCACATTTTTGTCCACCAGAGGGCGCCTGGCTTGAGTGAGCGCGCGCATTACCGGAAATGGAGCTCAAGGACTTTCCTGGCCAGAACAGAAATGTCACATCATCAAGTTTCAGACTTTTTTTTTCCTTAGAGTTGCTGAAGCCTTTGTTAACCATAAACGAGATGAATCAGGAACTGCTGTGGCTTTGGGAAGCCTGGAAACCTGGAATCCTTCTTGTTTGTGGGGGCTACTACTTGAAAACCATTTCACAGACGGGCTTCTGGAATTTACCAAAGGAACTCTTTTAAGGGAAAAACTTCTGAAGGATCCCACTGCTACTCTAAACTTATTGTTGTTACAAAGTTTCTTAAATATGCGCAAATGTAATACTGGGTACAAACTTCCTACACCCACATCCAACAGCTGGTAGAATTAAAACCCAGGTAGATTTGAATATGACTGGTGATGTTCACCACAGCTCTCCTGGTGTACATGGGCCCCGTGGGCCCGTATGTGGTTATTCCATCTTCCCCTCCCACTTGCCTGTGTAGAGACCTTTAAACTTTCTTTTCCTCGCAGCCCTTACATTGTCTGGCCCAGGTGCGCATACGTGGTTATGTAATGCGGGCCTCCCTCCCCTCCCCCCCCAATAATTTTTATTAGCTGGGCACATTTGACACGGGGTTCTGGGGTTTGGTGCAGCCTAATCCAGGCTCTGGAGTTCGTCAGCATTAGTCAGAGGGTAGCCCCTCCCCATCCAGAATAGGTTCACTGCCATCAAATGTAGAACCAGGCTGAAAACTCCACCAGTGACCATTGGGCATGTCACTACAGGTTTGCGTCTTGGAGGCCAATGGCCCTCCCCCAGTGCCTCTTGCTGCTGGGCTAAAGGACCCTCTTAAAACTGCACCAGGTCCCGTAATCCCAGCTGCTGATGCATGAGGTCCTGGCTCAAGCCCCTGGAACCTGGGAGATGCTCCAAGTTCCTCTGAATTTTTAAGGGTAATGAGAAGCGTCAGGTGTTCTTTGGTCATCATGCACCTGCTGTGTTTCCATGGCCCTGAGAATCTAAGCCTCCATTTCTCTTCTCCCATGCAGCTCTGAGCAACCTTGCTAACAAAGCAGACGCAAAGACGAGCATGAGCATGCTGTACATCGTCCTCCCCATTGGTAAGCCCGCTGGCAGTTCTTCCCACAGTTCACAGACCTTCTTGCCCAGCCACATTTTCTCCTAGGAACTGGGGTGTCCTCGCCTCATGTCCTGTACATCACAGCACCCTCCCTTTCTAGCTTCATTCTAATTGGGCACCTACTGTGTACCAAGCCCACTTCCAGGCACTGGGGACACAGCTGTGAAACAAACACCCTGCCCCCTGGAAGCTGACAGTGAGCAAAGTGAGGTAGCCGATGTGTCAGATGAGGAGATGGAGCTGGGGTGCCCGGGGTGCAGTGGCAGGTGCTACAGGGAAGGCCTCGCTGACACACCTGGAGGAGGCAAAGTGAATGGTTCTCTTGCAGGGGCGAGTTTATAGAGCTCTGCTCTCCCTCAGCCCTGTCAGTCACAGCTCCATTGGCATCGCACCCCTCGTTCCTTTTCTGAGGAAATCCTTTTGAGGTGTCCCTTCAGTACCCAACCTGCTCACAGATACCCGCATCTCTGTGCCCAACCATCATCCGACTGTAGGTTGACAGACGTGGCAGGCGGGCCCCTCACCTACCTGGTAGCTGTCGAGGGTGGAACCTGCCCTGTGTCCTCCAAGCAGAGCCTGAGTTTCTCGCATACTCTGAGCACAGGCCAGACCCTGGGCTGGGTGAGCCCTTGGCTATGCCCCCGGGGTAGGGGCGGGGAGGGGACAGGATGTGGCACGGTGAGGTCCACCACACATGATGCAAAGAGCCATCCAGCCCCACCCACATTAGACAAGAGTGAGCTGTGGTCCCGTGTGACTGAGAACAATACCATGTCTAAAGTGAAAGCCCCATGCGTGGGTAACCCCGGAAGAAACCGGGGAGAATCGACAACTAGAGCGTTTCCAAGGTGAGGCAGTTGCAGTGGCTTTCAAACAAGAGATTTATTGTACTTATAAATAGATTTTTTAAAAAAAATAATGGACAGTATTGTTCTAAATCAGAATAAAACCATTCACAAGTGAAAAGGCCGGGAGTTGAAGGTGGCTATTCCTCCCTCGGGGGACGGGCAGGGAGTGACGCCTGTCACCTGTCCCTGCAGTGCTGCTTACCCTCCTGGGCTTCGGGACCTTCCTCCTCTGGAAGAACTGGAGGCTGAAGAGCGTCAACAGCATCAACTTTGACAACCCCGTGTACCAGAAGACCACGGAGGACGAGGTCCACATCTGCCGCAGCCAGGACGGCTACACCTACCCCTCGGTGAGTGCCCTGCCTGTCGCCAGTCCAGCCCCTCCCCCAGCAGGTGTAAGATCCTCCAGACTGTCCTCCTGGTGGGGAACAGGGAGGGCAGGTAAGGAGAGACCATGCGTCATAGGTGCCAGAGCCGAGGAAGGCCAATGGGAGCTGGGAGGGAGGGGAGCCGATTTTAGAGCTGGTGATTTGGGCGGTTCTCCCTGAGCAGGGAGTGTGTGGTGTGCAGCGGGTGCAGCCTGTGCAAAGGCCCTGAGGCTGGACTATGCCTGGTGGGTTTGAGCACTGGAGGTGGCCAGTGTGGCAGAAGCTGAGAGAGTGAGGAGAAGAGGAGGAGACAAGGCAGGGAGGGGCCGGGCAGTTGGGGCAGGACCTTCTGGGCCATGGGAAGGACTTAGGCTTTGCTCTCTGAGGTGGGAGCCATGGAGGTCTCTGGGAAGAGGAGAGGCATGGCCTGACTCAGGTGCTCACAGGCGCCCTCTGGTGGCCCTGGGGAAAACAGACGGGCGCCAAGGTCAGGAGCCAGACCAGTGTGGCCGTGACTATGCTGGTCCAGGCCGGAGATGAGATGAGGAGCAGGTGGCCTCTCGCCATGTTTACTGGATGTTGGACTGATTATTTCCGGCGTTTATCATTTCGTTGACAGAGACAGATGGTCAGCCTGGAAGATGACGTGGCATGAGCCGCTGCCTCAAGTCCTGTCCCTCCCCAGAACCTGCTGCCTGTGAAGGGCAGGAAAAACTTTCTCCCAAAATCCTTGACCTGCCCAAAGTCCTTCTGGATACCTCCATGCCCTCCTGTTCCATTCGGAGAAAGAAGTGGTCAGAAGCACTGCTGGCGGCTGCCCCTCAGCACTGGCAGCCGTCGGCCTGTCTGCCAGAGTTCTGTTTTATATATTTATTAGTCTGGGAGGCAGGCGACGGCACATGCAGAATGGGTTTTGGTTGGGAATTTTTTTCCTGACCTTTTCTCCTCAACTGGCTCCTTACCTGAGGGACTGACTGACAGACACCGAGTCAAAGACGCAAGTGGCTTTGAATGCAGGAGAGCAGGCGTTACCCACGGGGCACAGGCGACAGCTGAGCCTCTAAACTCAGGAGAGTGTTCACCTCTGCCTCGTGAGCCTCACTGGACTCGAGAGTAAGCTTTTGTGCCCCCAGATCAGGATCAAATTAGTATGTGCCCTCCCCTTAAGCTGGAGGGTTCCTGGTATTGGTATTGACATGGCTGAATCCAGCACACCAGGGATGGCCAACCGAGCCTCATGCATTCACCAAAACTTCACGTTCACCAGGGAAAACCTGGGCCACCCATTGCCCTTAATATTTATCAAGTGCCTGACATACTGGGATACCTTGTGCATGAAGATAGGTGGCCTCCGACCTCTTACAGTATCCTTCAGCCTCCGACCTCTTACAGTATCCTTCAGCCCAGGGGTGGCTGTCTGGACACCACCCCTAGCCCCTTCCAGGTGCCCCACACTTGTCCTGTTCCAGCCAACCTCTGGTATTTGCGCTTCTTTCCCTTCTAGGCGGGGTGGGCTCCCAGGCTGAAGGCAGCCCCGGGGGATGAGCTGCTGCTTCTCACAGCACTTCAAAGCTAAGATCATAGCTATCTGACTAGTTTCCACTTCTATGCAGATGCCCCTGAGCCATTAATTTCCCCGACAAGACAGCTGTCAAGGGTGAGTGTCCATCTGAAATGTGCCTGGCATTTCAGCCTATAAGACGTCCCCTAGCACTGTCATCGAATGGGGTTTGTGAAACGAGAATGCTTTCTGAAATGGTCACACACGTCTCATTTACAACCAGAGACAGTGGGGGAACCTCCCATGGCTTCCTTGTCACTTGTGCACTTCAGCCACGAAACAGCGCCCCACCCCGTCGGAAACTGCAAACTGTTTTTCTCTTTGTGAAGCCTGTAATTAAACCTTGTATGGGAGAGTGGGGCATTTTATTATGTTTGCACTTTGTATATTTGTTGAAACATTTATCACTCATAGATATGAAAAAAAAAAGATGTATTTATTTTTGAAAACCGCAGGTGCTGCATTTTTTCAGTGACCCCTGGGGGTCTGTATTGGGGCAGGTGTCTCCGAGATGCATCACCTTCCTGTGCAGATGGCTTGCCCGGCTTCTGCATGGTGCGCCTCGTGAGAGTTGTCAGTGTCATCTACATGGGCTGCTTTTGGGGGACGGGTTTAGATTTGAAACCACTATATAGAATGTTTTTATAGCCTGACTGTCGTACTGTGACTGATTAAATTTCTTAAATGAACCATTTGGCTGAAGCTGACATCCTTTCGCCTTCTGTTTCCTCATTTCCTCCATCTGTTAACGGGCTGGACCAGCAGGGAGAGAGAGAACATTTCCCTAGAGCTCAGGACAGGCTGCCGGCTCAGGGGCGATATTGGGCTCAGCTGGACAGCAGCTATGCTGGGCACTTCCTGGAGTTGGGGTTTTGCTAAATCTCTTGCTCGTCCATTCATTCAACACACATTTATTGGGCACCTGTTGTGTGCCAGGTCCTATTCTAGGTGTGTGGGGGACACTGCTGTGAATAAGACAACAGAGTGAACAAGTATCTGTGCCCGCAAGGACCCAACAGTTTAAAAGGAGAAACAGATACAATTACTGTGTTTTAGAAGAGTGTTAAACAGGGTAACGGGACAAATACCTGGCAGAGAAGGGTCAAGGAGGGATTCTCTCACGGGTTGACATTTGAACTGAGTCCAGAGGAATAAGAACTGGCCATGTGAGGATCTGGGGGAACAATAATGGGGCCGAAACGCTCCCACCAGACACACACAAGGCCCCATCAAACGTGTGACATTTCTGAAGGTTGTTTCCATTCAAACCTTTGGAGTGCTTGGTGTGAGGTCCTCTTACAGGATAAGACAAAGGAGAAAAATGTGACTATTACATTCATCGCTGAGATACAAATAATTGAGATTTCACAACACAAATCCAAATAATTTTAAGTTCTAGCAAATCTTGGATGCCTGCTATGTGTGGTCCACCTCACGACCCTGGACGCCCATTCCCTCGTGCACTCCAGCTTTATCTGAGCCTGGGCCTGTGGGCATTTCAGATCCCTGCCCTTGAACATGACAGTAAAATCACAGAGAGTCCTGGCCTATCAAATGGGTACAGTCAGAGCCCTCAGTAGGTCACTGGACGGAAAGAACTTAGAGACCTAGGTGTAAAAGGCAAATGGGGCCAACCATGGATGCCACCTCATACCCATTAGGATAACCAATAAAAAAACAAACCATAAAGAAAATAACAGGTGTTGGAAAGGAAGTGGAGAAATCAGAGTCCTTGTGAGCTGTAGGTGAGAATGTGAAATGCTGCAGGCACTGTGAACAGGATGGTGGTTCCTTGGAAAATTAAAAATAGAACTACCATGTGAATTGGCCATTCTACTTCCAGGTGTATACACCCCAAAAGAATAGAAAGCAGGGACTCAAACAGATGTTCATCATGTAGAGAGGAGGCAAGAGAACTAACTTGTTAAATCAAGCTGTGTCCAGAGACTGCAATATGCTGACCAGCCCGATAGCCAGACTCCAGTGACACCTGCAGAAGAAGGAAGATATCTGCTGGGACTGCTGACACCCATTTCCCCGCATCCTGAAGGGAAAACAGGAAAAACAGGGTCTTTAAGTGGTGCCCCACGCAAAATAAAATTATTCATTCTCCGTGGCTAAAACCATGGGGAACCTACAGATTAAAGGCTGAGAATTGCCAGTAGGCCTTTCATGCTACATATTCTTACCTTTTCATGCTATATGCTCTTTTTAAAAAAAATTTATTTATTTGAATTAGTTTCAAGTATCACTCTACATACTCTTATCCTTTCTCACTGTACATCCATATCATAGGAAAATAGGTAAACAAAGTCTTTAAATTAGCGGCCTCAAACCTTTTGGCACCAGCGACCGGTGCTCCTATGAGAATCTAATGCCTGATGGTCTGAGGTGGAGCTGGGGTGTGATGCTAGTGCTGGGGAGCAGCTGCAAATACAGATGAAGCTTCACTTGCTCATCTGCTGCTCACCTCCTGCTGTGCAGCCTGGTTCCTAACAGGCCACGGACTGGTACTGGTCCATGGTCCAGGGGTTGGGGACCCCTGCTTTAAACTTTAAAACTAAAGAATGATCTATAAACTGAATTCATCAAATACTCGAACACTCAGGGTCCCTCTCAGTGTCTTTGTCTCTCACTGTCTTTTGCTGTGTCCTGTCTGTCTGTCCCTCTGAGTCTCTCTCAGGCTCTCTCACTCTCTGCCTCTGAGAGGAGACCACGCTCTGTATTTGGAGCATCACCCCTTCTCTAATAAACTCTCCTTCTGACTCTAGCTTTGGCGTGCATTTGAATTCTCTCTTGCGCTCAGAGCCCCTCTCTTGGGGCAGGCCCATTGGGGAAACTGCTCAGTTCTGCATCTTTTGTACCCCAGTGTTCTCAGCAGTGTTATTCACAATAGCCAAGAGGTGGAAACAACCCAAACGTCCTCAATGGACCAAGGGACAAAGAAAATGTGGTGTATTCACACAAAGGAATAATATTCAGTCTTAAAAAGTAAGAACATTCTGACACATGTTATAGCGTGGATGAACCTCGCTCAGTGAAATAAACCAGTCACAAAAGAACAAATACTGTGTGATTCTACTTATATGAGGTCCCTAGAGGTGTCAGATTTATAGAGACAGAAAGTAGATGGTGGGGGCCTGAGGCTTGGGAGTCAGTGTTTAAACTGAAGATAGAGTTTCAGTTTGGGAGGATGAGAAAGTTCTGGAGAGGGGTGGTGGACATGGTGGGCACAATGATGTGAGTGCTCAGTGCCACTGAGCTGTACACTTAAAAATGGTTAAGATGGTAAATGTTATGTATATTGGACCACAATGAAAACTAATGTTAATTATTGATAATTATTTTTTAAGAAGACCAAATAGGAGACAAGGATGCAACTAGAAATGTGCCACAGCAGAGGGAGGGTGTGGTGTTGACATAGCCCAGGGGCTGTGGGAGCCTTGAGGTGACACTGTCCATGGCGGAGGGGAGAAAGCTCCCAGCCCCCACCCCCTCCTGGCCTCACTTGCACCAGTGCCCTACACTGGCTGAACCCAGCAGGACCTGGGGAGCGGGGCTTCCTGCTGTCTAGGGCATCTAGGCCAAAGCGAGGGAGGGCAGAAGGGGTCCAGGAGCAGGCGCCAGGGGTGTCAGGTGGTGGGGTGGAAAAGAGCACAGGCCAGCCAGGCCTCCTGGGTCAAGCTGGTGACCTTGGGCTCATTGGAGCTTCAGGTTCCCCAACGGAAAAGGGGGTGATGCATGAAAGCCCACCTCTCCCCGCCCTGTGAGAACAGGGGCTGTAGTTGGAGGCGAAGGCCAGGAGCCGCGGGGATGTTTTGTGTTATCTTTCCTGTGTCCACAGGGTGGCACTTGCTTCCTTCCGCCTTTTGTCTTGGGAAGGTTCCAAAATGCCCCTGGTGGCGCAAGCTGAATAGGAGCTACAGGAAGCAGCCGTGGCTGCACGCAGGAGGTCGATAATTGGTTGATTGACTGATGGAAAGCTCAGCCGTGTGGCAAACAGGACAAATGAACTTAAATGGTATGCACATGGGAGGGGCCAGGAGGAAGCTGGAGGGCTATGAAAGGGGAGAGGAGACCGGACTGAATGGATGGGAGAGGCTAGGGGTGATGGAAGTTTCTGGAATCTGGCCTGGGTCGTTTCCTGCTAAAGGAGTAGTCACTTCAATCCTTCATTCTCCCCCTCTCCCCACCCCCACCATGGCGTTGACTATGGCACAAGCAGGTGAGAGAGCTTTGTGACAAATAAAGATAAATATGTCTCCAGGATTATTAACTCATCTACTCACAATGGCCTCTTGAAGACAGGACCAAGACCAGCGCCCACTTTACATGTGGGAAGGGAGAGGTTCAGGGTCCCTGGACCCAGATGCCCGTCCCCTTGCCTTTCTCTGTTGCCAGTCTGGGAGGGTCACCATGGGGGTGATCCTCTCTGGTTGTGGTTCTCTGGGCTCAGAATGATGTCCCTTAGTGAAAGGCGTGGATGTCACCCAGGTAAGATGCAGCCTCCTGGACGTGTGGTCAGCTCTCTGGTCTGTGTGCTCAGTGCCTACCCCACAGTGCTGGTCTCACAAGGAGCAAGGGGCAGGGGACAGCTTGGAGCATGGGAGCTGCCAGCCCTGAGGACAGGGTACAATTTCAACATCTCTGGCAGGACGGGGTGGGTGGTGGAAGCAGCTGCTCCCCCAAGCCTGATGCTCCATCTCGTGTCCTCTGCTGCTGCCCGCCCCCAGCCCTGGCATCCCAAACCACAGCTGCCTGCGGTGAGTCAGGCTGGAGCCTGTGGGGCTGGGCCCAGGTCCTTGGGAGGGAAGGGGGAGGCAGAGGAAGTGGGGGAGCTGTTTCCCTCTGGCCTGGCCAGCAGGCCCTTCCCCACTGGGATGGGGGGGGCATCCATGCTCACACCTCTTTCCCTCCCCCAGGAAGTGAATTCCTGCAATGGTGAAGGGGTGAGTGGGGGTGGTATAGCCCACAGGACTCCTGGGTCCTGTCCAGCCTCCCCTCCTGGCAGCTTGGGTTTCAGTGAGGCTTCCTGCCCTTGGTGGAGGGGCTCTACCCCTCCCCAGCCCTCCTCTCCCACACTGCCTGGGATGGAGGTGGGAAGCTTGGGGGTTCACAGTGACACCGGCCTCCCTAGTCAGGCTGGGCTTCTGCTCCATGACCTGTCGAGAGGCCAGCACCAGGCTCCGTTTCACCAGGGCCTTTGACCCAACTCTGGGCTCCCTGGAATACAAAAATCCTCCATGTCTCAATGGACCACAGGCCCAGGGTGATCAAGCCCCATGGCCTCTGGGCTCCGTCCCCTAGCCTGCCTTTCCACTTGTTCCCTCCACAGCATGGACACTTCTCTCTTCTGGGACCTCAGGTCTGGGCTCACATGACATCTCCTCCCTGGGCCTCCTACAAAGCCTGCTATCAACAGCAACAGCATTTGTCACTAACTGAAATGACCTCATTCATAGGTCAGGGTCAAGTGCACAAGCTCAGGATCCAGTTTGAATCCCAGCTCTGCCACCCATCAGCTGCGAACCCTTAACACAAATAGCTTGACCTCTCTGTGCCTCAGTTTCTTCACCTGTAAGAAAACACAGAGCTGAGCACACAGCACCTGTTTGGCCCCGGGTGTCACAGCCTGAAGGAGGGGTGGCAGGTCACAGATGTGCAGTCCAGACTTCTGAGTCAGTCAGGGAGGCAACCTGGGGGTCTTGGGCCCACTGTGAGGAAGGCCAGTGCAGGCTACATATGCAAAGTCCCTGAAAACCCAAGGACTGTTGTGTTGACGCCTCGGGACCAGTCCTCCTGGCCTCTCCCCGGCCTCGCTCACTGGACTTATCAGAGGTCCAGGAGGAGGGGCTTGCCTCAACCTGATACACCCTTCACTGTTGTCCCTAGACACACCACCTATCAGCCAGGTCAGCCTGGCGTGCAGATATCTGACCCTCACAGACCAATAATAACCTAAGTATCTAGACCCTCTCTGCCTACTTCTGCCACCCTTAGAGCTTGACCAAGTATAGGCATGAGTTCTAGTCCTTGCTTGGTTGGTCTCCTTCTGTGTGATACTGGACAAGGAGCTGGTGCCTCAGAGGCTATTTCTCAACTGAAAAGCCAAAATGCTCCTCCAGGGACCCTGGGCCCCCACTGCTGGGGTTCAGACTCCAGGGGCATCACTGTCCTGTGACTTTGGGCAACTGCCTAAACCCTGCCATGCCTCAGTTTCCCCATCTGTATAATGGATACTGCTCATCAGCTTGGGATAGTGCTGGGCCTGTGCTGGCCCTGAAGAGATACAGGATTAGAAGCAAGCAGAGTGTGGGGTTGCAGTCAGCTCTCCAGTCCAGTGACCTGGTCCCCATTCCCTGGTCCTGGAGACATGAATCTTGCTCCTTCAACGGAGCGGGGCCTAGCGGTCAGCATGACACTCTGGCCAGCTTCCAGAATTCAGGAAATTGCTGGTGGCTGCCAACAGAGCAGCTCTCAAAGGGAGGAGGCAGGGATGGGGGTGTGGGCTGGAGGCTGCCCCGAGTCTATCCCGCTGGCTGTCCCAGGCATAAGGCCAGCACTAGGCCGTGAGTCAGGGCCCAGGCATGTAGTGGGCCAGGGCTTCTCCTGGGTCCTGTGAGCTCAGGGACCTCCCTGAACCCACCCACCCGCCAGGCCATGTTCTTCCTGCATCTGCTCACTCCTTTGTGTCAGTCCCTGGGGCTGCCTGGAGAAACTGGGGTATGGAGCTTGGGGATATGAGGAAATGGGCGGGGGGGGGGGGGGGGATGGAGAGGTGGACACAGCCTGCCTAAAGGGACGTTCTCTTCGGGGAGAGCTCCAGGCAAGCTCGGGCCCTCTTGGTTGGCTTCCAGAACAAAGCCAGGCAGGAATTTGCCTGAGGAGGGCGGGCAGGCCCACGGGGCCCAGATAAGGCTCTTCTGTGGCAGAAACCAACCACCGGTTCCTCCTCCAGGCCTCTGGGTCTGGGGCGGGATGGGGAAAATTGACTCTTCTCCCACTCTGGACTCTTCAGCTGGGCCAGCTCTAGCAAGGCCTCAGGGCCTGTTAGGCCTGGGGATACACTCCTGGCACCTTTA
The DNA here is from genome assembly GCA_028627145.1 of Eidolon dupreanum. Classification (NCBI taxonomy): domain Eukaryota; kingdom Metazoa; phylum Chordata; class Mammalia; order Chiroptera; family Pteropodidae; genus Eidolon; species Eidolon dupreanum. Next base: position 30,584,981 of record CM053512.1, on the reverse strand, counting down.
CCCACACAGGTGAGTGGGTGAAGGCCAGGGTGACAGCTGTTACTGAGCTGACCAGGGGCCAGCACCTGGCTGGTTCCTGGCTGAGGCTGCAAGGCAGCTGGGCAGCCTTGTGTGTGAGGTTCCCCCTGGGGAGATATTTGTAGATGTCACACCTGAGGGTACATTCCTGACACCTAGAGGGTGAAGGTCAGGGCGTTGCTAAATGTCCTTCAGTGTCCTGGACTGCCCCCACCACAGAACACAACTGGCTCCAGTGTCACCAGGGCTGAGGTGGGAAAACCCTGGTCTAGGCCAATGGTACATGCGGGGAAGGGACTCTGCTCCCATTTCACACCATAAGATTCTACCGACCTGGAACATGAGAGCAGCCCATAAGGGATATGTGGACAGTTTTATGAACATGTAAAGCAGGGTCCTGGAGGCTCTGGGAATCTGTGGGCTGAAGGGACTGGGGCTTCTCACACCTCAGGGGAAAATGACCGAGCTCTCTTTTTGGGTCTATCTTCCTGGAGTGCAACAGGCAGGCTTCCTCGCCCCAGGACTGCCAAGGGTCACTGGAATGGACTGTTTTTAGAATGTCCCTCTCTGATTAAAAACATTTTTTGTGCTTATTGTAAACAACTGTTAGCCAGAGGTGCGTGGAACTCAACACTCGGAGGTTCTTGTAACATTGCTCCGGGCAAGGGGGCAGCAGGTATTAGTGAGACTCTACTTCCCTCTCTGCTCCTTCAGGTAGGCCAGCGGGCACAAGCCTCCCACTTAGCAGAACCCAAATCACAATGGATGAGGGTTAGATGAACACATCAGGTGGCTGGCCCTGGTCTAGGCTGCATGCTGAATTAGGGTGTATTTTGGCTGTTTGTGATAGAAACACAGAATAACAATGGCACATCCGATAGTTAAGAACCCCTCCCCCACACACACCACACACAGTCAAAAGCTGATACCAGCTCTACCATCATTGGGGAACCAGTTTCCTATCATCCCTAGAGAACCACACCCCTCCTTAATGTGCGACAAAAAGGCTGTCAGGGTCCCAGCCACCACACCCAAATTCCAGAAAATAGAAGGGAAAGAAAGGGTATACTTCAAGGATCCTTCTAGATCTCATACAACACTTCCACTTACATTTCATTGGTCTGAACTTAGCTACAAGGGAGGCTGGGAAATATGTGTAGCCTGGGTAGACCCCTGGATGACATCTGCTCATGTTCGACACCTACACGGGCCAAAGAGATCCCTGTCACCTCCATCTGTGTCTTGGGCACTTAGCACAGTTAAGGCACACAATGGCACTCAAAGATACACCCTGAATGAATAAAAATGAGCCAAACTTGAATAATAAATGATAAAGAGCTGGAATTGTCATCATATAGTATGTCATTTATACAGTGTTGTCACAGATGTGAAGTCACAAGCCTGACACAGCTAAGTCAGTTCTGTAGCCCAGGAGGGGGAAGAAATCCAGTAAAAATCCCATTAATTTTAAGGTGATCTCACTACCAAGGCACTGACCCACCCACCATGAATGATTCCTGCTGTGTGCAAGACACGGTCTGTAAGGCTCCTGACTACCACTCCGTGTCCACCAAACTCCAGAGATAGTCACTGATGAACTTCTTGGAGAGCTGGGTGTTGTCCAGGTGGATGGGCTGGGCAATACTGGGACCATGATGGACTGAGGGTACGGATGTAAGGAAACTCGCCACACAGTCCTCCCCGCAGCCCCATGGCGAAAAGATACTCCCTTAAAAATTTGTTATTGAGACTGAAACAAATTTTCATGAACTAAAAGTTAAAACTGATAATGCACTTTTTTTTCACATTGTGGTAAAATACACATAATATAAAATTTACCACCTTAACCAATGTCCAGTTCAGTGACATTAACCACATTTTTTACACTGTTGTGCCACCATCCCCAACATACGCCTCCAGAACTTTTTCATTTTCCCAAACTGAAACTCTATCCCCATTAAACCCTAACTCCCCAGCCCCTGGCACCGACCACTCCACTTCCTGTTTCTATGAATCTGACTCCTCTAGGGACCTCATGCAAGTGCAACTGCACAGCATCTATCCTTCTGTGACGGGATTACTTCACTTGGCACATCCTCCAGGTTCATCCATGTTGCAGCCGTGGTGGTATGTACGTCCTTTTTGAGGCCGAATACTATTCTGCTGTATGTGTACACCCTGCTTTGTTTATCCAGTCATCTGTCGACAGTGGAAGCACGTGGGCTGCTCCCACCTTTTGGATGTTGTGACCAATGCTGCCATGAGCAAGGGTGGGCAGGTATCTGCTCTAGTCCCTGCTTTCAGTTCCTTTGTGTTTAGACTCAGGGTGGAACTGCTGGGTCTCACAGTGACTGTTTCATTTTTAGGGTGTGCCAGCCTGCTTTCCACAGCAGCTGCATCGTTTTACATCCCTGCTACCAGCGCACAGGGTCCCCTTTCTCCAGAAAGGATACTGCCTTTGATCATCCCCATTTCACACTCGTAATCCCACTCGATTTTACTAATTCGGTGATAAAGTTGAGCCACATACCTGCACAAAACAAAACAAAACAAATCAAAAAAGAGAGAAAAGAAAGTTACCCCAGTGCCAACGGCAACACACACGAACGCAGGCGCGCACTCACACTGGCGTTTGTGGGACCTACATGGCTGCAGGGATGGTGACCGTCGTGTCCTCCTCAACGTCCCTCTCCTGTTTTTCGAGATCGGCCTGGATCTCTTTGAGGTCCTCTAGCTCCCTGGAGAGCCGAGTAAAGCAGGTAGTTAAGGACCCCCAGCTTCAGAGGTGGGCTGCCCCGCACTAACTAACACCGGCCACGTGGGGCCTGGGGCCTCTGGCGAAAAGCATGTTTTCTAGTGTGAAATCCGTGCCTCTGGGTGAGGCTGTGTCCAGCCATGTCAGGCACGTGGGAAAGGATATAGGAGGCTGGCCTTTAGGTGAGCGTCCTCCTCGCTGGCCTTGTGAAGTTCGGCTTCGATCTGCTGCAGCTCAGTGCCCACCTGCTGCGCCTGATCCTTCGCGTCAAGGAGGCTCTGGGCCACCTCCTTCTCCGTTTCGAGGATCTCTGCAGGTTAGGAGAAGGCTAAGCCCCCTCAACATAGGCTCCCCGGGCTCTGTCCTTCCCAAAGGAGAGCCCAGGGAGCAGAGGATGGTTTATCGGCCTGTGGCCTTGACCACCCCTATCGACGACAAGCGCTCCCATTTCAGTCTGCTGCCCCCTCACCTGCTTGTCCTATTCCTGAACACCCACTGGACAGTTCCACCTGGACCTTGTGTAAGTGCTGCCATTTCACCCAAACATATTTGAATCCACCAAAAAGAAAAAATACGGTCCTTCTTTGCACACTTAGTCTTAATTTATGAAGTCAATTGGATGCCGAAAGTCAGTCCCACGCTTCTTGCTCTTCGCCTGAGCAAGAAGCCTGGGACTGACACTTTCAGCATCCAATTGACCATCTAGGCCTGGCAGTGTCCCGTCTCCCTCATGCAGGTCCTTTGTCTCTCCAGAATCACCAAGGACAGCCTCTCTATCATGTCCTGCCTTGGTCTCTCCTGTTGCCAATCTGCCAATCCTTTTTGCCCTCTGCCTTCAGAGTGGCTGCATTAGAGGTCAAATGTGAAGCTACTCCCTTGCTCAAAGATCACGCCTGGCTTCCTCGTGTCTCCGGGATGAGGTCGAGGTCCCTTTGAGCATCTTCACTATCCTTGTCAGCCTCCTTTCTCCCCGCTTTTCACTCCACCACGTGATTTTCTCTCTGCTCTGGCCACAAAGACACCTCATTCTGCACACACGCCACGCTTTTCACAGTCCTGGGCCTCTGCCTGCCTGTGCTCCACGGGACACACCAGGACCCAGCGTTCAAGACCTCCTGGGTAATGCCCAACTTGGTGGTGGGCACTCTCCCTCCCAGGGAGACTATGCTCCCGTGACAGCTCCTATCATACTGAGTTACTTATTCCTTGTCTTTCTTCCTTGAATCAGAGATTTCATCTCACAGTCACCAGGCTTCATCAGCACCTACTCAGAATAAACATATGTTGAACAAAACATCCAGAAAGATCAAAAACACCTTAAGGTTACTATGTTCCTTCCCACAGTTGGGAGGAACTTGCCAATTCAGAGAAGGCACAGATGAAAACGCTTCCCAAAATGCTGGCATTTAAGTGTTTACAAACTGACATTAAGTTAATTTTTAATCAAAGTACTACACGCATATGGTTGCGAAATAAAATTTAAACACGCACACACCTCTGTCGGCCTCTCCACCCTTCTGAAGAAGCTTTCAACTCTTCACTATTTTCTCAGGCACTGACCTTCGCATTTCTAAATAATTTGCTTATGCTGCTATTTCCTGATTTGTCTCTTTGAGATGGTGCCTGATTTCCTGTTGGGAGAGCCCAGAGTCTGGCTTTCTTATGCAGCTTTCCTGCCCCTTCCCCACTCAGCATGTACTAAGTATGCAGGATGCCTGGGGGCCTGACTCTGCATTCTCACGATCCTCTGAGGGAGGTGATTTAACCCCTCCTGCCACTTGTGAGGTGAACGGAAGCCCAGAGAGGTTCAGGGACTTGTCCACTGGCACGTAGCTCCAGAGTCTGGATCTGAAACAGATTTGTTTGATACTGACTCTTCTCTCTCCAGCCCCCAATCCATCCATTTTGCTAACAGCTAGGTAGGCTGGGTGATGCTGATCTTCTCTCCAGACCATTACTGGAGGGGGAGAGGAGGAAAGAAAGAAGAGGGAAGGAGAGAGGAGGAGAAAAAAAGAGGGAAAGACCTTGACTAGGGCACCCATCCTGCTTAGATGAACATCCGAACTCCTGGGGGCTCATGAGCATGGCGGGGTCTGGACGTTGCTGACTTCATCTTCTACTTCTTTCTCCTGGGTCTCTAAACTCATCCTCACTTCACAACCCTGCATTTTCGTCCCGTCTGCCAGGTTTTGCTCTTCCCCTGAGCCAGGACATGTCTAGCTCCAAGGTCATTCAAGTCTCAACCCGAATGGCCCCTCCTCATAAAATGTAACTGCAAAATGGCATTAAAAATCCCTGGCATGGAAACCACTGTGAAAAACTAGATGGCAGTTCCTCAAAAATTTAAACATCAAATTACTATTTGATCCTTTTTTGGAAATTTCATTTCTGAAAAATACAAAAAAAATAAAAAAAAATAAAAAAGATTGAATGCAGGGACTCAAAGAAATATTCGTGCTCCTGTATTTGCAACAATATTAGTCACAGTAGCAAAAGGGTGGAAGCAATCCAAGTTTCCAACCAATGAATGGATAAACAAAATATGGTGTATATATGCAACGGAACACTGTTCGGCCTTAAAAAGGAAATTCTGACACATGCTACAACATAGATGAACCTTGAGGACATTACTTTAAGTGAAATAAGATAGAAGCAAATGGACAAGTATTGTATGATTCCACTTATATGCTGTCCCTAGAGGAGTCAAATTCATAGAGACAGAAAGTAGAAGGTGGGTGGTAGGGGTTGGGGAGAGGGGATGGGGAATTAGTGTACAAAGTTTCAGTTCAGGATGAAGAAAAAGTTCTGGAGATGGTGATGGTTGCACAGCAATGTGAATATACTTAATGTCACTAAACCATTCTCTTAAAAATGGTTAAAATGGTAAATCTTATGTTTTGTTAATTTTACTAAACAAAAAAATTTTCATAGCCTTAAAAACAAACAAACAAACAAAACCCTGGCACTGGGAATAGCAGCAACAATGAGTGCTACTAGCAGTCCCATTTCACAGAAGAGGAAACAGGCCTGAGAGGGAAGCCAAGCCACAGGGCTCATGAGTTTACAGCTGAAATGCAGGTCAGAGGCTCTGGGCCTCACCTATGGAAAAGGCTGGGTCTAGCTTTCTCTATAGCATGTTAAAATATTAGCACAGCTTTTCTTTCTTATAGAGTCTTACTACGCCTGGCACACAGCAGGTGCTCAGTAAAACTTCCGAATAACCTCGAGAAGTAGTGCGTGCTAGGTTTCAAACCTGGAGCTTTGACTCCTGAACCCCAGTTTAAAGCTGGAGTCCCCCAGCTTCTGCTACAGGAATGCTCAGAACTGCGCCAGGTTCTCCAAGCTCCTGTATTTACCACTTAAGCCCTGGAGATAGCTGCTGTCCCGAAGCTCATTTCACAGGTGGGGAACCTGAGGCTCAAAGTGAGCAGCTCCCATCTGCTGGTCCCACGCGAAACAGAGCAGGAAATGGGGGCACCCGGGAGGGAGGAGTTTGCTAGGCACGAACGGCCGTCCCCTCCCATCACTACGGCCGGAGCCGCGACCGCGCCCCCGCCCTGGCTACCGCTCTCACCGCGCAGCTGCTCTTCGGCGCCGTTTTGTGTCTCCAGCAGCCGCTCCATTATCTGCCCGTGGCGCCCCAGCAGCCGCCGCTGTTGCGCCTCGGCGTGATTGGCGCTCAGCAGGCTCAACAGCCCCTGGGACAACTCCTCCATGTCGCGAAAGGCCGCCATGACTGCGTGAGCGCCAACCCCGCGCAAATTTAACTGCTTAATGGATCCCGCCCCCTCCCTGAAGACACCCATTTCCATTGGCTTGATCTTCCGTCAGTCTTCAGCGAATGGGGCAACGCCTCTTTAGGTCTGGCCTAGTACGCCTGCGCTGGGTCCTCCGTCAGTCATCGGCGATGGCCAATCGGCACAAGGAGGAGGTGCCTCTGGGAGTTTTGCCTGATGCGCCTGCGCAGACTGGAAAGCGGTTACTAGAACTGTTTATCTCTTTAGGTGGAATGTCTGCTGTTTGCAGGGCGGACTTGTAGGGGCGAAGCAGTAAATTGCTTACAGTGGACTGACATTCTGCAGTGTGCATGGTAGACTCACAATAAATAAGTTCTATAAGAGGCCGCAGAGCAAAATAGAGTCTGCGGCCAAGTTTATTAGCTTCCAATCCCAGTTTTGCCACTTACTAGCTGTTGTTACCTTGGGCAAAATTTCATCCCTCTGTGCCTCACTTTCCTCCTCAGTAAAATGAGAATCATCATAGTACCTACTTTAGAGTTGGCGTGAGGATTTAATGAGAACAGTGCCTGTTATATAGGTGTTAAATAAAACGCTAGCAGGTGAGGTGCCTAACTGACATGAACCATGCTATGCGTGGGGTTACAGTAAAAACAAACTGCATGTTTTTGTGATATGTTCTTCAAACTGAGGTAAAGACATCAATGCAGTGGGTCATGGCCAGCATTTTCTACACAACACAATGGAAACATTCAATGCATTGCATATGGAAAGTTAAGTACCTGTATTGTTTGGGGATACTCTCAATTCTGCATTTGTGTGCTGGGTGTGGCAGGCTGTTTTTGAAAAGACTGCTGGGGAAATACTGTAGTTCCAACCATGTGACTCCTCGACAGAAGGTAGACTCTAATTCCTTTGTTCTTGAATTTGAGCAAGACTTTGCAACAAATAGAATGTGGCAGAAAGGACACTGACGTCCAAGCCTAGGTCAGAAACTATAATACATCTCTGCCTGGTGCTAGCTTTCATGTGTGTGCTCTATCTGTGTGTGTGTGTGCGCGCGCACGCGCGCGTGTGTCTGTCTCTCTAAATTTCAGAATTCTCTCTCTGAGCCCAGTTGCCATGCTGTAAGGAAACCCAGGCAACGTGAAGGTCCCAGCCAAAGCCAGCGTCAACCACCAGAGAAGTGATCCCAGATGCCAGCCTTCGAGCCATCTCACCAGCTAACACCAAGAGGAGCAGAAATAAGCTGTCCCCATCAAACCCTGTTTAAACTGTACATCTGTGAGCAAGATCAATGCCATTATTTAAAGCCAGTAAATTGGGGGTAATTTCTTACATAGCCATAACACCTGGATGGCTGGGTCACATGTGAAATTTGTATCTTATTAAAGATCATGTAAAAAAATCACTGAAAGCCACTGCTCTAGTAGCAAGACTTCATAATAGGCAAAGAAACTAATGAACAGGGTCTTTCTAGATGGGAACACCTGCTATGAAGGCAATAAAACAGGGTCATAGGATAGAGTCACTAGAGTTGGGGCGGGGGTGGAAAGTAACAAAGTTAGGTGGTCAGGATTGGACTCCCTGAGCAGGGGACATGTGAACTAGAACCCGAGTAATGAAAAGGTGTTATGATACAAATCTCTAGGCAGAAGAAACAGCAAGTGCAAAGGCCACTGAAGTGGGAAAATTTTAATTTGTTTAAGAAATAGTGAGGCGGTTGGCATTGCTGGGGAGGAGTGAGCAAGCAGGTTGCCAGGAGCCCTGAAGCTCATTCTGGTGTAATAGGAAGCATTGAAAGGCATTAATTAAGTAGGGGTAAGCTATGGAGTGGACTGGCTCCAGATCTTCCGGGATCAAGAGAACTTGTGGGCAAACTGAATGTGCAGAATGAAGAAGAGAAAGAGAATCCTTCCTGGGTGTTTGGCCTAATACTTGGATGGTGGTAGTGTTAAAGGCCAAGAAGGGGAGGAGCAGGCTTAAAGGTGAAGGGCTGCGTGAAATGAACAGTTTGGAGAAATTTCCATTGCCTGGGCAATGGCTATATGGAGCTATCAAGAAGTGGTTGTTTGGCTCTATGAGTCTGTAGAGACATTTGGCCTGGGGATAAAAATCCAGGAGTTGTCAGGGTGCAACTGAGGCCAGATGAGACCACCCTAGGTGAGAGTAAGGACAGGAGGCGGTCCAAGGTCCAAGCTCTGAGACCCTCCAACTATAGAAATTGTAGAAAAGAGGGGAAGCCAGCAAAACAGAGAAGGCACTGCCAGGGAGGAAGGAAAGAAGCTACCAGAGAGCCATCGGGAAATACGATTTCGGGTGACCTTCAGGAAATTGACAGGTTCTAAACCCCAGGCCTGGGGCCACCTTTATCCTCACAGCTTATTTCCATGAGAGATTTTTTTCAAGATTCCAGGGGCTGCTCATGTGTTTATATTTTTACAGTGGTCATTAAGCTGGGGACACCCTTAGGACTAATATATTTATTTAGCCTTCCTTGGGTCACAGATCTGTTTGAAATCTGATAAAAGCAACGAGAGAGGCTCTTCTTTAAAAAATGTACCCAACATCCATTCATCTTGGGATTTTGTGTAGCTTTTGAGTTTAGAGAGCCATCCCCAGATTTTTAGGTTAAGAAGCTCCTCACCCTTTGTCTCTTAGACTGGCTAGCAGATGTAGAAATCATGACACCTGAGTGGTTTCCTGCAGAAACATTGTCATCTGGGCATGGAGCCTGGTTCCCGGAGTCAGCACTTAAGTAGTGTTGCTCACCTTCCCAGTGGCTGAGCATTGGATGCTGACATTGCTTTGTCACTGTTAGCTCTGTGATCTTTGGTGGCAGGAGCTCACTTTTTCTGACCAAAGGCAATGAGTTACTTAACAGTGTAATGTGAAATAAAGAGGAGATAAGACCTTGGTTTCAGTTTCTGGCTCTGAAGTTTACCTGTGACCTTGGCAAGTTCTTAACTTTTCTAAGGCAGGGGCTAATGATAGCTCTTAATGATAGCTGGGGTGGGATGTTCAAGAGAGAAGCTATTTGAGATTGCACAGCCATACCTGACAGATATAAATGTCAGTCAAAAGAAGGCCACTCACCTCCCTTCCAAAAAGCAAAGCTGGAACCACCTCACAGCTAGTAGGATGGCTGCTATAAAACAAAACAAAACAGAAAACACCACTGGTGAGGATGCGGAGAAGTGGGAACGCTTTTGCATTGTTGGTGGGAATGTAAATGGTGCAGCCACGATGGAAAACAATATAGTGATTCCTCAAAAAAATTAAAAAGAGAATTACCATATGACCCAGCAATTTCACTTCTAGGTATGTACCCACAAAATTGAAAGCTGGGACTTGAAGTGATATTCATACACCCAGTAGCCAAAAGGTAGAAGCAATGTAGGTGTCCACTGCTGCATGACTGGGTAAACAAAATGTAGTACATACGTACAATGGAATATTATTTAGTCTTAAAAAGGAAGGAAATTCTGACACATGCTACAACATAGATAAATCTTGAAGATATTATGCTAAGTGAAATAGGCCAGACACAAAAGGACAAATACTGCATGATTCCACTTATATGAAGTCTCTAGAGTAGGCAGATTCAGAGACAGAAAGTAGAATGGTGGGTGCTAGGAGCCTGGGGTGGGGGAGGGGCAGTTGATGACTAGTTAGTGTTTAATGGGGACATAGTTTCACTTTGGAAAGATGAAGAGTCCTGGAGATGGATGGTGACGATGGTTGCACAACAGTGTGAACGTACTTGATGGCACCCAACTGGACACTTAAAAATTGTTTAGAGGGTAAATGTTATGGTATGTATGTTTACCACAATTAAAAAAACAGGTGTCACAAAATCAAAGCAGGAAACTGGGCGGTGGGGGGAATGGGTTCTTAAGCCTTAGCTGGACAAGATGAACAAAGACAACAAAATAGTCCTGGGTAATTCCTTGTGAGAAACAATTTTTTAAAAATTTCCAAAAGGCCCTTTCTTGGCTGACAAACTCCTCTGAAAAATTGCCAAGTGCAGTGGACCTTCTGCCAGAAACATACATCTTCGCATAAAATTCCTAGGACTTCCTAAAACCTCTAAAAGCCACCCATTATCTCCTGATTGAACAATCCAGAGAAAAAAGGAGGAAGTGAGAAGTCAAGCGAGCAGTCATCATCAGACACCTTTGGAGGGAGTGAGGGGAAGGGGCTGGGGACAGAAGGCTGGCCCAGGATGCTCTACTTGTCCTGGTGCTGGCAACACATATGAGGATGTCATTTGCAAAAATCCATGGAGATGTATACTTTTGTACACGACTTGTACACTTAAATAAATGCATTTATATTATATCTCAAAAAATAAAGCAGCAAAACAAAATATTTTAAGGTCCCTATTAGAAAAAGGTTGGGCAGGAGATTCTTCAAAGTGTTGACTCTGGCAGGCACTTCTACCAAATGGGACCACGGGACCCTCCACTGTGCCAAACATTTCTGTATTGTTTGAATTTTGCCTTTTACAATTGCAGTGAATTATTCTGTCATGATGAACAAAATAATCAGTAAAGTTTTTGTCTGAGGTGTTCACGGTGGTGGGTGTTTGTTACAACTTTCTGCCACAGTGACAATGTTCTTTATCTGTGAAGCCCAATACAACAGCCACCTGCCAAGTGTGGCTATTCAGCACAACTTAATTATAATTAATTTGCATTTAAGTGGAAATAGCCACCTGTGGCTACAGTATGGGACAGCGCTGGCCTAGGGTTGTACATAAGGAATTTATTGTAATATTCTTGCCACTTTTCTGTAGCTTTGAACATTTTTCAAAATAAGTAAATTCTAAAGAGATCTATTTTAGAGCTTAAAGAGGAATATGAGACAAAGATCAGACATGGACGGTGTCAGCATTATCATAAGGTAGCTTTATTAAATTCCTTTACCTTCTAAAAAACGATTACAAAAAAGAATACTTTATTTAAGTGTAATACTGTCTTTATGGACGTACCATGGTTGGAAAGTGAAGTTAAAGGTCATGAATATACGTGAGAAGAGAATGAGGAAAAAGGCAGGACCTCTGCTGTTTACCAAGCCAAGCCCAGTGGGTATGGGGGAGAGGGGAACACAGGGACAAATATGGATTTATCTTAATGTGTGTGTTGAGGAGGGGGTGTCAATGAGCTGCTTCTAGAAGCTTAAAATAAACACACTTGCTGGCTCCAGGCCAGGACACACAGGCACACAATCCTTGTACCGCTGCCCAAAGTTGCAGTCTCCCATCAGATACCAGCAGACATCCTCAAGCAGCTTTGGTCGTTCGTTCTCTCTCTCTCTCTCTCTCTCTCTCTCTCTCTCACGCACACACGCACACACGCACACACGCACACACGGACACGCACACTCTGGGGTGCCTCCCTCCCTTGGCCATCCAACCTCTTGTCTTAGATACAAAATCTAAAAGACTTTGATTCCTTCCAACAAAATCAAAGCAGGCCAGACTCCACCAAGCCAAGAAACCCACTTTTCTAGGAAAGAAGCCAGCATTTTGCTTTGTTGAATGAACATGTGAGCCCTCAGGCCCTGATCTGTCCTGTGGTCTGGCGTCAACCCTGGCGTTGAGCTGAGAACTGGACGAGAGAGGTCAGGACACCTCTTAGGGGTTCATTCCCCTGTCACAAGGCACTTCCCAAGGCTCGGACCCCATCTCTTTTCTTTTTTTGTTCACAAAAGGATCAAGAAAGAAAACTATGTGGAGATTATGGGGACAAAACAGGCCATGAAGGAAACGGCGTGTGACTGGCAAGCCCCATTTCCAGCAGGCTCCGTTCCAGGAAGCTTCAGAAAGCTTGTAGGTTGTTAATAAAACCCCAGCTGGCCCTTGTTTGGTTTTAGGCGAAGCCCTGTCTCTTTAACTTTGTGCTGGGAGCCCTCTGGGGGCAGCCAACTTTTAATCGTGCACACATGGGGTTTCTGGAGCCTGCTCCAAGCTCTGCCAACAAGTACATTCCCTGGTTTTTTTTTTTTTTTCTCCTTTGAGGGGAAAAAGCCTGGAGTCTGGGAGGACCAGGACAGCTCAAAACCTAGGTTCTAAGACCAGGGGCTCAGCAGCCACTCTGGGAACTAGATTCATTTCCTGCGTCTCCAGGTCTGCAAGGTTTTCTAGGAAAAATTAATATTTGCTGGGGGCCTCTATGCAAAGAGGGGTCGGATTGTGTGGTAACTTCTCAACATGAACTGCTCACACATCTTAACTGCTGGGTCCTGAGTCCCCCATCTGAATGGGGGTGGCAGTGGCAGCAAGGAAGCAGAAGGACTGAATTTCCTGTCCCAGGTGACAAGGACAGAATCTGTTTTGTGGAGACCAGAAGAAAATTCACCCAAGAAAGTTGCCTGGGGTGGGGTAGGGGTATATGGAAGAGATGCTATTACATACCAGACAACTCAATGTGGGGGGCAAAGGGAGCGCCACCCACGCATAATAACATTCAGATTAAAATGAAAATATGTAATTCCAGTGACTTTCAAATTTGGCAACAAGTTAATATGATCCTCCCTCCCCTGACGATGATTCAAAAATACAGTATTTTTTTCCTTTCACCCTTCTCCATCCACTGTTGCCAGCTGATTGTTCTCAGTGTGCTTCATGAACCCAACCCCCAGCATCAGCCACTGGTGCCAATTTATATGAGAATGGAGCTTTGGTCTGCACTGCAGCTGCTTTGAACTAGGGTACCAGAAAAAACCCGCTTTAAGCTGGAGTCTTGTCACTGTTGGGGGCTCCCCATGCGAAACAGAAGAAACACCCACTTGCTGTTGGATTTTGGGCCTTGGTGGGTATGAGTAGAGGGTGCTGATCAGGGAGGAGACGAGGGATGGTTTGCTCTAGGGCTTGCTGGCCCCTGAGGGCAGGCACCTCTGGTCCCCCCTCACGGCTACTCTTCTGCAGAGGATGATGCGGGACTTTCGTCATCTGACATCGGGGCAAACTGAAACGAGAAGCAAAACTTGTTTGGCATCCTTGCCTACGGGGCTCTGGCTTTGTTGGCTGGCCATGAGGCTGTAGTGAGTGATCCCGTGGCCAAAAGGAGGTGACAGTGTGGGGAAGATGACTCAAAGACGTAAGTGAATGCACTAGAGGATTTTCATCAGAGATAAGGGATGAAAAGGAATGAAGTGGATAGTGGTTGGTCGGAAAGGAAGGGGAAATCTGAGCTGAATGATGCTGAGAGGCCAGCTAGAGGGGCAGAGCACGGCATTCCAGGCAGAGGACACAGCCAGTGCAAAGGCCCTGGGGCAGGAGCAGTGATAAGGCCTCTGTGGCTGGAGCTTAGAGAGTGGCAGGGAGGAAGGAGAGTGGGGAAAGGGGGGATAGTCACGCAGGGTCCAATGCGCTGTAAGGATGGCTTTTGCTTTTTCTCCAAGTGCGGTGGGAGCCATGAAGGGCTATGAGCAGAGGAGGGATGTGCCCTGACTCAGGTATTCCAGTGACCTCTGGCTACTGTGTGGAGAGCAGACTGGAGAGGCTGAGAGTAGGAGATCAGGGCAGAGGCAATGGCAGCAGTCCAGGTAGACAGTGATGGGGGGCTGGGGTTCCTCCCTCTGGAGTCCCCGGGGGCTGGACCACAGATCAGACCACAAGGCATCACCCAGACCCATCATCCCCACTTTACAGTTGAGGAACCTGAGGCCCAGGTGACCTCTAGCGTCACGACTGAGGCCCAGGTGTCCCGACACCCTGGGGAGTGAAGCTGGGAAAACTCAGAGCCTCAGAAGAACCTGAGAGCCAGGTGGAGATGGATGGTGTATGTCTCTAACCTTTGCTCTCTTAGACCGTTTGGGAGAATTGCTGTGGTTGACACCTATCATGCAACCCTTGAACCCAGCCCCAGATGTATCTCAGAAAGGCCAGGGCAAGTACAAGGTGGGGGTGAGGAGAAGGAGGAGGCAATAAGGCTCCTGCCCAAGGTCTGGAGTCAGGAGGACCCTAGAGCCTATACCCCTTCCTGGCTATGAGACCGTCCTAAGCCTTGGCTTCCTCACGTGAAAAATGGAATAATAACAGTACTTTATGCAAGTGAATTGGGTTATTGTGAAGGTTTGAAAAATCATAACTAGGAGGCACTTAGTATATAGTATATCAGACTGGAAGGGCTTGTCTCCCCTGTCAGGAACTTAGGACACAACAAGTATCAATATTATCCTCCTGTTATGCTTCTGGAAAAGTGTTCTGCTAACAGTTAAGGTTTTTTTTTTTTAAACCCAGATTTGTGGTCAAGAGAAAAGCTGGTTTAAACAGTCAGGATAGGTTTCTTTTCAGTGAGACTCCTCAAGGCCTTAATACACCGACATGCTTCAAGTAAAAGCCGAAGTCCTCACTGTGGCCCACAAGGCCCTGCATGATCTGTGGTGTCACCTCCCAGGCCTCATCTCCTCCCACTGGGTTCCTTGATGTCCCTCAAACACACCAGGCATGCTCCTGCCTCAGGATCTTTGCACTGGCTGTTCCTTCTGCCTGGAGAGCCACATGACTTGTTCCCTCACTTCCTCACGTGTTGGCTAAAATGTCACCACTTCATCAAGGTCTAAAATAGCTCCTCCATCACTCATCACCCCTCTTACCCTGTTTCATATTTCTTCCTAGCACTTACCATCCCTGGCTATGATACACTCATTTGCTTATTGTGTCTCTTAGAACATCCTCCCTATGAGGGCAGAAGGCTTTCTTGTTTTTTGTTCAGTGCTGTGACTGCCAGGGCCTAAAACAGGGCTTGACACAGTGGGTGCTCTGTAAATATTTCTCAAATGAGTGAATGGTGATTAAGAGCATGCATTTGGAACCAGATAGATCTAGGTTCAAATACTGTCATGCCCACCGTGACATGCAGTCTCAGCTGTCCGTGACTCATTTCCTGACAGGCACTCTAAGGTTCAACAGCAGATGACTCTTCAGTCCCTGGCTCGGGCCCCATACACCATCAGCTCTTCACAACCATCTGTCCCCTCCCAGAGCTCCCCACCCTCTGCCCTGCCAGGGCTGAGACTCACCGAACACTTGATGTTCATGCGGGAGTAGAGCATGGAAGCGATTTCACTCTGCCCTGCATCCAAGGCCACCATCAGAGCTGTGCTCCCGTCCTGTAAAGCATCTGTTGCTGTGAGGACACCCTGTACTGTGCTCCCGCCCTCCCGGGGGTGCGCCTGGGCGGGGACTCACGCGGTCAGTGAGTGAGATGTCGCAGCTTGGCACGGCCAGCAGCAACCCTGTGATCTCCTTGTGGCCATGCTCGCAGGCACACATGAGGGCTGTGGAGCCGTCATCATCTTGCACATTGACGTCTGCCTCGCAGGCCAGCAGCGCTTTGACCACGTTCACCCGCCCATGGCTGACGGCCAGCATCAGGGCAGTTTGCCCCGCCTGGGCAGGGGGAGGAACAAGCTCATGAAGCATGCAGGCCCCCAGGCATAACGTCCCTGCTCCAGAACCTTCCGTGGTTCCCAAGTACTCCAATGCTAACAGCACCCCCGCTTGCTGGCCCTTGTATCTCAGTCTTTCCCACCACTGGCCTTTGCACTTGCTGGTCTTCCTTCTACTGTCTCCTTCTCGCCCCTCAGGTCTCAGCTTAAATGTCTCCTCAGGGGGTGGCACTTGTCTCTGCCCACTTAAAGCAGGTGTCTAATTCACAGGTGTAAATGTATGTAAAAATTTACCGTACTAAGATTTGCATACTTTTCTGTATGTCAGCTGAACCTCAATAAAATTATATCTGTGTTTATCAGTGGATGAACAGAAGCAAATTGTGGTAAACACATACTATACAATATGCACCCTTGAAAAGAAATGAGGTGCATATGTACACTACAGCACGGGTGAACCTTGGAAACATGCTCAGTGAAAGAAGTCAGACACTGACGAACAAGTGCTACATGGCTCCATCTATATGAAAAATCCACAGTAGATAAATCCATGAAGACAGGAAGAACACTGGTGGTTGCAGGGGCTGGGGAAGGAGAATGGAGGGTGACTGCTCGTGGGTGCAGGGTTTCCTTGTAAGGGCGATGCGAATGTTCTGGAAGTAGACAGAGGTGATGGTGACATTGTGAATGTACTAGTGCCACTAAATCGTACACTTTGAAACAGTTAATCTTTTGTGAATTTCACCTTAATTAAAAAAAGTAAACCACTAAAAAGTGATTTTTAGTTAAAAAAAATGAAATCAATATGGAAAGCAAGCGGGTCCGCCGCTCTCTGCATCACTGCAGCACCCTGCTCCTTTCCTGGACTCTGTTTAGACTGTGGCAAACCCCGCCCTCCTCGTCCCCACAGAGTCACAGCTGCCCCGCTGATCTGCCTAGACACCCATCCAAGGCCCTGTTGCCTCCGCAGTCTCCCAGCTTCTGCTCCACAACATGCAGCTGAAGGGAGATGTCAAACCAGAAAGCCGGCCACGCCACTGCCCTGATCAAACACCCGAAGCCCCCAAGCCAAGCCCGCTCCCAGCCTCCCTGCTGCCTGAAAAGCTTGTGGCTCCCGGAGCCCCGGACTGGCTAGTGAACTGCAAGAGTGTGGGGACCACGCCTGCTTGTTCACCATTTGAGCCCCGCGTATCCAGTCACTGCGTAGGGAATTTCCCAAGCAGGATATGGGACAGTGTCGTGTTAAGAAAGGCTGAGGTTCCCCACGTCCTCCCCTACCCCCACCAGAAGGTCCTGTGTCAGAGGCAGCCTGGAGGCCAGATCGTAAGACCAAGGCTCTGGACAACCCCGGGTTCCAATCACCCCTCCTCCAGTTTGACCTTGAAGAAACAGCTGCTTCTCTGAGCCTCATCTGCAGACTGGGGGCTCCCTGCACATGGAGTGAGATCATGTTTGGGCTCAGCACACAACCAAGACTTAGTGAATGGGAAGGGCTGCCCAGGTCTGCGGTGCCGAGGGCCCACACCTGGCTGGCTTTGGCGTTGACATCTCCTAGCCGAAAGAGCTTCAGGACAGTCTCGATGTCATCCTGGGACTTCAGAGTGGCCAGGGCAGTAAGCATGATGGGGCTGTAGCCGGCACGATTCTGCTTGTCCACCTGGCAAACGCCTAGGGGAAGGGGGCAGGAGAAAACGAGCCCTCAGACCCTGCCGATGTGAGCCAGGCCTACCCCAAGGCTGGAGGACGGTCCCTGAGGTCCCACGCTCTGCCATCAGACTGGGAGCCTGTTTTACTCTGCTATAGTGAGCACTGGGCATTCTGTTCCCTTCATCAGTCCAGGTGTGACCTAACTGTACCCTCTTCTCATACTGAGAACCCCATTCTGCTCCAGGGTGTGTCTCCATTATGTCACCCTGTTAGATGAGTGGCTTCAAAAAGGGGAGACTGTACATTTCCACCATCAGACTGGCACCCACACTGAGGGCTGAGGGCAGGCTCTGCGTCTCTGGAACAGCCAGACTCCTCCAGGCTGGCCTGTGTCTCCTCCATCCGACTGGGGAGCTGTGTCCTCCCGGTCTGATCAGGGAAGGGCAATATTTTCCTTTCGAATCAAGGACCCCATCTTCTCCCAATGTCCCAGCCTGGAGGCCACGTCTGTCCCTCAGACGAGGGCTCCAGAGCAATGGCCTCATCACACAGGGGTCCTTGTGGATGGAGGAAGGGCCACATGTTTTTCATGAGACCCTGGCTACAGGTAGGGCCTGCATCTTCTCCACCTGACTGGAAGGGTGGTGTCTTTCTCATCAGACCAGCCAACCGGGGATGGCAGCCAGCCCCCCGCCCCCTACCCCCTACCCCCGCCCCAGGGCCCCCTCATCCCGCCCAGCGGGGCTCACCGCTGTCCAGCAGCTGCCGCACTACAGGGAAGTTGGCATGGGACACGGAGTAGTGCAGCGCGGTGTTGCCGTTGCTGTCGGCGATGTTGACCACGTAGTCCAGCAGCCGTGCTGACATGGCGCGGAATGTGACCAGGTGGCGCCGCACAAGCTCGGGGTGGGCGTCGCTGCGACAGGCCAGGCGCAGCCACTCCTGCAGCACCGTGGTGTAGGCCACTTTCTGTACGCGGGGTAGAGAGGGGCATGAAGGCAGGCAGCAGCCCACCGTCTCCAGGGCAAAGCTCCATGAGGGGAGTGTGGACGCCCCCATCCTGAAGCAGAGCCTTGAAGGCGGAGCGTGGGCACCCCACCCAGATGAGCCCCTGGAGTACAGTGTCATGTCCTTGTCCTGGACAAGGACCCTAGAGGGAGGTGTAGACACGGCAATCCCAGATCTGCCCCCCAGAGGAAGATGTGAGTGTCTCCATCCCAGATGTGACCTTTGGAGGTGAGTGTAGACACGGGTAGAGGGAAATATGACAGCCCCTTCCCTCAAGCCCCCAAAGGACCAGGAACCAAGGCCAGTTGTGCTGGTAGGTGATCATTCTTGGGCCCCTCCCTGCCTTCCTGGCCCCTCTCAAGGCTCATGACTCAAGCACACACCCCCCAAGCTCCCGGGGACCCCCAAAGCAGGCACAGGGAGACACTGTGGACAAAGAAAAGCCAGGGTGCACAGGGTGGGGAAGGAAGGCCCTCCTCCTGGGCCTAGGGTCCCATCATACCAGCTCCCGCTCGGTGAGGGCATTGGGGTTGTCCAGGTACTTTTCCAGGGCCAGGCAGGCTGAGATGAGGTCGGGGCTTAGCTCCATCCTGTCAGGGAGAGGTGAGGGAGTTTATCTTGGGAACATTCACCTCAGCCTCCTGGGCCTCCCCTACTTCCCATATCTGGGTGAGGGGCTCAAAAAAGGCCTCAATGCTCTCTGCAATGGCACTTACCCAGACCTACCAGGGCTCACCTGAGTGTTGGAACCTCAGATGCCCCCTTCACCAGGAACACATTTTTTTACTATACCCCAAGGGGCAGACATGGGGAACAAACACACCCTAAGAGAAAGTGGACGTAGAGGCCAGTTTATTCCAAACGGTCAGTGGTAGGTGGGAAATCTTTTCCCAAGAACAGATTTTTCATCAGGGAAAAAAAAAAAGAGATAAACAAGTGGGGCAAAAATGTCCCAAAGAAGGTGGGTAGCTTAAGGACAAATTTTGTCTGCTCTTCAAATCCTAACCCAACAATCCAAATTGCCTCCGTCAGGCCCTTCATTAAAGCCTCCAGGCCTTAAAGATGCAGGAGAAAGTACTTGTTTGCTAATTCAGACAAGGGTATGCGTGACTAGTGGGGTGTTCCCTCAAAAGGCTTGAATCGTGGGATCTGAGGCAGATTTACCCCCCATACCCCTCTGCCTGAATCCCTCCCATCCAGGAAACTGACCTGATCTCCTCCTCCTCATTTGATGGTGATGCCCCCACAGCTGTGGGCACATGCTGACACTCTCGAGACAGCTGACACTCTTGCCAGCTGGGAATGGCCACTGCCGTCCCCGGGGACCTGAGCAGGGGGGCTGCGGCCACACTCGGCACCCGCTCCTCGGGCTCTGGGGCCTCGTTCTCTGTGCTCTCGTTGTCCGAGAAGTTCTCCGCCGTGCTGGAGTCCTCAGACGAGGACTCGTACCTGGAGAGGAGGGACAGGTGGGGCGGGGGAGATGCTGCTGCGAAGGACAGGGCATGGTGGGGAAGGGGCGTGGGGCTCTGACTACTGGACTTCAGCTTCCCTATGTGTTAAAGGAGGATGACAGTGTGGACCTCGCAGGGCTACAGGAGAGTGCCTTATAGCACCTGGCACACAGCACGTGCTCCTTATACAGGTGTCCCTGATCCAGAGCCCACCCCACTGTGCACAGGGCCCTCAAGCTTCTTGTTTCCTCCGGACAAAGTCTAAGCTTCCTGGAAATCAAGGCCCCAAACTGTCTCTGTCCATTGCTTGCCATACCTCCTGCTTCTTATGTCACTCTGCTTCCTCCTACTTCTAAGCCTTTATTCGGGCTGTATCCCCCAAACAGGAGAGCCCTCTTACCCGCCTTCTTCATTTGGCTAGTTCCTGCTGTCGTGCAGCATACATGTCTCCTCCTTCGGTGACTTCCCTGGCAGCGGCCATGCCTCCCTAAGATCCCACATTGCCTGAGTGTCTCCATCATTGCTCCAACTACACTGCTGGAACCACCCATCAGGGCTGGGAGCTGAGTCTACCTCCTTCCGAGGGGTAGGGCAGTACAGTGGTTACAGCACAAGCTCTAGAGCCAGACTGACACCAGGGTTGACTCCTGTTCCCAAGTGTGCTCTCGTGAGGCACTCAGCCTCACTGTGTCTCAGTTTCCTCATCTGTCTATTGTGCTTTAGCTAAATGAGTGAATCAAAGTAAGGGGCTTAGACCAGGTCCTTGGTACATTCTTGGGCACGAATGAACCAAGGATCAACTAGGGTGGAAGCTGAGGAAAGGGTGGAAGTATGGTGGGGGCTCCTCTCACCCGCCATTGACTCCCACGAACTGGAGGCTCCTGCGGTGGGCCTCGGAGTCTGAGGGTTCCTCTCTCTGCTCCATGATGGACCTCACGCCTGTCTGGGGCCTGCCTGGGGGGAGGGGTGGTATCATGAGGGTCTCCCAAAGCCAGATGCCATGCCCAGGCCTCCTGTGCCCCATCTTGGTGACCATTCTCACTTACCTGCACCTTGGGCCTCCTCTGACTCACATGAGGCTGTTTGCCTGGTGGGCTCCCTGTTGGCGGTATCAAGGGTGAGCACCTGGCCCATGTTCTTCATGGGCTGTGCCAGGGAGGCTACTGCGGACCCCGGGGGTGATAAGGATGACTCTGCAGGAGCCTGTGGGAGACCTGAAGGGGTAGGAAATAGGCACTCACTGTGGGTGACAACAAAGCAACAACAGTAATACATGCTTCCCTCCAGTGCCAGGCGCTCTGAGGGCTAATTACTTCATGAAATCTTCTCAGTCCATGAGAAGTTGGAGTATTACATATGAATAAACTGAAGCACAGAGGGTTGCCCAAGGCCACCCAGCGAGCGAGCTGCAGAATCCAATTCCAACCCTGGTTCGCTGCCTGCCCCACAGCTGGTCAGGGACAGGGAGGACCCTGTGATCCCACAATCCTGGGTAATGACCCCCTCCAACATACTGAGTGTCCAGACACGAGGTTTTATCATAGCTGACTGTTGGCCACTGTAGGGAATCGGATCTCTCAAGAGCAAGCTGTGTGACCTCAGGCAACTCACTTAACTTCTCTGTGCCTCTGGAGAATGACATTCCTACTTCCTGGTGTCTCGTGTAGACTAGACAGTAAGGCTGGGATGCAACATTTAGGACAATGCCTGCAAACTGAGAGTGCTCAGGAAGCATTTAACTCAAGAAATTGTAAACTGTATTTTGATAAGATGATACTATGATTTTTTTTTTTTTTTACAAAAGCAGGTTTTTCTGTTTTTTGTTTTTTTGTTTTTTACAAAAGCAGGGTTAACCCGTGCTCTAGGTATCATTTTGTATCTGGCTTCCTTTTATCCTGTACTTAATTTTACACAGGTGTTACTTTAATAATCGGAAAAAAGAAACAATAGAGCTATTGGAAAATGAAAATGAAAACCCCACCCTGGCAGTTTCTGTTTGAAAAGCTGAAAAAGTTTTAGAGGTGGGAGGTGGTCATGGCTGCACAACAGTGTGAATGTGCTTAATGCCATGAACTGGACACTTAAAAATGGTTAAAATGGGAAATTTTATGTTATGCATATTTTATCACAATTTTTTAGAAAACCCACCTAGGTTGGTCTAAGGACAAAGGTGACTTTGTGGGCACCAGGCCCCGAGGGTGCCCAGTGCGCATCTGGAAGTGAGGCCAGCTGGGGGCTCCAACCCTAGATCACCAGCCTGGAGCGAGGGACAGAAGTCTAGTCGCCACCATGAGTAGCTTGAGCAGCTATCCAAGTCTCGGAACTGCTCAGGTTCCCCCCAGGCCACATGAAGCTCCCCTGTCACACTTCCCCAGGACTTCCCCTTCCTGCCACTGGCCACAGGCTCTGCAGACCAATTCATTTTAATTCCCTGAACATTTAAAACTTTTTTTGAGATACACAGTAACTACTTCCTCAAGTCTGTGCACATACTCAACTTGAGTTAAGAACACAGAGTAATTACTTGGGACAAGCACATAGAACAGACAGACGAGACACTTGGCCATAAATGTGTTTGACAGCATCCCAGCCCAGGGCGTCACCAGGCCAGGTCACTTCCAGAGCTGGAGCCTGAACCCCCACAGGGGCCAAGAACACAGGCTGGGTTTTAATGTGAATCTCCTGATTTTTTTTAAAAAAAACTTGTCAATAAATTCACGTCAAACAAAAACATTTTGTGGCCAAGTGGAATGTGTCAGGAGGCAGATGGCCAGTTCACAGTCTCAGCATCTGCCCAAACTCAGGGCTTCTGGTTTAAACTCCTGGGAGGGCTGAGGGAAACAAGCCAGGCAGAGGACAAATGCTGTGTGATTCCACTTACAGGTGGCCCCTCGAGGAGTCAGACTCATAGAGACAGGAAGTAGAATGGTGGTTGCCAGGGGCAGTGGGGGCGGGGGAAAGGCTGGAGGTGGTTTGTGTTTAATGGGGACAGAATTTCAGCTTGGGAAGATGAAAAAGTTCTGGGGACGGATGATGACAATGGCTGTACAACAATGCGACTGTGCTGAATGCCACTGCTCTAGACACTTAAAAATGATTATGATGGTAAATCTTATATTTTATCACCAGTTTTTAAAAAATGAAAATAAAATGGAGCAGGACCACGGCCCATTCCACCCCCAGGGAAAAGCAGGCCTTGCCTCCAAAAGCTTGGGTGGCTACTTTCCAGTGTGAGTTCAAGGTCAGACACCGCAATACTGAAATCACAAGAACAACAATGAGACTTATATTTACTACTGTCACTGCACTGGGGGGTGGGGCAAACCGATACCAAAATTTATGTGGCAGAACTGAAGTCCATGACCAGTTATGACCACTGTTCAAAAAAAGGCAGACATGGGGAACATTGCTTAGGAGAGTAAAACATATTCCAAAGTCACAACAGTCCAAGCAGGGGGACGTAACTGCGGGAAGAGATGGGCTGGAGGAAGGGAGGAGAGGGAGCCCAGCACAGCCTCCTTTGAGGGAACTTGGGGCCAGACAGGGGTTTCCACAGACCAATGGTAAAGGGTGGGCTCTGTGGTGTGGGTTTGGGGAAAATGGTTTCTTCTAGCTAGGAAGAATCAAGCTGGATCCCTACCTCACACCTTACACAGAAAATAAACTCTGAAGGAATAATATGAAAGTGCAACTCAAAGCCATAGGAAGAAAATGTAGCACAGTATCAGAGGCATCAGAAAAGGGAAAGATTCCTTTAAAAATTCCTCAAAGCACAAAACACATGAAAAACACAAGGTAATCTCACTCTTATGTGGGTTCTAATAAAACTGAACTCATAGATACAGAGAGTGGATTGGCGGTTGCTGGGGGACGAATAGGTGAAGAGGGTCAAAAGGCACAAGCTTCCAGTTATAAGATAAATCCCAGGGATATAATGTATAGCATGGTGACTACAGTTCTCATAATACTGTATGGGACATCTGAAAGTTGCTAAAGAGTAGATCTTAAACATTCTCATCACAAGAAAAAGAAACTGAAACTCTGTAAGGTGATGGGTGTTAACTAGACTTACTGCGGTGATCATTTTGTAACATATTATTTATATCAAATCCTTAATGTGTACTCCTTAAACTAATACCATGCTACATGTCAATTATATCTCAATAAAAATGGAAACATTAAAAAAAAGTTTAACTATATCTGACATGAAAATTTCTATTTACTAAAAACTGAACAAAAAGCTCATAGACAAAGTTGACTAATAGAAGAATATAGATGGGAGGAAGATATTCACAATGCCAAAAATGGACAAGCAATTTTATCCTTCTAGAACAGGAGTCAACAAACTTTCTCTGTAAAGGGCCAGATAGTAAATATTTTCTCTACGTGAACCAGAAGGTCTCAGTTGGATAGTGCTAAAGCAACTCTAGATAGTATGTAAATAAATGGGTGTGGCTGTGTTCTTTTAAATTTGAATTTCATATAATTTTGTTCATGTCACAAAACGTTACTCTTCTTTTTATACTGTTTAACCAGTTAAAAACATAAAAACCATTCTTAGCTTGTGAGCCATATAAAAACAGGCAGCAGCTAGATTTGGCCTGCAGCCTGTAGTTCACCAACCCCTATTCTGGGATATGCCAGGAACTTCTCAAAATTGTCCAAAAAAAGTAGATGAAGGCTACAAATAAGCAGTCCACAGAAGAATCTCATTAAATATATACGGTAATGCCAAACTTTAAAAGAAATCAAAGAAATGCAATTAAAACAACAAAGAGATACCACTTTGTACCAGGGTCAGGCGGACAAAAAATTAGACAGATAAAACTCTATGTTGGTGGGGATGTGGGGAAACGGGCACCTCAGGCCCAGGCATGGCTGATGAGAGTGTGGACAGGGAGAGCTTTTCTGGAGAGAATCATACAGAACTGAAATTGTGCATCTCCTGTGGCCCAGTGATCCTACCAGAGGGGACAGGTAAGGATGGCCCTAACACTGCTCATGGCAGTTAGCAACTGGAAGTAACCCAGGGGGGATTGGAAAAGAAAACTGTAGCACAGACTAGGGCATTAAAAGTGACAAACCAGATTTATGAATATCAGGTGAAGAGTTCAATAATAGTGGGTACAGAAGAAAAAATAAGAACAAGATTTTTTTTTCTAAAGCACAATACCATTTTAGGAAATTAAACACATGCAGGGCATATTTTTCAAGGGCACTCAAATATCTAAATAAGCTTCTAGAAGGTGGATTGCCAGGAATGATATTAAGAGGGGTAGGGGTGGGAATTCGTGGTGGCAGGGGGAGGGTGGGGTATGAATGGCATAGAGTAGAGACTGACAAACTATGGCTCTAGGGCACATTACATTTTTAAATGGTTGAAAAAATATTTAAAAGGTTCTATTTAGGACATGTGAAAATATATATGAAACTGACATTTCAGTGTGGACACAATATGTTTTCTTGGCACATAGCCACTCTCATTCACTCTTTTATACTTATATTGTTTATGTCTGCTTTCATATTACAAAGGCAGAACTGAGCACCAAATTCATCAAAATGTATACATTAAAAATGTGCAATTTTTGTATATTAAGTATACCTTAATAAAGCTGAAAAAAAAAAAAAGAGTATAACTGAGTTATTGCAACAGAGATTGCATGACCCGCAAAGTTGAAAATATTTACTGACCCTCATCACTGAAGGTAGAGATGAAGGTGAAAGGAGTAAAGGAAAACAGAGGTGTGGTTGCCATGAGCTGAAGAATTTCATTAACTCAGATTTGTGCTCCTTAAGTCCAAAAGAAATTGTTAAAAAGTTAAATTACTCAGCCACCCACTGCAGAAAGGGAAGAGAGAACCCATGGCGGGGTATAAAGCAGTTTGGTAACAGACATCAAGGTCCTCGAAACTGCCCTTCCAGAGACTGCTGAAAAAAACACATAAGAGGACATGAGGGGTTCCTGCAGAAGGACATCTGTGTGGCATCCATGAGAGTAAAGAAAAAATAAATAGCACATTCCAGGAATTTTCAATGACATGAGGAAATACCCCTGGGATAATGTTAAATCGAAGAAATCAAAGAGTTTAAATCCCGGCTTTGAGAAGCGTGGGCAAATTCCTTAACCTCCTTGTGCCTCAGTTTCCTCATCTGTAACACGGAGATTAAAAGCACCAGCCCACCTCATGGAGGTTCTGCAGATTTAAATGATTTAAAATATGAAAAGAGAATCAAATAATATCTTGGTCTGAGGTAAGGGCTGCCTAAATGCTTTTAAAAATAAAATAAAGCAGAACGACAAACTTTACCAGCTCCATGTCATAAGATTTAAAAAATATGTTTTTTCTGTGTTAAAAATTTCAGAAGGAAAGAAGTATTGACAGCAGCTGTGTTTGGCGTGGGTGGGTTTAAGGGGGTTTTATTTTGTGTTCTAGATTTTTCTGTACTTCCTAAAGCTTCCACAGAGAATATAAACTACTTTCATAGAAATATGTTTTGAACGAGAACAAATTTCAAAGCCTTGGAGACCCCGCAGATGCACGTGACTGGCTGTCCCTTCTTCCACTGATCGCTCTGTGGGGCCTTGTGAGGTGGGGGGATGGGCCTTTGGGGGTCTCCACGCCTCTAGTAGCCCTACCTACCTTTGCCAACCAGAGGGGAAGGCTGCCACTCACCCTTCTCACCTTTCAACTGCTGTGAGCAAATTCGAGGTGGCAGAGAAGGTTGGGCTCCTCTTTGCCTCCTCCTCCAGGGAGCCCTCTCTGACCTATGCATCTGGCTGAACCACCTAAGCAAATACATGGCACAAACACTTGTCAAGTCCTCGCAGTACCTCATGTCCCATTGCTCCCTCCCGTCTACAAACCCTGTAGGACCCAACCCTGATGCTCAAGTTATCCTGGACCTCTCTTCTCTGGCCTCATCCTATTCCAGCTTGTTCAACACCCCTCCTCACCTCAAGGCCTTTCTCCCTGGTGTGCCCCCTCCCCAACACTCTTCTCACCTCTTTGCCACCTGGCTGCTTCTTTCCTTTCACATCTCATTTCAAAGAGCCAACAGCTAACCCCAGGCACCTGTTGAACACTTGACATGAATTGAAACATTTAAGCCTCACATTAATCTGGTGGCATCAGCCTGTCAGGACCCTCAATTTGCACACAAGGCACAGAGAGGTTAAATTGCTCAGGGCCATAGAGCTAGGGAGCAGGGAAACCAGCATTTGAACCTAGGCTACCATCCCACTGAATCCCTGCCTACCCCATGCCTGTTTAATTTGCTTCAAACATGTATTTTATGAAATGATATTTCTTCACTTATTTATTGTGGTCTCTTATTTGTTTATTGCAGGGGTTTCTGTCTTGTGCACTGCTGTGTCTCTAGTGCTTAGAAGAGTTTAACACACAGCAGGCACTTGATGAACATTTGCTGAATGAACAGACATTGAAATGATTGGCACACGCCAGTTCCAGTCAAGCAAGGTGGAGAATGGGCTGGCTGCAGCAAGAGGGAGTTAAGTGAGACACAAGGAAGGGCTGTTAGGGCTTCCATAGGGTGAGGACATTGCTATGTGTGTGTCCTGCAGGCAGGAGGCCCCATGGCTGCCCTGGAAAGCATGTCTGGAATGGAGGCTGCCTCTCAGATCTCGAGGCTGGGCCAGGCAGGGCCTCTGGCTGGGGGCCAGAGTCACAGGGCCTGGTGTTTGAGATGGATGCAGCACAGAGGGGTGGTGCCCGGAGCTGGCCAGGAACAACATGGGGAAGCTGGTCCCACCATGGAGTTCTGGCCACCTGACATTCGAAACTGGGTGGGGGACTTGGCCCCACCTCTGAGCCATGCTGCAGGTTCAGATCCTGGCTTAGCTAATTCCTGGCTATGTGACACCAGACAAGTGCAGATTCTCCCTGAGCCTCAGTTTCCCCAACTATAAACAGAGTTGTCCTGAAAATCATTAGCAGAAGTAGCAACAAGCTCTGACTGAGCACTTCCTGTAGGCTCTAATTCACAAGTGTCCTAGAGGTGGAGACCCTTATTATGCCACTTCACAGACAGGAAAGCTGAGGCCCAGAGAGGTGAAATTGCTCACTCAGGGACACACAGCAAGAAGTGTGATTTGAATCCAGATTGCCTGGCTGCATAGTTCCCAGTCTTCAGCTCCTCCGTAGGTGAAACACTCAGCACAGCACTCAGCACCACACTGGTGTCCGATAAAGAACAGCTGTTGTCATCATGAATCACTTCAGCAGCTTCTCCCAGGGGCCCAGCAGTGGTAGGGCAGCTGCCATTCTGCACATCCCACATCCCGTTTCCTGACATGAGGACTCAGCACTTCCTCCAGGGGGCACCCCCTTCCCTCCATCAGGACTTGAGTGGGGCTCTTCTATCCCCATCTTCCAGGGGTAGGCAGCTAGAGACACAAGGATTAGCTCAGTGTCGGGCATATGACTCAAATCAGCCAATGGCTGCCACCCCTAGGATTTTTACTGGCACTCTTTGGACTGAGGGGCTCCCTTTCACGGAGCTGCAAGGGCAGATGCTGAAAACAGTGGGGCCACCTTCTCCTGCCTGAGAGAGAAACCTCCAGGGTGTGCAGAGGAAGAGAAAAAGAGACAGAGTCCAGAGCACCTGGATCCAGCTATGCCTGAAGCTGTCCCTAAGTTACATGAACAACACATTTCCTTTTCATTGCTTAAAGGGGTATGAGATTAGTTCCTTCCACATTGACTATAAACAGGGAAGATTTTTTTGCCCAGCAAACTGACAGCCTTGGGGACCCTCCACTCCCCAAATACCTCCTGTTTTCTGGACACTTACAATGGGCTAGAATGAGAACACACACTTAACAAACACCCGATTTCTCTGCATGGTCCCTACAGCACTGAGTTGGTGGCACAATTTTGTCCCCTTTCTGCAGATGAAGAGACAGAGGCTCCAAGAAGAAGAGCGGTTTGTCTGGTGGAAGGCCAGGACTGGAGCTGGACCCTGTAATTCGGATGAAGAAAGAAGGACTCTATTATCATCCTCCCTGGACAGTTAAGGCTCACCTGCTGGCCCATCACAGCTTCGCTCTGTGATGCTGATCTTCTTCACCAGGTGGACATTGCCAGTGGACGCAGTGGGTGCGGGGAACACCGTCTCCACCACCTCATGGCTGCGGAACACAGGAGAGCTCTCGGCCCCTCCAGATGTTGCCAGGGCCCGCAGCCCTGCCCCGTAGGACTCCAGACTCTGGGCTCGCTGTGCTGGGGCCCCGGCGGCTGTGCTGGCTGCCACCTCCACCTCTCGTGGCCCCTCTACCACCCGGATGGTGTCCACGCGGACTGGGCTGTCTGGTGGTGGCCAGGCCTGGGGCTGAGGATCAGCCTGCTGGGCTTGAGCTGCCTGCAGCTCCTGGAGCGCTTTTTTGAGCTGGGTCTCCAGCACAGCAACCTTGGCAGCAAGGGCTGCCTCCCCTTCAGGCATGCCCAAGTCCCGCTCTCGGACCCAGGTGCCCACGCTCCGGGTCTCCAGTGCCACAGGGTCCTCGGGGGTCTCAGGGAGGTCCAGGCAGAGCTCGCTGCGGCTCCGGCCCCCTGTGGAGTGGCCCAGGAATTTCTGGCTCTTAAGCTGCACTGTGAGCTGCCGCTTTTCCTCCTGTAGCACTGAAAGCTTCACCTGAAGCACGGGGATCAGCTTTACCTGCTCCTCCAGCTGCCGCAGCTTCCGCAGGGCACCTGCCATCTGCTCCCGCACATAGGTCAGGTGCCCGGCACTGGGTGGCACTGGTGTGGACAGTCCCGAGCCCCGTGGCGTCGGGGGCGGTAGCCCCACGCCTACCAACGAGCTTGTCGAGCCCGCCATGCTGGGCGTCAGGGAGCCCAAGCCAGTGGGTGCGGCCGCCTGATCCTCGAGGCGACGTCGGGCATCCAGCAGCGTGCGCTCCACACGCGGGTTGAAACCGCCGCGGGCCTCCAGGGCGCCATACTGTGGATAGAAGCCCCGTCCGCAGTAGGAGTAGGCTGAGTGGCGGCTGTCCCCACTGGCATTGGAACACAGTGACTCAGTGGACGTCCACCAGGAGCCAGGTCCTCGGGGAAGTGAGCCGAGGCGGGGCCGGCGCTGCACGGCCACGCGTCGCAGCGTGTGGCCCTTCTCAATGTCATCCACGTATTTGAGAAAGTCCAGGTCCAGGCGGTAGCCGTAGGGCGTCTCCACGGAGTAAGGAGGGTCGGTCTCCTTGGCAGGGAAGGCAGGAGGGGAGGCTGGGCCAGGGGTCCCTGGAGCAGAGAGAAAGACCAGCACCTCTGAACACTGATATCCCCTCTGGGGGAAGACTGATGCCCCCAGGAGTCAAGGTCTATTTGCCCAAGGGAAGGGAGCCCACTGGCCCTCACCTGCTCAAGTGCTTAATCATTCTCAACCCCTGTCTCCCTCTCAGACTCTCTAGGCCACATCCAAGCTTTTCCCATTCAGGCCCTCAGGGCAGGGCTCTGTCCCATCTTCAACCCCCACCCCAGATACAGTCATATCTCTCGCCTCCCTTAGGCCTCCAGGACAGGCCCACCTCCTCTCACCCTCCCTCCTCCAAGCCCTGGTCAGGGCCTTCTTCCTCCCCAGAGGCCTGACCTGGGAAGGGGGCTGGCACGTGCAGGACTTGGGCCATCCTCTGGGCTGCGGATGCTCCTCAACGATCACTGGGAGACCCTGAGTCAGACCACCTGCAGCACAGGCTGCGGCTCACCTGGGGAGAGGGAGTGATGGAGATGGGAGTCAGGAGGGGTCTGCAGGGGGAGGGGAGATGTGGCCACCCCCCTCCACAGCTGTTTCCCCAATAACCCTCTTCCTTGGGTATAGGACTCTTTCATAGGCGCACACCCAGCCAGGCTGTGGAAAGGGGTGGGGGGCCCCCCACGGCCTGGAACAAAGAAACCAAACCTCACAGCCTGCCACATCTGTCCAGCCCCTGGACGGGCTCCAGCTGTTCCTACAGCCCTGCCTCCATGAGGCCCCCAGGGCAGGGGCCCCAAGTCCTATAGGCCCCACCCATCCTGCACCCCAATCCCCCAGCCCAGGCCAGGAGCTGCTTATGAGGACAGATAGAGGCTGAGATGGGCAGGGGTCCAGGATGCTAATGGGGCGGGGGGAGCCTTCCTACAAGGATCTAAGGAGACAGAGACTCAGGGACACAAAGAGAACTCAAGGAAGGAGACCCCCAAACAGAGCAGGGTCAGGCCAGCAGGGTGGGGGGGTGGTAGGGAAAGTTGTGGGGAGGCAGTGAGAAGCAAAGCCTTTCCCCTTTATGGAAATGATTTTCTCTAAAAATAAACAGTTTTGCTGCTGGGCTACACGAGAACTTCCTGCCCCCTCAGGACACGTCCGGCTGGGGGGGGGCACAGCAAGGATAGGCTGGGCCACCCCGGGAAGTCATGGGGGTGTGGGGAGGAAGTAAGAGGGGGCGCTTGGAAGCTGCAAAAAGGAGGAACAATCAGGGCCTCTCACTAACCACCCCCAGCCCTGGAATCTGGCTAGTTTTGTCCTCAGCTCTCCAGCTGAGCTTAGCCAGTTCTTTCCTCCAGCCACCGTGCTGCAGTGGCCCCAGCCTATCCCATTACCAGAGAGGACAGTTTCTGTCTTGTGGGTGCCAGGGCAGTGGGTACCTGGGAGGATGGGCCAGGTGGGGCACCTGCGGGCATGAAGGCGGGGCTGGGGCTCCAAGGGCTGCCAAGCTGTCTTGTCACACACCCTGAGTGTCTCTTGCTTAGTGTCTTGCTTTATCTCTCTTGTCCTGGTCTTTCTGTGTCTCTTCACGTCTCTCTCTGCATCTCTCTCCACTTCACTCTCCCTGTCCTCCACGTCTCTGTCCTCAGTTCTGTCTTGTAATGCCTGGAACACAGAGTCACTGATTGTAGGAAATTTGGTTTTCCACTTGCCTGAAGGCTCATGCCCTGAACAACAGGATCAAAAATATTTCCTGGGGACCCGAAAGAGACTGGAGGCAGGAAGTAGGATTGGAATAGCCTGTGGGGGCCTCTGAAGGTGGACAGGGGTAGGGTGAATAATAGTAGTAACTACAACAATGATCTGAGCAAATCACTTGGTTATCAGACAAACCCACCAGTTGGACAGTTACCAAGGTGTTTCACAGACTGGGAATCTGGGGGCACAGAAATATGCAGTGACTTACTGAGGGTCACTGAAGGAGGAAGTGGCTGGTCCTAGATTTGAACCTAAGCCTGTCAGATTCCCAAGCCACCCTCACTCCCACTCAACATCCCTTAACCCATTTCTCGGGCAGAGACTGAGGGGGTCTCCAGCCATTTGACCACCCCCGGAGAGAGCAGGTGACTCCAGGTCGAGAAAAAAGATTGGGGGTGGGATGAGGACGTCTGGGGCTTCAGACCTCTCTCTCTCTATGGAACCCTTGGGGTTCAGGGAGGGAGACAAGAGATAAGAGACTAAGAGAAAGGAAGATAAGACACTTAAAGAGGCGACAAGGCAGGGTGCTCAGGGAAGCGGCGCAGGGTCCAGGACACAAATGTCCGATGGGGTCTCCCTAAAGCTCCCCTGGCAGACCGGCCTGGATATCTCTGGGGTCTTCCCGCCCTCTCCGCGCCCCAAAGATGTGGTTGAGAAGGACCCCGCCCGTGAAGAGAGGGGCGGGGCCCTCGGGGTCCCCAGCTAATGGCAAACAGCTGCCGCTCCCCACGCTGGCCCAGCCTCCAGGCCGAGGCCCAGCCCGGCCGGACGCTCGGCCGCCTTCCCGCCGCCTGGGGTGGAGGAGGGCCAGGCGGTGGAGGAGGGCAAAAGGGGGCAGAGCAGGGGGAAGGAGGTAGAGAGGGAGTAGAGATGAGGGAGAGGGGAGGCAGTGAAGAACGAGAGGTAGACGGAAGAGGAAGACGGGGCTGGGGGAGAGAAGCAGGGATGGGGTCAAAGATGAGGTCGGGGCATAAACGCGGGGACCGAGACACTTAGAAGTCCATAAAGTTCGGGTTGAGATGATGAAGTTGGAGGTAGCTGCTGATAGAGACCCGCGAGGTCGCGCCCCAGTGTTGGGGGGTGGGGTGATTACGCTCGCACCCCGATCCGGACTCGAAACCCGTCCCGACCCCGGGTCCTACTCGCCTCGCGTACTCCGGCCGCCGCCGCCGTCCCTGCGTCCCGCCGCCCGTGCGTCCTCCGCGCGCCACCGACCAGCCACCCGGCCCTCGGTGGTAGCTCCGCCCCGGCCCGCCCCCTCTGGCTGTCCCGCCCCCACGGCAGGCTCCGCCCTCCCGGTCGCCTGCGGATCCGGCCTAGGTGGGGGTGCGCCCGGGAGGACACGATCGCACCTGGACGGCAGGTGTGTGTGTGCGCGGGAGGGCATCCAGCTATGTCCCCTCGCCGCCCGTCCCCGAGTCCCCGGAGCAGGGGCCCCAACCGCTTTCCCGCCCCTCTCGAGAGGTGGGCGGGAGGGATGGGCCTGGCCTGGATCCAGCTCCTGGAGGGCGCGGCGGGAGGTCACCCCTCCCCCAGAGGGCCCAAGGCTGGAGACAGCCCAGCACAGGCCTGGTACGCGGTGGCGTGACCGCTGCGGGGCGGGGAGCGGGGCTGGGTCAGTTCAAGGCTGCACAGGTCCTGGCCAAGGCCTGGGCTCCCTGGCCGGCCGGATGTGGGCTCCAGTCCCAGCCCCACCATGCTTTTAAGTGCCTGGCCCCTCAGTTTCCCCATCTCTAAGATGGGGTTAAGAATGTGCCTACTTGATATTGGTGCTGAGAAGATTCACTAATTATGAGGCAGGGGTCTATGGGAGTTCCTTTGGACAAAAAGACCCATAAATGGGGCAGTGTCTTTTCGGGAGCCTTTTTAGTACAGGGCTGGGCACTCAGCAAGGGTTTAATAAATGTTACTATTATTCCCCATGTACACATATGACATTTTCATTTGTTGCCATCTCCACCGGAATGTCTGCCCCACAAGGGCAGGCATTGGCGTCTGTTGTCAATTCTGTGTCCCTGGCACCCAACTGAGTGTCAGTGTCTGTCAAAGATTAGGGTGTGTGGATAGACTGCTCTCATGACATGGATCCCAAGGACCACACCACACAGGCTGCTTATAAAAAAACATTTTAAATTAAAAAATGTAAAAACTATCAGTGCACAGGCAGAAACAGACAGGGACAGAAGGCCTGGCCCCATGTGCAATGTGGTCACCCCACAGCCAAGTGTGTGTTAGTACAAACTCCCATAAAGGCACTGACGTCTGCGGTAAGGGAGCTGGTTCCTCTGGGAGTGGCTTCAGGCACTTTGGGCTCAGAGTTCAGCCTTCCGGAAACTTGCTCTGTTCAAAGAGTTCCTAGGGGAGGAATGAGGTCAGTCAACATGGCCACAGGGCCCCCAACTCCATTGTACTCCCAGCCCGCTCCCCGCTCCTTTTCCAGAGTTCCTTCTAGAATCTTCCCTGCTCCTTTCATATCCATTCTGATCTAGCTGTGGATTCATAGATACTCTCTTGAAACCTACCACTGGGGGGATGACTCATGCCCATTTTACAGATGTAGAAACCAAGGTTCAGAAAGATGAAGTTGCATGTCTGGGAACTGACCCACCAAGATCTGAAATGGCTGCCCAGAGCATGCATTTGTGCACACGTCCTAGTTGTCACATGCTTGTGCAAAGCCAAGTGCACGTATTGATGTGCATGACAGCCCCCATCCTGTGCCTGTCTGTGCCTGCCTCCTCTTGGTGTCTCTAGGGTGGGGGGCCTGGGTCAGGCACCTGAGGCCGGCAGTGGATGGTGCCAGCAGCTGGGGCAGGCGCTGGGTGAGCAGGGGCTGCAGAGCCTCTCGCAGGCGGCCATAATTGCGCTCCAGCTCACGATGGTACTCCTTCTGGTCCGGCCCAATCAGAGCCTTGTTCTTCCTCAGCGCATCCTCGCACCTGAGGGCCAGATAGCAGGAGGTGCTCAGGGATTGGCACTCAGGAGAGAAAGCAAGACCTGAGGTGGGGGTATCCATGAGGTGGGGTCAGGAGGTAGAATGGGGGTTCAGGTAGGCAGACAGCCATGATAGGGGTTGGAGGGGCTCTAATGGGTAAGGTCAGGCCTACTTCTTGCAGAAGTCCTTAAAACAGAGCCGCAGCTTGTTGTGATGCCTGAAGAGCTTGGGATCTTCTGGGATCTCTGCTAAAAATACTTGGGCCACTTCTAGGGGACCCTGTGGGGAGAGAGGGGCTTGTGAGGATGTCTGCATGGCCCCTGAGGGACCTAGGGCAGCCTGCATCCCCCACCAGCCATTCCTGGTTCACAGTGGGCCCAACAGAGCCTTGTAGCACCATCTGCAACATCTTGGCATCGGGTGGGTCCTGCTCGGTGGCAAAGGCCAGCTCCCGTGTCTTCTTCTGCATATCTTCGATGGCCACCTCTACTGGTGTCAACACTGTCTGCAGGGTTGGGGGATGGCATGCACTGGTTGGGGCCTGAAGATATCTTGACCCAGGCCAGCACAGAGCAGCAAGGGTGGGAGGGGGTCCAAGTGGCTGTGTAATGAGCAGTGTCTGGGGATTCCTGCCTCTCTGGGTGTGGTAGGTAGGGTCAGGGGCCTAGCTCAGCTGCTTTTATCTGGCTCTGGGGTCTTTGGTCTGGTTGTGGTCAGCTGAGTCTGGAGGCAGAGATTTAAGGCTACAGATTTAGGTCTAGAGGTTGGAGTTTGGAGACCCCTCCCCTCTTGGACCAGATCTCGGCCCCTGCCTACCTCCTCCCGATGGCACACATGGATGCGAGTCTTGATGTAAGGGAAGGCGTGGTCTGTGCTCAGCAGTGTCTTGCGCTTGTGTTGTTCATGCAGCTCCCCATGTGCACGCCCATCGGGTGTGAAGGGCGTGCAGAACAGAAAGGTGCGTAGCCCATAGTTGCGATCGAAATAGGTCACCCGGTCCTTGAGCTCATAGGTGTCGAAATGCGGTTCCACGTACGTGATCTGGATGTAGGCCTGGGGCACGGGGCTCAGGTGTGAGGTTCCCACAGCTCCAACATATCCCCCCAGGGCTCGCCGGACTCCCAGTGGGGCCCCAACCCTGGAGAAAGGGGATTTGGGCCTCCATGGATCTGGTGGCTTTGCATCTGGGGTTCCCAGGTCTCCCTACATCTGGATGTTTGAGAATCCCAAGGTTAATGATTTTGGGGTCCCCGAGGGAGATAAGCTTTGGAGTTTCCCATAGAAATAGGATTTAGGTTTCCCTAGGAAAGAGTACTTGGAGTCTCCCTAAATATAGGATTTTGGGGACTTCAGGGGGACGGTCAGGAGCCCTCACCTTCTGGGGGTCGAGCTTGGTCTTGTCCACAGGGTTTGAATCTTTGACAATCTCGACCACATCCTCCCCAAACCTCTCCGTGTAGAACTCCTGGGGACATTGGGCTGACTTGGGCTGCACAGGTACAGCCCCCACTCCACCCCAGGGCAACCCTGTGCCCCACCCACTCCCCACCACCATGACGTGCCTCTAGCCGGTGTGAGATCTCTGCCAGCTTCGTGATGGATGGCTCCTTGTACACAAACTCCTGCTCATCCAGGTCACCAAAGCGGGTACCATAGAAACCCACACGGAAGTATGTTCCAAAAACGCGCTGAGGCTATGGGAAGGGGCATTGTTGCCTGAGGCCCTGAGAGAAGACCCCCTGCCCCAGAGGTCCTTGGGGCCCACATGTGAAAGAGGCGGCATGGGCAGAGTGAACCCTGAAAATACTGGGGCATAGACCCAGATGACCGCCCTTGCCCACGCCCTCACTCTTTCTCCCTAGCTTCTGTCTTCTACCTTCCTCAAATCTTTATCATTTAACAAGCCCCTAGTTTCTGTTTCTCCCTCTCACTCCATGCAGTTCTTCAGAGCCTGAATCCCAGTATGAAAAGACGGGTTGTACTGTTCACAGCTGTGTCTTTAATGCCCATGATGGGGCTATGTATACAGCAGATGTTCAATAAATGCTCAGGACAAAAGCTCTGGCTCCTTTGTTCCAGGGCATCCTTCCCCTGCAGCCTCCCCTGGAAGGCTGGGGACCGCCCCCACTCCACCAGAAAGGAAGGGGGTGGTTGCATGTTCACTCACCAAGGCATATCCGGATGGGGTGGGGCAGGCACCAGGAGATGGGGTGGGGAGCAGGGAGAGACAAAGTCATGGGAGAGGTCAAAGGTCAGAGCCCCCAACCCTCAGGGTCCTGGTTATGCTGCCCCATGAGAACCATCCCAGGGTTAGAGATGAAAGATCCAGGGAGGGAGGGGACCTGCCCGCCCCACCCAACCCACACCCAGCCTGCCTGTCTCAGCTCTGGGTTCTTGCCATCTTTGGCTAGAAAATTCTCCCCAAACTAGGAGATGCCTAAAAATAGACCCAAGTCAGGGAGAGGCGGGAGTGGGGGATCATTAAATGGCAATGAGGAACAGAGATCCTGGGGGAAGCTGGGGAGACAGGGAGAGAGAGACCAAGAGAGACAGAGTGGGAGTGACCAAGACAGGGAGAGAGAAAGGGCAAGATGGAGGGAAAGAGACCAAGACACAGAGACAAAGAGAAACAGAGGGAGTCGGAGCTCCCACTTTTAGGCAGGCCCCCACCCCCGCTGGAGTTGGCCCTGCCTGAGGGAGGGGTGTCTCTGAAGAGCTCCCAGCTGGGTGAGTCACAAGCTTCCCTGGAGATTTGGGGCAGGGAGGGGGACCTGAGGGAAAGTGGTGGGGTGCATCATCAGCCACTAAGCCTGGGACCCTGTGGCCAGGAAGCCATACTCCTCCAGCGCCCCCTGGTGGTATGTCCCTAACCACAGCTGACCGACAGTCTTGGGGCCCCAGAGGCAGATGGCCACCAGGCCAACTCACCTCCCAGCCAGAGCTCTGTGGGGGAGAGAAGAGTCAAGGTCACTTGAGCAGAGGAAGGGGGGTCAGGGCCAAAGGCAGAGTCTGGGAGGGCATCTTGGCCCACCTGGTGCATGATCTTGGTGAAGGCTTCCTGCAGTTTGCCATGCACAGCAGCCAGCTTCTTGTAGTCCCGGTGGGCTTCCAAGATGGGGATCAAGGTCTTGTACACCTCGTTCACTGCCTCATAGAGCCCGCCCTGGGGATGGGGTGGGGGGTGGGTCAGGATTCCCAGCACCTTCCCTGGACTTCTGCCTGGAACAGCCAGCTCCTCTGTGTTCCTACCCTCCCTCCAAGGCTCTATCCTCCATCACCTCCTCCAGGAAGTCCACTCTGAATACCCCCACCCCAGATAGGGCAACAGCCTTTTCACTCAGCCTCTACAGGCCCTTCTGTGGTCTGCACCACGTTTACTATGTACCAGGTGCTTTGTACATCTGCACTTTACTCTCGTTCCTTCATTGGTGGTTGGAAGTGCTGTTTTTTTTTTTTTTTCCTCTTTCATTTCTCAGAGGGGAAACTGAACCTCAGAGACATGGAGGGGCCAGGAACACCAGCCCTCCTGGTCTGGTGCCTAGGACCTCCCTGACCACTAATGGCCGCTTATGAGTGCCCCTTGTCCCCAGCTGGTGCTAGCGTCAAGCCTGACACACAGCAGGCATCCTGGGATGTTTGCTGACTATCAGAAGGTCTGTGTTTACCTTCTGGCTTTTTCTCAGGGGGCCTTTGTCTCTGAGACTCCAGCAAAGTGATGATAATGAAAACATCACTAGCGGGGCTGGCACCATAGAAAAGAAATCTCGCTGGGCAACCTGACCCTGAATCTGAGTGGGGTTCCCAGAAATGCGGGACCTGAAGAATAGGTGAAGCACCGGCACAGGGACAAACCAGCCCCTGGAAGGCCAGAAAGCCTTTGAGAACAAAGCCCTGGCCTCCAACAAGTGAAATGCAAGAGAAACCAATTGCTCTCACACAAATGAGCAAAGTGGAGGAGAAACCCCTTAACAGTGGAAAATAAATACCTAGGTATCAACTTATCAAGAAACACATAAAGCCCCTACTGCAAAAAAAGGGGAACCGAGGCCGTTTTTTGGTTTTGTTTTCTTTGTTTCGATTAAAAGAGACTTGTAGGCACAGCCACTGTGGATCTTATGTGGATACTGATTCAAGCAAACCAACCACAATAAAATTTTTTTGGAGATAATTAGGGATATCTAAGCATGGACTAGTATTTAAGAATTCCTATTAAATTGGTCATGTGGAATAAGAGCTAATGCAAAAGGGGCTTTGTCAGTGGGAGCCGCAGAGAGGCACCCATGGGCGTGATGGCAAGATATTGGATTTGTTTTAGGCTGGAACTTCTCCAACTCCAAGTGCTCGGGAATCTGAGATATTGTTAAAATGTAAGGTTCAGAACTCTGCATTTCTAACAAGTCTTAGGTGATGTCTACACTACTAGTCCTCTGACCATACTGAGTAGTAGCAAGAGTTTATAAAAATTTCAGCCGAACGGTCATGTTCAGTTTCATCAATTTGTGAAAACTGGGATCTTGTCTTTTTAGATGTCAAAAACCCCACAAAAACCCAAAAAACAAAACCAAAAAAAGCTAGAGGCAAAGAGGAGATGAAACAGGATAGTAAATACAGATGGCTGATGAATTCGAGTGCTGGGTATGAAGGTAGAGGTACAACTTTCTTATTTTATGTATACTTGAAATTTTCTATAGTAAAAAAAAATTATTTTAATAGTAGCTAAATATATTGAAGACTTACTATATCCAGGCTGTGTGTCTAGGGTTGTACAGGGAGAAAGGCAGGTAATGGGGGCCTCTGAGGGTCCCAATTCTCTGCAAATCCTCCACCGGGAAAGGGTCGGGCAGTAGCTTCCCCTTGGGTCTCTGGGAACAGGTATGTATGCTGCCACCCAGCCCGAGTTGGGGCCCTGCAGCAGCCCCAGGCCTCACCATGGTGAAGTAGGCAGCAGCCTGCTCCAGCAGCCCCACCAGACCCAGCTCCGTGAAGTGCTTTCCAGAGCAGAAGCCCTCCTCGTCAGGTGACAGGATGTCATCAGAGATAGCGGACTCTTCCAGCACATTGGACGAGATATTCTGGGGTGGGAGGTGGTGTCAGAACCTGGTCCCTTGCCACACACATCCCCCTCATCCCAAAACCCACTACTGTTCTGGCCACTCACCTGGAAGGAGACACAGCCCACGGGCAGGTGGCGGCTGTCCTCGAGCAGGGCAAGGTACTCAGCCACTAGAGCAGCCGCGTGCACCATGCACTGTGCGGCCTCCGCGTGGTTTCCCAGCTCTGCGTGCTTCCCCGCCATGTTCTGCAGCCACGTCAGCCGCAGGTCCGGGGAGCCCTGGTAGCCCCGGGCAATCCTGGTGCCCAGGTGAGGGGGGATGTGAGAAGGAAGGGGACCCATCTTGCCCCCCTTCACCTGCTCATCCCCTTCACTTGTTACCCTACGCATCTGCTCCACTGACCAGCCAATCTCCTCACCTATACCCCATTCACCTGTCCATCGTTACCTATTCCCTCACCTGCCTGTCCCCTCACCTGTCCCTCCTTCTCTTGTCTCACCTGTCCATCCACTCACCTGTACCCCACTCACCAGTCCAGTCTCTCATCTGTTTCTTCACCTGTCCTACCTTCCATTCTTTCACCTGTCTCACCTGTTCATCTCCTTAGCCATTCCCCATGGGCAGGTGGCAGCTGTCTTCAAGCTTGTCTATCCCTTCACCTGTCTCCTCACCTACCCATCCCCTTGGCCACTCTCCCACCTGTTTATCACCTTACTTGTCTCCTCACCTATTGTTCCACTCATTTTCTCACTTGTCCTTCTACCTGTCTCCCATTGACCAGCGAATCTCCTCACCTGTACCCCATTTACCTATCTCCTCACCTGTTCAGTCTGTCACCTATTCCCCTGCCTGTCCAACCTCTCACTTGTCTTCCCATTTGCTTGTTCATCATCTCCCTTCTTCTTCTATTCACCTGTCTCCTCTCTTACCCAACCCCTCACCTGTCCATCCTCTCACAACCTCCAAAACTGTCATTCGATTACTTGTCCTGCTCATCTGTTTTTACCTGTGGAAACTTGAGCCATGTCCTACTCACTGATCCCATTTCACATGGCACCATTTCACATGTCTACCCAGGCCCACCCCTCCCACTTTCTAATTTCCCTATCTGTGTCACCTGTCCCTCCATCTCCCACTCCCCAATTTCTTATTAATTACCCCTCACCTACAAATCACTTATTCCCCTCATCCGTCACCCCTTCACCCATTGTTAGTACCTCACCTGTCTCTCCTACCTAAACCCTCTCTTATCTTTGTTCTGTAGGTTCAACTAGCACCTTTTTACCTGTTCATTTATGTGTTCTCACCTTACTTGTGTTCTCACCTGTCTGTTCACTCACCTGATTATCTTCATCTGTCTGCTCTCCTGGCCCTTCTTCACCTGTCCTTCCTTGCTTGTCCTTCTTATCACCTGTATTCTCACCTGCTCCCTCCTTACTATCTCATATATCTACCCATCTGTCCCCTTACCTGTCTGGGTGCAAGTGGCTAAAGGTCACCCTAGCCCTCCTCACCTGTACATGAGGTCAATGAGCATCTCGGGGTCCTCCTGATGCTCTTTCATCTTCACCGTGTCCGTCAGGATCATATGCAGGTTGAACATCAGGTCCTGGACCTGGAGTGGGGCAGTGGCCCTCATTGGGAAGTGACAGGGCAGAGGCAGTGGGGTCAGGGGTTGAGCAGGACAGGGCAAAGACCCCTGGCTTGCCGAAGGTGGGGCAGGAGCCTGGTGGGGTCACCTGCTCGGCGAAAGTGGTGTCCCGCAGCCCCACGTCCTCCTCGGCATAGGTGAGGATGGTCTTGAGCGACCGTCGCAGATGCTCTTCACTGAAGTTCTGCGTTGTCCCCACCAAGGATGACAGCGACATGGTCACCTGCATCTTCACGCGGGCAAAGTTCTGCAGGGGCAGGGAGAAAGAGCACACCTGCGGCCTCAAACCCTCACACCGAGGGCTTGTTCAAATTGCTGACTTCGCCTCTCTCCCTGCCCACCCTCTGTCCACCAAACCCCTGGCTGGCTGCCCCTTCTTACATTGCCAATCTCGAAATTCTGGCGCATGAGGAGGTAGAGCGAGGCACTGGCGTGCGTGCGGATGGCGGTGATGCGGCTGCCGCAGTGTCGCAGGAGCCTCAAGCAGAGGTCGGCACACAGCTCTGTGTCCTCTTCGAATAGCAGCTCTGGGAACTGCCCCCCAGGGAGGAGACAAACACCCGTCAGCTACTCCCCATGCTGGATCAGAAGGTCCCCAGTGGGAACTTGGGCAGGTGCACCTGTCTGTGTTCTCTCCTTTGGCCACGCAGTGGGCTTTGGAGTGAGACCATGTTAAGCCCTTGCTGTGTGACACTGGGTGAGTGACTTTGCCACTCTGATCCTCAGTTCTCTCTGAAGAAGCGTCTGCCTCATTGAGTTGCTGAGAACATGGAATGGGCTGTGACTAGAACTATAAGAGCCGTCGCCGCCTAGTGGTGCTCACCTTGGACACCAGGGCCCGCTGTGTGGCCAGGCCATGCTGCAAGAAGAGGGCACTCTGGGCACTGCCCAGACTGTACAACACGACCTTGAGCACCACACCCAGGACGCTCTCCCGGGCCTCCGAGAGCATCACCGTCTGGGGGCCAGAAATCCAGCTGTTAGAGATGGGGGTGGTTGTGGGGTCAGGGAAGGAGAGAGACTCTGGGGGTCAGGGATCACAAGGCACAGGTGGTATCAGAGGTCAGGG
The DNA here is from genome assembly GCA_028627145.1 of Eidolon dupreanum. Classification (NCBI taxonomy): domain Eukaryota; kingdom Metazoa; phylum Chordata; class Mammalia; order Chiroptera; family Pteropodidae; genus Eidolon; species Eidolon dupreanum. The sequence goes on along the minus strand of CM053512.1, from coordinate 30,542,305 downwards.
AGATGCTTAATTGAGCCGCACCTGCACGATGATCTCCAGTGTGTCCAGAACTACCAGGCTCGCCTCAGTTGCCAGGTTCCCATCCACCAAGGCCTCATGTTCCATTTCATCCTTGGTCCTGGAAGGGAGAGGAGGGGCTTGAGGAGCCTCTCAGAGCCAGACCCCACCCCCAGCTGAGCTCTCCCCGTCCCTCTGCTGCATGTGGGGCACTGTTTCTCTGGAACTGTTCTGACCCCAGTGAACCACACCCACTTGTCCACACGGTCTGAGGTTTGTCTCCAGTGCGTGATGCTCTTCCGCCAGCGTACGTTCTCCTGGTTCCCAAATGGGCTCCTTTCTGAGATGCAGAGGCGTGTGTTCACAGATGGGCAAAAACGTAAGGACACGTGAACATGACAAGGGCACAGGTACAAAGATACACAGGTGGGACAACCTGTGAGAACACTGGGTGATGAGGACGCTCACTGAGTGGATGCACAGTTAGACGTGAACAACATGTGAGAATGGCCAGAACATAAACACTCGTGTGTGTGGGGATGATGCATAGACCTCTCTCTGGGACAAGTGAGCTGGATAGAGCAATAGGCATTGGCCATCTTGGGGCCCTTTGGACACAGGGTGGGAGCTGCTGGTGGGGATGTGTGTAGGGTACAACTCTCTCTCACCACGGCTCCGTCGCACCATCTCCTGTCGTGCTCCAATGGTGCCCAAGATGGCTTCTTCCAGTCGAGCTTTCATGTCCAGTGACTTCTTGAACGTGAGGCTGTTGATGCGCTCAAAGGCCTTTTTCCCCTGGGAGGGCAGAGATTGGGTTGCAGGTTGACTCTGCCCTTTTTTGTGGGACCTGGGCTAATCTGGTCCCACTTCGTCTGGCCCTTTCTGACCTTTGGAACCCTGTGCTTGAAGACAAAGCTCTCCTCTTTACTGCATGCTCTTGGCATCTTCCAAATTCTATTCATGAACACAAGTCTCCCTTTTGCTTTGGCTCAGCACAGAAACAGTCCACCCCTTTACCCTTGAGAACTGGCATATAAGAACGGTCCACTCCTTCAAGCTCAGCCCATAGCACTGAGGGCCCTGTATGCATACTCAGCCTGCCTCCTACACCCTAGGCCCCTGTCTGCCCACCCCGAACCTTGTACTCGAAGGCGGCCAGGCAGAGATACAGCAAGTCCAAGAGACGACCCAGCTGAGGGAGAGACAGGTCGGCAGCCCAGTGCTGTAGGAGGGCTGGCTCTGCATTCTTCAGTACCCACAGCACACATACCAGCAGGGTCCGACTGGACTCGGCAGAGAGGGGACAGCCTGAGCGAGAACTCTGGGGCCAGAGAGAGGATATGGCGCTCAGAAGGGAGAGTCAATTTTCATTTTATCCAAGTAAGATTTGTATTTCATTACATAATCTCTATTCCCAGCTTGGATAGTGTCTCTGAGGACCAGCTCATACTCACTGTCGCTGCACCTTGGGAAATGCTGGCTCGGGAGCCAGGAGCCAGGGGGCCACCGGCGATGGCCATGGCCACTGAGGGATTGATGGTGCCTCCAGTGTCCCCTTCCCCTTCTGTGTCTGAGTCGAGCATCGAGGCCAGTCTTGATCTTTGACCTGGACCCTCTGGGGGGAGGGAAGGGGGAAAAAGAATGACCACTCGGTAAGTGCTGCCACTCTATCTCAAATTTCAGCTCAAAGGTCACCTCATGGAAGCCTTCCCTGATACCACCCCCCAAACCAGGGTGGAGCCTCCAGTTATCCATTCCCAGGGCTCATTTTGTACTTGTGATTAGATACATCTACAAAGGCCTGAACTATATCTGCTCTGGCCACTGCTATATGCTCCACACCTAGAACATGGCCTTAGCACACAGGAGTAGTAATTGTAAAGATGATGATGGTGATGACAATGACGATGGCAATAATGTATGCTGCTGTTATTATTATAGCATCGATTGGCACTTACGTAGCACCTGCTGTGTGCCAGGTGCTATTCTACCTCTAAAAATATTAACCCTTAACCTTCAAAACAACCATATGAGATAAATATTTTAATCACTTCTACTTTATAGATGAGGCAACTGAGGTACAGAGAGGTTGAGTTACTCGTCTGGGTCACATAGCAGATAGATTAATGGTAAAGCTATGATTTTAACTTAACAAATCTGGTTCTAAATCTATGATCTTAAAAGAGTACCCCTACCCCCCAAAAGAGGTCTCAACAGAGAAGGGAGTAGCCAACAAACACAAAACAGGTCTCACATTAGAGATTCTTAAAACAAAAGGTCATCTGAGTCTACCCATAGCTTCAGCCGCCCAGCTTAACCAAGTTCAATTTCTCACTCGACTGAGGTGATCAGCAACTTATCCCATCTGCTCAGGAGAGGGAAAGAGGAACCCTCAATAGGAAAAGATGACATTGCTTCAGTCTGGATGGTTCTTTTACATACAATGCCCAAAATACAATAAAAAGTTAAAAGACATGTAAAGAGGCAGGAAAATATGATTGATAAGAGAGAAAAATAGACAACAGACTCAGGTACATAAATTGCCAAAAGTTAGCATTCAAAGGCTTTAAAAGAAAAAGTACTGAAAAAGGTAGGTCAAAATGAATAAAAAGAAAAATTTCAACAGAGAATTAAAATCTACAAAAAAAAAAAAATCAAATAGAGGTTTTCCAACTGAAAAATATAACATCTGAAATTCAGAACTCAATGGATGGCATTAAGAGAAGACTGGACACAGCAGAAGAAAGAAGAAGTGAACTCAAAGACAGGCGAACAGAAAATTTCCAAGTGAAGCACAGCGAGAAAAAGGAATAGAAAACAAAGCAAAGTGTAGCAGGCATGTGGGACATGACCAAAAGGTCTAACGTAAGTATAACTGGAGTCCCAGAAGGACAGAAGCAAGGAGATGAGGCAGGAAAAAAATCCAAGCCAACAACTGAGTATTTCCTCCAAACGATAAAGGGGATCAACGCGTGAATCCCAAGTCTGTGCTTTCAACCACTCTGTGTATCCTTCAGCAGTGCTAATGAATGTGCATGAATCAACTGACTGCTCACCCCAATGTTCCCAATCTTCCCTCCTCACCCACCCTCCTCTTAGAAGATGATAAATGTTATAATAATATCTCTCATTTACTATGGACTGACAATATCCCAGTGCTATAACTCCTTATATTTTCACTTAACTATAGTAAATCATTGGTGCTACCATTGTCCCCATTTTATAGGTGAGAAACCTGAGGCTCAGAGAGGTTAATGGCTCACCTGGGGCCCAGCACCAGCACTCAAACCCGATCTATTGACCCTAATGCCATGTTTTACTCCTAAATGTGCTCTCCCACCTTTCTTGACCTGAGCCTTATGTGTCAGTCAAGCCCCTGGATTGTATGACCCCATCCTCCTCCTGGTCTGCTCACCAGCAAAGTCGTGTAGCCGTGGCAGCGTGTCTCGGGCGAGTGACAGCAGTGGTAGGTACAGCTCAGCCACACGGGCCTTCACGGTGGCCTCGGCGTAGCGGGGGTCAGCATCATGGCCACAGAGCAGGCTGTGGACAGCACTGATGGCTTTCTTGTGCAGCAGGCATGCCCTGTGGAGCAGTGAGGTGCTCAGGATGGAGTAGATGCAGCACCTGGACCTTTCCATCCCCTGGGGCTGGACAGGGCCTGAGCTCACCCCTCGGCCTCAGGTTCCAGGGCCAGCGCCAGTTCCGTCAGCAGGAGCCCAGCCAGGAAGTGCTGCTGCCGGAATGGCCCGCTCAGCTCAAACATGCTGGTCACCTTGGGATCTGGGGCCTGGCTGGAGAAGGTGGAGCTCTGCAGAAGTTTGGGGGTAGGGAAAAGTAGGGATGGCAGGAGTCGAGAGTCAGAAGTGAGAGACTGGGATTAACTCATCTGGAGGTGACAGTGAGCATGGAGTAAAGGTCAGAGGCAAGACACTGGGGTTAACCTATCTGTGAGGTGACAGGGCATGGGCTCAAAAGTCAGAGGTCTGAGAAACAGCCGATGGAAGGCAGGTGTAGGAGTTAAGACTTAGGGGTGAGAAATCAGAAGCTGATTCTCCCGATAAATTACTGACCATGAGGGGTTAGAGGGGAAGGGTCATAGCAAGGGGGTCAGTCCCCCTGGATAGTGGCCCACTGTGGAATAGACAGATAGGTTGAAGGTCATAGGTCAAAGGGGGGAACCAGAAGTGAGGCCAGCCCACCTGGGAGGTAGTGGAGGATATGGAGGGTGAAGGTGAGGCTGGGGGCGACAGGGGACAACAGGGGAGGTTGAGGGTCACGTAGTGCTCATGGCTGCACAGGATGCGGGTGAAATCCATTCTCAGGGTCAGCAGCACCGCTGGGTTGGGGGCTGACTGCAGCCGTGTGGCCACCTGTGGGGGAGGGGGTCAGCAGGCAACAATCATAGTTTCTCTGCCTGCCACACCCAACACCCCACCATGTCACCCACAGGTGTGCTGTTCCCGTAATGCCCACCCCTACCTGCTTGTAGTGGGCCCGGACCAGGCTGAAGATGAAGCCACGGTCCACCAGGGACAGCAGGTCGCTGAGGAAGAAGGCCAGGCTGGCATTGAGGCGCTCAGCCAGCTCCGCATCCTGGGGACACAGGGCCTGTCAGCCCATAACCACACATCTGATCAAACTTCAGTCCCCACACAGGGCCTAGCTCTTGTCAAGGCCACTAGCGACTTCCAGGAGCCACGTCACTACCCCAGAGCCTGGGATCTTCTTTACAAACCCTGCCTGGGCACTGAGTCCACAGGGAGACAGAGACCGGGTCTGCCTTGTGCACGGAGACTGATACAGTTAGTGCTTGATGAATGTCAAGGAATAAAATCACTGTGGCTCATTGCTGATGCCCCATTAGCAGCTATGATAATAGTGCTCCTCAGGGGTGTTGTTCTTCCTTGAAATCCTTTCTCAGGGTGGTTTCCTCGCAATCTGGGCCAGCCCATGGGAATGTCAGCCCCTGCGGAGGCTCCAGTGGAACAAGGTTGAGACCTTTGAGACCAGCCCAGAGGTTGCAGGGTATTGCACAATGGCTGACTTGGACAGACTGGTGTTTCAAAAATCTATAAAGTTCCTGTTAAATCTGTAAGTCCAGTTCCACTTTAAAAATCAGACATTCTGGCCATAGCTAACAAGGACACGCTCTTTGGTCCTATAGAAGCCCCACTCTCCCAACTGAAGCTGATGGTGAGGGTGTGGGCTCTGGAGCTGGTGGCTTGTGTTCAAATCCCCATTCTGCCCCTTCTCAGGTGTGTGTATCAGGTTGTTAGTCATTCTCTGCCTCAGTTTCTCCGTCACTAAAATGAAGATAATACAAACTTCGTGGGGTTGTTGATTTAATGTGATCCACCTAAAGTGATTGGATACACAGTAAACACTCAATAAAATGCTCAATATTATTACTATTATAATTATTATTTCCTGTCCAACTCCTGTGGGCATTGAAATTAGTGATCCAGGGCCTGGACATGACTATTTATTGAGCACTTATTATATAATGACACTGTGGCGAGGACTGATGGATCTGTCCTGTCACTTCTCTACCCTCACCACCTCTCATTCCTGCTTTGCTCCCTCCATTCCAGTCATATTTGTCACTAACATCCCAGGCATGGTCCTGCCTCAGGGCCTTTGCCCTTGCTATGCCCCCTGCCTGAAATGCTCTTGTCTCAGACATTGTATAGCTTTCTCATCTCTTTCAAGTTTCCCCCTAAAAGACAGCTCCATAAGGTCAAGGATTTGGGTCTGTTTTGTTCACTGCTGTGTCTCTAGCGCCCAGCACAGGGCTGTACACACAGTAGGTGCTCAAGAAATAGATGCTAAATGAACAGACCCATCCAGCAAATGAGATTCCTGGTCTTGAAGCCAGAAGCACTGGGCAGGATTGGCGCCTCCATCAGGCTGGTTCTATGTCCTGTCTCAAGCCCCATTCCCATTGAGGCCCCAAGCCCATTGAGGCCCTTCCCCCTTCACCTTGTGTACCCGGGTGATGACCTCCAGGCCCACAGAGCCCACCAGAGCCGCTATGTCGTCCAGGAAGCGCCCAGGGAAGCGTAGCTTGCGGGGCGTGTCCAGCCGCTGGCCCAGAATCAGGTGCAGTGCCATGCTTTTCACCTGGGGTCGGGGTAGAAGCCGGGGCAGGGCTTGAGGGGCTGTGATACTTTACCAGCAAGGGAGGTGGGCTAAAGGGATTCTGGGTGGGGCTTTAGCCCCACAATTCTGGGCTGAGGGCAGGGCCTGAGAGGCTGTGGGCGGGACTTGAAGACTGTAGATGGTGCTTGAAGCCACTGGGCAGAGAGTACATGGGTCCCAGAGAGTACAAGGGGTGAAAGGCTGAGGGAGTGTAGGAAGAGCTGGAGCTGGTCTTCTGGGGCAAAGTCTGTGGATAGGATGTGGCTTGAGAGAACCCAGGGTAGGACTTGAAGGCCCACCAGATGGGGTGGGGCTTGTAGTCAGGAGAGGTCTTTCAAGGTACCTCTTGAAGAATTTGGGGGGTATCTTAAGTGTGATGACAGGGGCTTCCCTCTCTCTCTGAGGATATCTCTTGGTGCGGTCTCCTCACTAGAGGTCTCTCCAATCTCATAGGGAAGGTAGGGGGGTGTTCTCTCTATGGAGGGGGTTTCAGATAATTTTCAGGGGGCCTCTCTCTGGAGAGAGATCCCTTTAAGCATCTCTTATCTCTCTGTGTAGGGGTCTCAGGGCCATTTCTCAGGGGGCTCCTCTCCTCAAGGAGAGTCTCCCCTGGGGGCCTCCTGCTTTCAGGCAGGGAGGAGGGCACCTCACCATGAGTTGGAAGAAGAACCAGGCATGCTGCAGGACGGCCTCGCGCACAGTGCTGCCACTGACCACCCACTGCAGAGCCAGCTCCTCGTGAAGCAGCTGGAGGCAGGGACAGGGGTCACAGGAGCAGAGGAGCCTGTCCCCAACCCCCCCTGGAGGGCATGATGGCAGAGGATGCAGCTGGGAGGGCTTGGGGTTAGAGCAGTGAGAGGCCAGGCAGGAGAGAGGGGGCAGAAGGAGTCAATGTGCCCTCTCCCTGGGCTCAGGGGATGGGAGCTCTGGACCCATTTGCTGGGACCAGGCCAACACTGCATCACCCACCCCCTGCTTCCCACTACCTTCTGCACAGTGGGTCTCGGCTGGGTGGCTGGTGGGGCTGAGGAAGAGCTCTCGAGGTAGGAAGAGGTTCGGCTAGAGCTGCGGTCGATGGCCTATGATGGGATGGGATGGGATGAAGAGGGTGGGATGGCGAGTGGGGGTTAGTGTGGGTGCAGGGAAGAGAGACGGTTGGCATGGATGGAGAAAAGATGTGTCTGTGTGGATGGGAAGTGGAGGCATGGATGGAGAAGGAAGGAGTGTGATGGAAGAGATGAAGATAACAAAGAGATAATAAGGTGTAAAGCAGAGTGAACAGAACAGGTGAGAATGTGGACCAGAGCCTGCTGGCAGAGTGCAGAGATGAGTGTGGATGGAGCAGGACCTGGCAGGGACATAGGTGAGAATGGATAGGGGAGTGTAGGTGGAGAAGGTGAAATCAGTGTTGACAGTGAAGTGAAAGTGTGGTCACAGGGGTTAAGAGTGAGTGTGGACGAGGGTGGAGTGTGAGTCAGTGAGTTCAGAGTTGGACAGGGAAGGAAGAGGGCACAGATGTAGAAGACTATAGACAGAGGGAGTTAAAGTGAAGATAGAGAATGAGGAATAAATATAGGAGATGAGATGGTGATGAGAGGCAGTGGGAGCAGCCAAGAGAGCCCCAGGTTCCAGGCCCAGCCTCGTTCCAGCCTTTCTTGGGACCTCATTGGGAGTCAGTGTTCCCATCTGTGATATGGGTATGGGGGCTCAAGCTCCACTCTCCCTTCCTCCTTTGCCGGTCAAGTGAGGCTGCTGACAGGGAGAGGAGGTCCCATGATGGAGGTAGCCCAGCCCTGGGACCTGCCCAGGCCTCTGCTTTGGCACTGGAGGGCCCCACAGCACCCACGGTCCATCCCAGCCACATGCCCTGGCCCCTCAGCAGGCACCAGATAGATGGGCCACCTGCAGCAAAAGCCAGACTCAGTGCCACCTCCTACCTGGTATGCCCACCCTCTTGCCACCTTGTCACATATTATGTGATCTTCAAGGCCTAGATATCTGAGAGCACTGGTGGGAGTCCCGTTAAAAATGTGAGGGCGCTGGCAGGTCCCATGAACCCAGATTTCCAGCCATACGGGAGAAGTCTTTCCCAAAGTCCCCCTGCTTGTGCCACTTTTAGTCCCCTGGCCCGCCATGCAGTTCAGGTCACCCTGGTGATGGGCACAGACCTGGAATTGGGCCTGGGGCCAAGTACGCATGGAAAACAGTCTCTGTGGCCTTCTGGCTCCATCTTACCCTTCAGGTCCCAGCAAAAATGTTCTCTCTCTGGAGAGGCCTCCAGATCACCCCAAAGGGAGGCTGGTAGCCCCATTTCTGTTAGTTTCCTTTCAAGCATTTTCACTCTGTGTACTTCTACACTGCTGCATTTGTTTGATTGGTGTCTATCTCAACAGCTCAGGGGTAAGACTGGGCTTAGGATCTATCCCAACAACAGTGGGAGCCTGCAACGCCCTAATTCCCTCCCAGGCTCAGGACTGCTGCACTGAGTACTTGACTTCAAATCTTTACTACATCTGAAAATTCAGAGCCTGGGGTGCAGGGTGAGCCAGGACTAGCAAGCAGAGCCAGGACTCAAACCCACGTCTGTCTGAAAGCAAAGCCTCTCCCTATACTAGGTGCCTGGGAAAGGGTAGAATAAAGGGAGCTGCCTACAAGGGTTCCTTTTTGACTGGAACAGGATGGGGGAGCCCAGAGGTTCAATTCTGTCCCTGTGGCATCATTCAGGTTGCTATATCAAGGGGACAATTGAGAGTCTCCTAAATAGAGTGGATTAAAGGGAGAGAAATAGGTCATGCAGGGCAGTGAGGTTATAGTGGCTGGATCTGCATCTCATTTGCATGATATTTACATACCACCCCTGTCCCTTCTGTCTCTGCCTGAGACTGTGGTCCACGTGGCAGTAGATCAGTTAAGATAATCCTCTGGTATCTACCACACCGACACCGACTTTACAGACCCAAACAAAGGCAGAAGGGGTCCACTGCCTCCTTCAGGCCGCCCCCCTAGGTTAGTAGGCTGCAGCCAGGGAGGTAAGAGGAGCTCATTCTGGGGGGGGCGGGTCACATGCGTGCAGGGGCAGGGAGGGAGGGCACCTGTCTGGGGTCGGCCCCACAATAAGGGGGTGCCCGTCTCAGCACAGCCTTGCTGCCTCCTGGAGCATAAGCAGAATTCACCCAGGAGTGTGAACGGTCAATACCCTGGAGATACACAAGCAAGTGGTAGAATCCACAGGTAGACGGAAGAGAAATTAGAATGAAACAGCAAATGTGGGCACTGCCCTGGACCATATGTGTGCCCACGTGGGTACTCATATTCAACCTGGGAGAATGGATGTGCACATACATGAATGGGATGCACATAAACATGCCTCCTGCGTACGTATATGCATGAGGTGCAAGAGTATATGCACCTGTGTTTGAGTGTGCATGGGACACAAGTATCTGCACCTGTGCATGTACATGCACGGGGCACGCATGTATATGCATCTGCTGCACTGTGTACACACTGCTCTTTTTTTCAACTAGGCCAAGCTCTAGCCACCCATTCTTGGCTTGGCCCGAGTGTGGAGCCCAGTGTACACCTGTCACAGATTCCAACTTGTGACAGCCACAGCTCAGCCCTGCCATTAAAAGTCAGACACATGTCCATAATGTTGTTCGTTGTTGTTTCCTGTCCTCTGTCAATTCTGGGATCCTCTACCCACCCACTTGGCATCCATGGCCACTGAGACTGCAGGTTCCAAGGCCCTTCCAAGGCCCACCTTGCCCTACCTTGCTGGCCAGGATGCGGGAGACCTCATCATCTACAGAGCCAGGGGCCACGGCTAGGTCAGGGTTGCTGCTGCTGATGCTCTTAGAGCGAGCCAGGTAGAAGCTTGCGGGGCGGCCAGGCCCACGGGCCAGCGTGGCAGGCTGCACTGTGACCGGAGGTGCCCCTGAGCAAGGAAGAAATATGGTTAGCCACCCATCTACTTGCCCCGATGACTCGCCCTTTCCAGTGGGCTGCCCTTGGTGAAGTTACTTTCCTTTTCTCAGCCTCCAGGTTCCTCACCTGTAAAATGAGTGTGATAATGGCTGCTGTCTCAGAGTAATTTTGGGGAGACTGAAAAACACTGAGAACAGTGCCTGGTACATAGTAAGTGCCCAAAGGGGTTAGTGGTTATTAATTATTTAGCAAATGAGAAAAAAAAAACAAAACTTAAAATTGAGGACTTGCAGTGCCAAGCATTTTGCAGATTGCTGTAATTTACTATTACCGGTACGCCCAGGAGGGGGCGCTATTATCATTACCGGTTTACAAATGGGAAAAGAGGCGCAGAGAGGCAAAATCAGTTGGCCAGAATCACAGAGCTTGTAGGAGGCAGGGATAGGATTCAAACCCAGGCAACCCTGCCTGAATCCCTGCTTGCTGACTGGCTGAATCACCTGCCAGTCAAGTCCACAATGAACCCCCGTCCAGGACAGGGCAAAAAGTTCTCTCTCTCACAAGTTGCCTAAACCAACTGAGGCCACATGTGGCCTCAGAATCTTTGCATACGCTGTTTCCTTTGTCTAGGATGCTCTCCTCCCAGATATTTCCTGTCCCCTGGAGTCTCCCACCAACACTCACCACCTGGGAGGCTGGGCTCAGTGCCAGGCAATCGGAAGGCATAGTACACATAGGCAGCCAGCAGTGGGCAGTGACCACGGGCATCCTGAGCAGGCTCTAAGCTCCGATGGACAAGGCTGACTACATGGGCCATTGCTTCAAACGCTCCACGACCCAGGTTCACTGCCAGGAAGAAGAGAGGTCAAGTTCCAGGCCTCCTGCCTTCCTAAGGAATAGACTTTACCGTCCGAAGGATCATGTGGCCATCAAAGGGGTCACAGAGGACCAGCTCTTGGCCCAGGGGTTGGGGTTATTTTTCAGATAGGGAGACTGAAGTCTGAGAGATAAAAGGGCTAGAGAGGAGGTCACCTAAGACCAGCGGACTGAGGTGCCATTTTCTAGACAGTAAACTGAGCTCTGAGGCCATGCCTGCTCACCGATCTGGCCGCCGATGATCGGGGGCCGTACCACCAGACGCACGAGCTTGTCCAGCACGTGGTGGGAGAAGGCTACGAGGGGCTCGGGGCTGGCAAGGCGCAGGGCGGCCAAGCTGGCCCGCAACTCCTGCTCCATGGTGCCCTCGCTCAGCACACCATCCTTGAGCCGGAATGGGAAAGCCCCCTCCTCCAGGACATGTACCAGGGTGAAGAACTTGTCCAGGTGTGGGTCCTGGGGATGGGAAGAACAAGGAGTGAGTGAGGAGGGGCCAGGGCCCCTGGTCTGGGAAGACTCCAGGGGACTGAATAGGGAGCTGAGTAGGCAGGACACTGAGGCCAGGGATCAATGAATTGACAATAAATAAGTACAAGGACGAGACATCAGATAAAGGAAGGAGAGAGGGGGAAGTGACCATAGAAATAGGAAAAAAATGCAGGGGAGGAGAGACCATGCAAAGGGCCAAAGCCCCAGCTGGGATGGCTATTGGCATGGCTGCCCTCACCTGAGTCAGCAGCTTCCCTGGGAGACAGATCCAGCTGACCGAAGTCATAGCCATGGCCCAAGGCCAGGCCTCCCTGGTCAGTGCGAACTGTTGCCCAGCCCCAGGGCCCGGCTCCTGGGTTCCCATCCCACCCCCTACCTGAGGGTGCACAGAGGACACAGCTGTGAGCTCCACGCCGAATACACCCTTATGGCCATCCACCCAGCGCATGCCCGGAAGTGCCACCTGTGGGAGGGAAAAATGGGGTGGGCACTGGCTGGCCCTCGCCTACCAATCGGGCTGCAGGCCCAGCCATTGCGACACTGTGGCCTGAGCATGGCCCTGCCTGGGGGAACAGCTGGGCAGCATGCCTCTGACCCAGCCCAGAGACGGGGGTAGAGAGGATGGGAGGGAGCACTATGGGGTCCACTGGGCAGGCTAGAAGCCGGTATGTTAACAGGGGAACAGAGTGGATTCCCGGGATGAACAGTAATTAAGGGAGTGAATCAGGAGATAGCATGGGGGTTTGAGGCCCCAGAGGCATTAATGAACACCTTGAGGGTAAGTGGGAGGGTGACAGAGCATTCACAGAGGGAGCATGGCAGAGATCGACCCTAAAGGACTCCTGGGGAACAAGGATCAGGGAGGCAGGCAGGGGTGCTAATGGGGGACAGTGAGTGCAGAAGCAGGAGGCAGTAATGAGGCAGGGATACTGGGGGATAGGGAGGGGCACATAGGGGCAGTAGGACACAGAAGCAAGCAATAACGGGGGTGATAAGGCAGCCAGGGGCCCTGTAGGCTGTAACAGAGGACAACAAGGCTCCAAGGGGTGTTGATGGGAAGGAAGGCAGGGCATGGATGGGGGACCACATGGTGAGTGAAGAACAATGGGGGTCAGAGAGGCACCAGGCCGTTGATGGGAAGGAGGGTAATGCATTCTTGAGGGCCCAGGAGACAGGAGTCTGGGGAACCATGGGGGACCAGGGTGCATACATCAGGTGTGAGCACGGAGTAGCTGGGTGGGGGCTGGTCCATGGACACAGGCAGGCAGAAGGGGCCCGTCCTCAGGCGGCCGTGCTGCAGCAGTGGGATCCACTGGGGAGAGGTTGGGAGTCAGGGGTGGGGCCAGGCAAGGCCCAGGAGGGCTGGGGAGGAGGCAGGCAGGCTGGCAGGGGCACTCACAGTAAAGCCCACAGGAGTCTCCAGGGCAGTGCCAGGCCGTGGCTGGCAGCTGATGTGGTAGAAGGTGAAGAGCAGGTGGTGGTTCTCAGTCATGCAGGCCGGAAGACGCAGCTTGAACTCCTCATAGAACTCAGGGGATCTGGCAGGGACAGACTGGGGTTCTGCTGGGGGCTGGGATCCCCCATGCCTGCCCCATCCCCTTAGCTGTGTGGCCCCCCAATGCTGCAGGCCCCACTGTCGGGTGCCCCTACCAGCACTCCCAGAACCTGCTCCCCCCACCCGTCAGTGCCCCTGCCCCCATGCCACCTACTTGTTGTGATAGACCACAGGTGTGAAGGCATCCTGGGCGAATTCGCTGCAGCTGGACTTACCAAAGATGACCTGGGGGAGCAGAGGCATGAAGGGCCCACCAGGGACACCTCACCCACCTCCTCCAGGCCCAGCCACTGACCGGCAAGGCCTGGCTGGGGTCCTCGCCTGCCATGTACTGCACTCGCACGGTGAGGTTCCGCACGGAGCCCTGGCGGCTGCTGAAGTTGAGGCTGTGTGGGTGCACGTAGAGCAGGTTCCTGTGGGGACAGGGGTGGGGGGGAGGAGAGGGGCAGCAGAGCAGATGCTGAAGCTGAAGCTGTGCAGGTGCACGCAGAGCAGGTTCCTATGGGGATGGGGGGAGGGGGAGAGCAGGGGCGGCAGACGAACAGAAGAGGCTGGGCCTGGGACACAGGTCAGTGGCCACACGGCTGGGGCACTGAGGGCCAGGTAAGTGACAATTAGGGGCACGGGCCAGAAATATGACTGGCAGAGAGGGACACAGATGGGTACCCTCAGAATACAGATAAAGAAACAGTGGCAGAGTGGGAACACAGAGGGACTTTGGGGGCACTAATGAGGCATGATGAGGCAGAGGGTAGGGGACAAATGGGTGCTCAGGGCCAAGGTTCCAAGATGGCCCAGGTGGCTAGTGGTCAGGCCTGAGCCCCACCTGGGCTGACCTGCCTCTCACGTGTTCATGAGCCTGACCACCCCTTCTGCCAGGAGAAGCTACTATTTATGTGGCCTATCATGTGAGGACACTGAGGCTAGAGTCGGAGGTAGGCACTGGGTTGGGGTCAGAGTTCTGCCTCCCTTCCCAGGGGCAACTGTGCAAGCCGCAACCTCCCTCTGGGCCTCAGTTTCCCTATTGTACAACAGGGTCATTGAGCCTCCCAGCTGAGCCTCTGTAACAATACTAAAGATGATAAAAATAATGAGAATAATTGCACCAAACACTAATGGGGCACCTAGTGTGGGCCAGGCTCTGTTCTAAGCACTCAACACAAAACGGCTCATTTACTTCTCAAGGCAGGACTAATGTCACACTATTTTACAGGCAAGAAAACTGAGGCACTTGCCTGCAGTCATTCAGGGAGATCTGGGGCATGTGTGGGTCCTGGAGTTGGGCTGTGTGGCCTCAGGAGAGTCTCACCATCTGCACCCATTTCCCCAGCTCTCAACCAGGCCAACAAAGGCCCTGGTATTGCAGGCTTGTGGGAAGGGTATGAGATCAGCTACCATAATGGAAATGGAACGACTCTGAGCAAACCAGTGGCACTCATAAAAGCCTCACTATTATTACTGGTGTTGTTGTGCTATCCGCTGGTGGGGAAACCAAAGCTTAGAGCCTCAGGGTGCCCTAGCTAGGCCTGGGCCTGACCTCTTCCAGTGCCCCTGGCCCTCGCCTAGCCCTGACCCCCAGCCAGCGTGATCCCAGTGTGACCCAGCTGGACAGTTCACCTGATGCAACAATCTTGCCACCTCCAGGCCCTTGCATAACACAGGGCACCCAGCTGGCTAATGATTGACTCGGGTCAAGGGTGTGGGGGTTAGGACATAAAAGGCAGTGGCTCTGATTGCACCCCCAGCCCCTCAGCCATGCCCATGCTTGCACTATGTCTGCTATGTGCCCTGCTGACAGTGGTCCAGCTTGTCTTTGTAGCCCCCGTGGGGAGCCCAGAGCTAGCAGAGAATGAGGAGCTGACTCTGCTCTTCCACGGGGTTCTGCAGCTGGGCCAGGCCCTCAATGGCATATACAGGACCACGGAAGCACAACTGATGGAGGCCAAGAGTAGCCTAGGCTTCTATGGCCGTGCACTGGGGCTTCTGGGGCAGGAAGTCAGCCAGGGCTGGGATGTGGCCCAGGAGCTACGTGCAAGCTTATTGCAGATACAGTTGGGCACTGCAGTTGGGGTGTTATGGGGTGGGTAGGAGTCTGTGGTGGAGTTATGTCTAGGGTGATCCACTGTTTGGGTTTGCCCAGGAAGAGGGGATTCTTGGAATACAGTACTTTCAGTGTTAAAGTCAGGCAAACAAAGACAAGTTGGTCATCCCACTAACTACTGATCAGATGGATGGAGACGCTCTAAAGCTGCAGGCAGAAGCCACAGCCCGGGCGCTGGGGGAGGTGGCCCAGGGATAGCAGGAGCTTTGGGACAGCACGCAGCAGCTAGAAGTCCAGCTGAGAAGTGCCTGGCTGAGCCATGCCCACCAAAAATTTGAAGCTTTAAAGGTAGGTGGCTCCCAGCCCTGGGGGAGTCAGCACCCTAATTCCTATCCAGAACTTGCTTCTAGAGCAAGTCCTGGAGACACTCCCCTGCCTTTCCTGGAAAAACTCATGTCCCTTTCTGTGCCTCAGTCTTTCCATTTGCAAATAAAGGCAATAACTGATGTCTTAGAGCAGAGGCAGGGACGCAGTGTAGATAAAATACCTAGCATGGGGCTGCCAGGCACATGGTAGGTACTCAAAGCATACTAGTAGAGTAACTGATAACATTTCCCAAGTGTCTAGTAAGTACCCAGTACTGTTTTATATTCCATATTATGTTCATAAGCTCATGAAGTGAGTCCCATTTCGTCCCCATTTTACAGATAGGGAAGTTGAGGCCAGGGAGTGGCAATGACTTGCAATGAGGGGGGCAGTGTTGGGCATGGTCAGGTGATGGGAGGTTAGGTGACCCCCAGCTAAGGTTTCTGTCCTGACCCCAAAGGCCCATGCTGACAAGCAGAGCCACATTGTGTGGGCCCTCACAGGCCACCTGCAGCGACAGAGGCAGGAGATGATGGCACAGCAGTATTGGCTGCAACAGATGCAGGAGAGGTGAGCCTGGTAGGCGTTGGGCATGCAGGGCAGCTGGACTGGGGTATGCAGGGCGGCTGGATGGGGGCCTCTGCCTTGGCTGAGCCTTGTCTCCCTCCTAGACTCCACAGAACGGCGCTCCCAGCCTGAGCCCGCTTGCAGGAACTGAGGACCAGTCAAGCACCAAGGGGTGCTTTCACGCTCCATGCAGCCCCTGCACAGGGAGGAGCTGCCTGTCAGCTGGGGTATGCCAGGCCACCAGGCCCCAATTCCAGCCATGGAGCAGAGACAGAAGCAGGTGGGGGCACAGGCAGAAATGGCCCCATCAGGAGGGGTGAAGGAAGGACACATGCCTTTTCATGCCTACACACCCCATTAAAGTAAGCAGTGGTGTCTCATCCTGGGCATGTGTGTATGTATGGCAGAAGGGGACCTCGATTTGCATGATGCCTAAACACCCCTTATTCAAGTGCCCAGCTGGGCTCCAGAGGCTGTTACCTGTAGCTGGTGTGGGGAGAGTAGACCTCACGGGCGGGGAACTCCAGGATCTCCTTGGTGGGCCGGCCCCTGGGGTCTGGGTAGGGCTTGACATGAAGCAGCTCCGGGGACAGGCAGAAGTGAGGGTTCTCGGGGGCCGGGGAGATGTCGATCTTCAGCTGGGCTAGGGAGGGGTAGCTGGTTTGCACCTGCCTGGGCTTCAGAGTCAGGGCTCTACTCTCCCCAATGCTGTCCTTCAGGTTATAAGGCCAGAAGTCACCATCAGCTCGTTTTTTGCCCCCATATTTGATCAGCTTTGCACACAGGACCAATGTCCTCCCTTCCTACCATGTCCTCCATCTGCCCCACTATCTGTCTTATTTATTCTGTTTCTAACCTATGGCCCTTACTAGAATGTCCAGCCCCTGAAGTCAGGGATTTGTCTATCACAGTCACTGCTGGGTCCCCAGGGCTGGACACAGCAGCTGATCAGTGTGTGTTTGTTGAGAGTGACTGTGTGAGTGACACCTCTTGTTTAAGTACTATGTACGTTTTGTGCTACGTACCGGTCACAGGCCGTAGTCGCCGCAGCAAGGATGACGGGCGCCGCATGTCAGCCAGGAACTTGAAGAGGTCCTCATCGCTGAGCCGCTCTGCTTCCTACAAGGGACCCACCCCCATGAGCTGGGTCCCCACAAAGGGTAAATGGGGTGTGTCCCTCAGTGCCCTTTCCCTAGCCCCCTGCCCTGTGGCCACAACACCTGCTTAAAGAAGTTGGTGACAGTTAGTGTGGCTGGGCGGAAGCCAGAGAAGCTACAGGCATCATCCCCACTACTCGTTCGGTCTGGGGGCCCCCGACGGCGGCGGTCAGTCCAGGCAGGTCGGCGCTCTAGGAAAGGCAATGACAGTGATAGATACAGGGGAACAGAGATGAGAAACAGAGAACAGACTTGGAGACTCAGCCTGGTACCGAGTCCAGCCAGCAGAGGGCGCCACTTCCCCCCCGGTAGCTCCGCCCACGGCTTGTAAGCCCCTCCTCCTCACCGCCTTCAGAGTCTGAGTCACGGTCCGGCTGCCCAGCGCTGCTAACAATGTTGGCCAAGTGCACTGCGGTCCAGGCGAAGGGCATGCGGTAGCGTCCCAGGCGGGTACAGAACTGCTCGGCTGCCAAGCGCAGCTTCTCCAGCTTTTCTTTGTTCTGTAGGGAGACCCTCCGACACCCACAGGCTCAGTGCCTCAGGCCTGCTAAACCCAGGATCTGCCCTGCCGGTGGCCCCCTCACCACCGAGTCCAGCCTCCACCCGATTACCTTGGCTGTATCCACCTCCTTCATCACCATGTAAGGCTCACAGCACTCGCTGATGTCTCCCTGCTGTAGCACCTTTTCCAGCTGAGGGGCAGGCAGGCCCAGTGAGTGTTTGTCAGGCCCCTAAACTCCCCACCTCCCTCCCAACCTCCTGGACCACTCGCAAGCCCCCAGGCATCCTATCCAGCTAGAGCTCTTGCTCCAACACCTTCTATGGCTCCCACTGTCCTCAGGATTCAGTTGACTTGCCTGGCAAGCTGCCCCCTCCCCACCTTTAGAATCCACCCCAAACCCAAGGCTCCATATTTTCCCTACATCTACATTTTTCTTTGTTAATATAAAGAGGCCACTCCAAGCATAGCTATGGGTCACAAGAACTGGACTTCAATCCTGACCACTCCAGGCTATGGGACTCTTATCTGTTCTGTGCCTGTTTGCCCAGCTATAAAATGGGGGCTGTGGCAACCCCACCTCCCAGGGCTGCTGTGAGGACTAAAGGCAACCCCTATGACACCTGACTGACAGTGATCAGTGCCTGCCTGTAGCTGCTCAATTAGTATAACCTAAATGAACATTCTGGTAAAGAAAATTTGAGTTCACTCCTAGAAACAGAAAATCCCAAATAAATGTGCCAACTAGGTCTATCCTCCCCTAACAAACTGAAAAATATCTCAACTTAAAAAACTATTTTAAATGTCTATCCACATGTGCCAGGATGCCATATCTCCACAGGCTGCCCACTCATGGGTCTTAGCTAAGATATCACCTCTCCATGGCTGGGTCCACTTTCCCCACCTGAGCTGGGAAAGAAGCCTCCTCCAGGCTCCACCCACTACATGTGCTTCCCCCGTGACAGGCCTGATCAGTCTTCTTGGGACATGTCTGTCTTCTTCCATGAGAACAGGGACTCTGCCTGTGGCATTCACCATTACCAACCCCTTGCCCAGCCTCAGCAGGCACCTTGATGACCAGGAAGATGTCAGGTGAGGGGTAGGTCACGGAGAAGATGGCAGAGCGGGCCAGGGTAGAGATGGCTGGGTGGGTGCCGTGGGCCCGCAGCAGCCCCTTCATGGAGTCCGAGTTCAGGTCAAAGTAGAAGTTCTCTGAGATCTAGGAACACAAGAGGTAGCTGGGCCACCACCTCTAGGAAGCCCACTGTCCTGCAGTGAGGAGGGAGGTGGGGGAGGCAGGGGAAGAAAGGGGCTCCTACTTTCTTTTTCTCCCGTACATCGTACAGAGCCAAGATGCCAAAGATGGGCTCGATCTCGATTTCGAACCTGCAGGTGAATAGGGTGATCTGTCAGACACTCCCTCGGACACTCCCTCCTGATGCCCAACCCAGCCCCCCCACCCCGTAACTCACAAAGAGCCCCACCTCCCACAACCATGGCCCTTGTTCAGTGGGCATGCAGGCAGCTTTTGGCACAACGATTCACCCCCAAACTTGAAATTCTCAACTCCTAGGCCTCCCTGTCTCCCCTCCCTGGAGTGTCCTCTGCCACCTTTGCCACCCTGGGCTTCACTTGCCTGAACAGCCACTGTAACCACCTCCCTGTCTCACTCACCATGTACCTTCTAAGGAAGCATCTTAAAATTTTAAATTTGAGGCTCCTCATTGCCCTGAGAACAAATTGCTGAATGGCCTGGCCTTGCCCCACCCACCTCTTGGCCTCATTTTCCCTCCTCCAGATGTCTCCCCATCTTTGTGTGTGCTGCGCGTCCCCACCTAGACAGCCCTGTATAGTCATCCCATGGTTACATGTTTTGTACGCAGCAGGCACTCAGTGAGTGTTTGCTGAATGACTGAATGAGTCCACAGAGCTGGTTCCCAACCCTTGTGCTTGGGGCAGGCGGACCACCTAGGCCTTAAGCCTGACTGGGCCTCCCTTTCCTGCCCTCATCCAACCAGGAACTCAGGGTGGGGAGGGGCAATGCTGGGCTCAGGTCCAAGGCCACATCCTGTTCAGCTCCGTTCCCACGCACTTCTGGCTGCTCTCTGGGAGCTGCTGTGGTGGTGGCCTCGGACAGCTGGAAGTCAGTTCCAGGGTCACCAGCACCCCCTCCAGCTTGGGTCCCAGCAACAGAGTGAATGAGTGCTGGGCTCCTGTCCTCACAAGTTGTGTGATCTTGAGCACAATGACTTTGTCACTCTATGCCTCAGTTTCCCCACTGTGCCCACCTTACAAGGTTGTGGTGAAGATTAGAGTTAATATAGGTGAAGAGCTGAGAACAGAGCTTAGCACACAGTTGGCATTTAAGGACTGGTGACTTTGAATAGCGAAAAAGGAAGTCTTATTTCCTGCCCAAAATCCCATGGGAGGCCTTGCAGATCTCAGGGCTGCATGGTAATGGCATGGTTCTTGTAGTGAGCAACCAAAAGTGTGCCGCACCAGAACCCACGTCGTCCCCTTGCATCTCTGAAGGGAAGGGCAGGTCAGCACACTCACTTAAGTGACAGACACTTGACCAGGATCCTCTGTCCAAAATGTTCACGAGGTGGCTCCGGGTGGATGCAGCGTTCCACGGCCTCATCCTGAGAAGAGCCAGGGGGACAGCTGGGACACATTCTCCAAGAAGAGTTTGGAATGCATGGCCTGAGACAAATTATGCTCCCAGCCTGACTAAACTTCTTGCAGTCTCCTTCCTCTGAGCCTTTGCATATGCTGTTCCTCCTTCCTGGAATGCCTTTCTTCTTCCCTCCTCATCTGATCGATGTTTGCTCATCATTCAGGTCGCTGCTTAGCGACACGTCCTCCAGGAAGCCTTCCCTGACCCCTGAGGACTGGACAGGCACCTCCTCCAGGTGCTCGCAATGCCCTACTGCAATAGGCCACGTGGCCGGGACACTGAGGGCCACGTGAAAGACAATTACCAGTACCTCCTCATGGCACTGCTCCATCTAGGTTGTAATCTCCTGATAGGAGGGCCTCTCTTCCACTAGACTGTGAACTTGGGGGACAGGGACTAGGTCTGTCTTGTTCATGGCTATATCCCCAGTGCCTGCCATACAGTAGGCATCCAAACATGTCAGTTGAATAAACAAAGCATACAGAAGGCATCTACTAAAATTGGGTTGGATAAATGTAGACATATGCAGAAAGCATTCAATTAATGCTGACTGTACACATACAGAGATATATACTAGGTACCCAGTAAGCGCTGATTGAATAAATACATGAGCGTATAGCAAGGACTCGATAAATGGTTGAATGAAAACACAGGTAGATATACTGGGTACCCAATAAAATTTGGTTGGATAAATACAGGGGTACATAGTAGGTGTCCAATAAAAACCACTGAACAAAAATACAGCATATACACTAGATGCCCAATAAATGTTGGTTAGATAAATATAGGCATATATATTAGGTGCTCAATAAATATTGGTTAGTTAAATTCTGTTTAAGAGTGGACTATACAGTAGGTATACAATAAGAATTCGTTGAATAAATATAGGGGTATATACTGAGGCATCCAATAAAAGCCATTGAATAAAAATACAGGGTATGCAGTAGGCACCCAGCACAGGTCAGTGGGATAACACTTGAGTTGGATGGGTATCGGCTTCAGGGCCTGTGTAGGCACCCACCTCATCTGGTGCCGGGTAGAGGGCAAGCAGGGCCCGGGGCCGGTGCTGCCGGCGCAGGACCTCATTGCGCCGGTCCACGTCCTCGGGCACCGTGCGTTCCAGCAGGGAGGGCAACAGTGAGTCGGCTGCTAAGTTCCTCAGGTCGAAGATGCCAGAGGCGCCGCTGCTTCGTGGAGTGTCCTCTAGGGAGCCAGAGGAGTGCCGGGGGTCATCCTGACAGTGGAGAACGTGCAAGCAGTGAGTGCCAGTTGGATGCACCTTCATTCCACTTAGTTGAGAAACTCCTCATGCCCATTCTAGAGATGGGGAAGCTGAGGGCCAGGGAGTGGAATCACCTCCACGAGCATCACCTAGGCGCTTTGCTGACCCTCTTTCGAGAAACTTGTTTGTCATGCTTCCCTCCTTTATCACTGTTGGGAAGACTACTCCTATCGCCATGTTTTGGGCTTCCCATGATCTTCATCTGGCCAATCAGAGCACAAGATCTACGGCCAAGCGATTGGCTCCACAGTAAGGACACACCTGGGTTGGGCCAATGAGAGCCTTGCCTGGGACTTTGCTCACGTTGCCAGGGGAGGGAGGGTTCTTTCTATTGGAATTGTCACTCCAAGGGCCTCAGTTTCTCCACCTACATCTATAAATAGTAACGATGGAAGTAATGACAATAATTCTTGGTATGATTATTATTGGTATAAAGCAGCTGCTCAGTAAATGTTGGTTGACAAAATTAGGCTCAAGACCCAGTGTGCCAGTGAAGGCCTGCTAATCGCCTTTCTGTGCGTTAGCTTCTTTACCTGTAAAATAGATGCAGTGGTTGCCCTGCCTCACAGGATGAAAGATGAGGACAAGTATAAAGTATTTAGTATACACTAAGCACTTAATAAATGTTTATAATTATTACCCTTAACTTTTCACTTATAGGGCTGATACATTTCCTTTTGGGGTGAGACTATTTGGGTCATTTCCCAAATAGTCTGGGGCCAGAGTCCACACACATACCCCTGTGGTGACCCCCCACTCGGGGCTCCCTCACCGCGTCCTCCAAGCCAGACTTCTCATCACCAGAAGCGTCCTGCTCAAAGACCTGGCGGGTGAGGCCCTTCTGCCGCTCTCGCTGGGTCTCTGTAGTGATGGGACTATATGCTGCACTCAGATGCTGGTACCTAGAAAGAGGCGGGGCTGGGTGGGTAGTAGGCACCAGGGCTTCCCAAGGCTTACTGATGCCCCTGACCCACCTGCAAGACCATCCACCCACCCTGTGCTCCATCAGAGAAGTCCGGCTGTCCTTGCAGGGACAGTGGGCAGATAAGCAGGAGGACTGGCCACAGACCATGCACTCTTCTGGGCTCAGACCAGGCCTCTTGACCCTCCATCCTGAGCTGCCTCCAGCCAGACTCACCTTCTATGGGCAATGATCCAGTCCTCTGTGTACATCTCCACCGCAGCCCTCACCTTGGCGTCCAGCTTTCTGCACAAAATAAAATCAGGGTAAACAGAAGCAGAACCCAGTGCTAATCCTTCCAGTGACTGCTTCTGCCTATTTCATAGATAGGGAGACAAGGGTTCAGAGAGGGAGGGTGACTTGTCCGAGGTCACACAGAGGAGCCAAGAGTTGAATTCAGGGCTGTTGGGAGCTTGATGGGAAAGGGGGTACTGACAAAGGGGCGGTGTGTGGAGGTGGAATGGAGTTATGCACAGGGACGGCCTGGGGCTGAACCCACTCATCCTCGGGGATCCCGGGCTCTGTGGTCCGACACTCCCGGGGCTGCAGCAGCAGCTCCAGGTCATCAGCTGGAAACTCAACCAGGTCCCGGAGGGGCCCAGGCTCAGCATCTGGAGGCCGGCTCAGTAGCACATCCTCAAAGTCCAGGGGCTCAATGACTTCAGTCAGTGGGACCTGGGTTGGAACAAAGTGTCTGTGATCCCTGCCCTGGGCACTAGGAGTGGGGGCAAAGGGTGAGTGTGGGGCTGCGCTGGCCTCAGACTCGAATAAGAGGGCAGTGGGAGCCATGGCAGGTGCTGGAGCTGCAGAGGTTCCATGGTAGGCAGTGACCTCAGATTCTCCTCCCCCACAAGCTAGGCCCATCCTACCCATTTCCAGACAGGAAATCACACCCTGGGCCTGGAAGGGTAGAGAACTAATGGTGGAAGGAAAGGCTTGTTGACTGCAGTAAAGAAACAGACAATTCCTAAGGCCCTGCGGCCAGATGGCCCCACCCACTCCCCTCTGTAGCCGGATGTACTTCCCATCCCCCAGCCTGCCTCCCCATCCCCATCTGGATGGTCCAGGCAGCAGGAGGTGGAGACATCAGGCTAGAGCCTCTTCCCCTTGACCACCCGCAGGGCTGCCTCCCCCTCCAGGAAGCAGCAGCAGAGAAGGGGACAACCTTCTCCACTCTCAGGGCAGTAGGAATGGGGACAGTGCTGGGGCCAGGCCAGGGACCCCACCCCTGCCAAGGCTGGGTCCCTTCTGGTGAAGTCGCCTCAGCTTCCCCATAAGACAGGGCGATGGTGGGAGAGGTGTGGGACAGAGCCCAGGCAGAAGGGCACCCCAGCTCCGCCAGAGGGCAGGGTCTGGGGGGGTGGGCACCTCCCAAACACTTACCCCCAGGGAGCTGCTGCAGCACCTGCTGGAGTGGGGAGAGCCACTGCGCTCCCGGGACACCTGTTTCCGCACCTCGGCCGCCACTGTCCTGTGGGGACAGGAAGGGGGCTAGTGGCGGCAGGAAAACTTAGGCAGCAGCGCCCTGAGAACGTAGGTTTCAGGGCCAACATATTCCTTGTGTGAGAGGAAAATCCAGGCTGTGAAAAGGAAAAAGCAGGCCACAGGCCAAGAGAACCCAGGCTTCAGGATCCACAGATCTCAGCCTGCAGGCCCCAGGGCTGTGGCGGACACATAGCCCCATGCCATCCCTGCCCAAGGCTGGGCCTGGAGCCCTTCCAACCCCCCTCCAAGCATATATGGTGGGAACTGCCACTGGGAAGGGCCTGAGAAGTCACAGACCACTCTTCATCCAACCTCCCACCCCCAGTCCCATCAGGGGTCTGAGTCCTGCCTGCCAGCCCTCTGGTTTCTTCTTTCTCGTGTCGGGGACCTCCGTCCACCCTGACCTTGGGGTCCTCCAAACACATCCCACCATGCAGCTAATCCAGAACGTGTGCCTCATCTCATGTTTGCTAGGGGGCCTTGGACAAGTCACTTCTGCCTCTAAGCCTCAGTTTACCCATTTGCAGCTGCCCTGACTTCACAGGGCTGCTGTGGAAGGTGAGCAGGGGCCTGGCATTCAGCAGGCACTACACACACACACACACACACACACACACACACGTTCTCAGGGAGTCTGAGGAGAGACTGACCATGTGTAAGAGGCCAGCTTGATTCTCAGAGCACACCTCGTAACCAGGGTCAGGGCTGTAGCCTTCCTGGGTCACCTGCATCTGTGCTGGCCTTCAAAGTGAAGGAGGATAAGGGCAAAGGGGCAAGACCCACAGGGAGGGGACCGGGATCCCCCAGGCCCTCAATTCCTTCAGAAGAGTTGGAAAGGATGGGAAAGACAGAGCTATGAAGTTATCCATGGAACAGGATGCCAGGCAGAGGAATAGCAAGTGCAAAGATCTCGAGGCTGGACTCTGAGTATGGAGACCCTTGGCCCCTGGGATCTCTGTGAAAGCAGGAGCCAGGACTGTGTGGTCCCCACAGAGGTTCCAGTGCTGGATCCTACATATAGTAGGTGCTCAATAAATGCTTTTATTTTTGATGGAATTAGTGAATCCCTCCCGATCTCCCCCTTGGCCCACCTTTCTTAAATTCTTTGTAAGTTGGAGGAAGCCTCAGACCTTTTAGCTGTGTGGCTTTAGGCAGCTGGGACACCCTTTCTGGGCCTCAGTTCCTTTTAAAATTGAGAAGACAATTGCCTGGGTGTTCAGCCTCCTTTCTGCTTCCCACTTTTCTGTGTGCTTGGAAATTTTCATAATAAAAAGTTGTGCCCCCATAAAACACTAAGCTGAGAATTGCAGACTTGATGACATGGGCCACCAGGGAGATGGATGAATGTGGTAGGGGATACTGGGGCCAACTGGGAACCTCGGCTCCATTGGAAAACCTCCAATTTCAAATCCATGTGGGTCAAACAAAACTTGACCATGATCCTGATACAGCATGGGGCCTCTGGTTTGGGACCCCAGTCTCATTCCTTTTCTGTCCCTGTATTCTATTTATTTTCTGTCAAGTGTCCCTGAGTCTTGCTTCTTTTGGCTGGGGGAGTGGGGTGAGGGAGGAGCTTTTAGGATATTCAAAGGGTGTTCAAAATTAGGAATTTGTCTTCAAATTCCCAAAATCGGGGCCGCCTCCTCTAAAAGCCTGGGTGCACAGGGGTTTGGGAAGTGATTTAAGAAAGAGGCCAGAACAGGGGAACTGTCTGCACCCTGGTCCCAGCTGTTCTGCAGCTGCTGCCCCAGAGCAGGGAGAGGGGAAGGGGGAGGGCTGGAGCTCCTGCTTCATTTGTCATTGGGCTTGGAGAGAGGCCTCTGCAGTTGGAAAAGGACAGGTTCGCAATGCTATGGCCATGGTGGCCTGTTACTGAGTCACGGAGCTTCACATTTGGAGCTGGGTGCGCATGGGTGAGTGACCATCCCTCTGTGGACCTCCGAGCTCGGGGGACAGTACCCACACCTTATTGAGCTAGTCTGGGTGTAGATATGTGCTCAATTAAGGCATACTGTCACCATGTTGCCTCATAGAAGATCTTGGGAAACTGGAATTCTGGCCCTGTTTTTGACACCAAAGGTGAGGGAGGCTCAAAGAGGGGCCGTAACCCATCCGGGGTCAGCAGCCTAACATAGCAGCACCAGAATCGAACCCTGGCCAGCCGGAGGTCCAAGTCTGTGTGCCTCAGTACTAGCCATTTCACGTCACCTATGATGGGGAACAAGACCAAGAACAGGGGCTCTAGAACTTGCCTCATCCCTGTCCACGTGCACCCTGAACACGAGGTCCATCCGGCCTTGGGGCTTCAACACCATCTAAACACTGAGGAATCCTCGGGTCCACTCCATGAGACACCTGCCTCCTTTACATGCCCACATGAGGATCTTGCAGGCATCCTGCATGGAACGCGACCATCACCTGCCCTCCTGCTGTCACCCTGTCTCACTAAGGGCAGCCCTGCCATCTCCGGTATTTGGGGCAACTCCTGGGGATCACTCCCAACTCCCCTCTCTTTCTACCTCCACATCAGATGACCCCATAGAGCATGTTTCAAAAAGGCAGGCAAACTGTCGAGCTGAATTTAGTGGTTTTCCCAGGAAGTGATCTCACAATTGCAATGAGGAAAACTAAAGATGGGTTATAGCAACTGGTGAGATAAACCCTCCCAAAGTAAAAAGTTGACAGCCCTATGTGACACTAAAGAGAGGCTCAGAGGGGAAAGATGGAGCATCATTGGGAATTCATGTGAGACTGAGGTCTACCCAGGGGAGGACGATGATAAAACCAGAACAAGAATGACAGAAGCCTCGGATGCTATGTTTTTCCCACTTGTGTCAAAAGTGAGGAAAGAAAATGAATCTAAATAAAACCACAAAGAAATTCCTCTTCACACCCCACCCCACTCTCCTTGGCTGGCAGAAAAATTTAAAGACAAATAATATGAGTTCCAATGATGACATGGAGCAACGGGAACTCTCACATACTGGTAGTATAACACCCCTCCCCCCCGGAAAACCATCTATAATTACCAAGGAAAGCTGAGGATATGCCGATAGAGCAATTCCACTCGGAGGTGTATATACTCAGAAGGGGACACATAGCTGAGAATGTTCGAGGCAGCCCTGATTGTGACAGCCCCAAAGTGAAACAACTCATGTGTTCCTTGACCAAAGATGCAGAATGCACAGGCAGGGGAAATACTATGCAGCAATGAAAAGGACAAACGTGACCAAAGGCAATGGGCCAGATGAGCCCTCCTCCTGAAATTATGCTGGCTAAAAGCTGAGTCCACAGGACTCAGTATCCCACAAGATTGTTTATAGCATGCTCTAAACAAACAAAACTAACCCATAGCAGACAGGGAGCCATCTTGGATGGAGAAACCGTAAAGCAAGTGAGGAAGTGATGGTAACCGCCATCAGCACGGCAGTTCTGAGCAGCAGAACTAGGCCCAGGTCAGGAGGGGCTGCCTCAGTGGGGAGGCTGGGAAGGTGGAGACAGCCCCTGTCTCTACCCAAGTGACTTTTTCCCTGGCATTTGTTTGATAATGACTCTAAACTTTGCACTTTTCTGCATGTATGTCATATATCACAATTTTTTAAAAGGTAAAAAGTAATGCTATATGTGTGTGCTCATGTGTCCAGACATATTTTGGGATGGGGCGGGAGGGAACCACCCCCTTGAAATCCTACAGGTACCTTTGGAATTTTGCCAATGTCTGTTTCATGGCCCTCCACCAGTCTAACAAATCATTGTCTTTATATATATACTGCCTCATATCAGACCACTGAGGACAGAATGAAGTCACTGCTATCAGACACCCAGCAGGAATGAACAGAAACACTTGAGGATATGTGGCAGCAGGAGGAGGCACCATTTCCAAGATGGTTCTGGGCTCTGTGGCCACACTCCTCAAGAGACCCTAGGCAGTGACCTAGCCACTTTGAGTCTCAGTTTCAATAGCTATATCAAGGGGCTCCAGTGACAAGCGAAATCCCACACAGGGACCAGCATGTGATAAGACAGACAGTTGAGAGACATAGAGATAACATAACATAGAAATTGCCTAACTACTATGCCCCAGGTCATACCTCTCTGTTCAGAACTCTCCATGGCTCCCACCTCACTCAGGATAAACGTAAAGTCCACCTCATAAGCCATGAGGCCCTGCGCAAGCTGCTCTCACTGTCCACTTCCTCCTCTTACCAGTCTGGCTGGCCCAGATGATCTGCGAACACACTATGCCTGCCGCTGCCTCAGGGCCTTTGCACTGGCTCTTCCTTGTGCTTGGACCCCTTTTCTCCCACATGTGGACATGGACCCTGCCCTTACCTCCTTCAGATCTTTGCTTAAATGTCACCTTCTCATCCAGGAATTTCTGACCCACCTCCCATTATCTAAAATAGCCCTATCTCCCTTCTCTGCCTGTGTGTCCCCACAGCTCTTATCGCAAACAAATAATCTACCTTATTGTGCTTCCCGTCTGTCTCTCCTACAGTATCTGCCCCCAAGGGTGGGATCTTGTGTCTCCATCAGGTTAGCGCCAGACCTACAGGACAGCTTTTTAATCTGGGTGTGGCCAGGGCAGGTCCCCTGTGGAGACGAACCCTGAGCAGATTCTGACCCCTCTGTGGAGACAAAAGGCTCAGCGGGGCAGAGGCTCTTCATTCCCGGGTCTAACATCTCCTCCCTTCCAGGCCAGGTCTCACAATCTCCAGTGGCCACGGAAACGGATCCCCCAGCGCCTGGCGCCTGGCCCCTCCCCCGTCTGCCCACCAGCTGGTTGCGTCCCCAGCCCCCACCCTGCATTCAATCACCCATCCATCTCCAGCGCATCCAGCTGCTGCTAGGAGAGCCTGAAGCAGAGCGTGGATGCCAGGGGGCCATCCACAGCTGTCCCCTGCCCCCCGACAGCTGGACACGGTGCCCTGGCGGGGGAAGAGCACGAGAAACTTCCCGAGGGGATTCAAATGCCGCCAGGAACACCATCCCTTTTCCCAAATCCCTGCGCCCCGCCCCCAAAACACCGAGGATGGGACGAAAAGGCACTCCTCACTCCCGAGCCCTAAGGTTCGAGGACCAGGGAGGGGCCAGGAGGTAAGAAGGGGTCGCGGAAGGTGCCCAGCTCCCTCTTTCCTCGCACCGCCGCCTCCAGGAAGGCCCCCGGGACACGCCTCTACGGTTCTGCCGGC
This sequence comes from Eidolon dupreanum, assembly GCA_028627145.1. NCBI lineage: Eukaryota > Metazoa > Chordata > Mammalia > Chiroptera > Pteropodidae > Eidolon > Eidolon dupreanum. The sequence goes on along the minus strand of CM053512.1, from coordinate 30,513,096 downwards.
TCCGAGGGCGGGTGCTAGACGCTGCCGCGCTAGCTGCCCAGCCGCGACCCCCGGCCGGGATCCCGCCGCCCTCCGCGTGTCCCCCGGCCCTGACGGACCTGGCGACGGCGGAAGGGGCTTGACTGGGGGGCGCCCGGGCAGGGTTGGGCTGGGCAGGGTTGGGCTGGGCCGACCCGCGGCGGGGCTCGGACACGTGGGGTCGACGGGAGGGCACTCTGCGGCCGCGCTACCTGTTGATCTTGTGCGCGAAGGCGCGGCGCTCGGCGGCCGCCATGGTGCCCCGCGTTCCGCCGCCGCCACCGCCACCGCCACCGCCACGCGGACCGTCCCCGTTGTGGACGCTGCCGCCGCGTCCTGGCTCTCGGCAGCCGGGGTGGGCGGGGCGGGGCTGGGGCGGGAGGCGGAGCCCTTCCGGGTGTCCCCGGCCGCTCCGTGCTGCCCCTGCCGGCCGGAGGGGCGCTGGTCCCCCTGTCGCCCCCGCGCCTTTGGGGCTGAAATGGGAAAACTGAAGTTCCGAGGGGAGAGAGCAGGAGAAGAGCCGGGACTGAGACCAGGGTGGTGTGGGGGCGGGGTCTCGGACTCCGGGGGAGGCTTATTCTGCCTTCTGATTAATAATAACCATAATCACCATAATAAATATAATCTTGAGTCATTTTACAGATGAGGACAATCTCGAGTGTTTATTAAATGCTGCCCTGCGGTTCACACGTGCGACCGGAACTCTCATTTCTCCCATTTTACAGATGAGTAAACTGAGGCACAGAGGTGTTCGGGCGCGTGCCCAGGCCTGATGTGGGGATGTTTTGGCTCATCTGTGGTCTCAGCTCTCTCCCCAGAGGCCCCTCTCCCCGCCCCAACGCAGCAGTCTTGGAGAATTATCCAGCGCCACTCGTTCTGGATGTGACGATGCCTTGCTCACGCTGTCTCGCAGGGACAGATTTCTCCTCCTGATGGCCCTTTCAGCCTCGTCCTAGGGAGATATGAAACTGAGAAACACTAGAGCACAGCCGTTCCCTTCGCATGTGCTGTTACCACCCTTTCCCGTGAGTGGATGCTGTTGTTATCCCTCTTTTACAGACGAGGAAACTGAGGCCCAGAGAAACAGCGACTTGCCCCAGTTGCCCCGTGGATCAGTGTCAGATTCTGAGCCCTTAGGAGAGAGGCCTGGATTGTAGGGGAACCTTCATACCCTGCCACTTAGCCCTAGGCCAGTGAGGGCACAGCAGGGTTGGTCCCAGCCTGGCATGTGACACGTGCACATGTGTGTCAGCAGCCTATGCACCTACCAGAGTGGTCCAGCCACTTTGGCATGGAAGATGCCAGTTGTGACCCCGTCAATTACTCCCTGCTGCGCCCCACCCCAAGTCACCCTCGCCCCAACCTGCAACCTCCCAGGCTAAAGTCCCTGCCTCATGTCTTATGCTGCTGGGAGCAGGCTGAGCAGGAAACATGCAGATGAGCAAAGGTTGGTGCATTTCTCCCCACCCCTCTGCCTCATTCCAGTCCAGCCCCATCATGCCTGGTGTCCTGGCTCTGCCCTTGCCCTGCACAGTCTGTTACTAGTGGCCAAAAGGTGCCTGGGAACACCTGAGTCAGGCTGCGTGTCTCCTCTGCTTAGAATCTTCCACGGCTCCCACTTCATTCAGAATAAAAGCCAAGTCCTAACTGTGGCCCACAAGGCCCTGCACAATCTGCCCTTGTCACCTCCCTGTCCTCTCATCTTCCCTTCCTCACACTCCAGCTGCCACTTCCTCAATGTTTCCCTAAACACTGGCACACAGCTCCACCTTTGCATGTGCTGTTCCCCTTCCCAGGGGGGCGGCCATCATCATCTCCCTCCTGCAGAGGAGGAATCTGAGGCCCTGAGAGGCAGAGTGACTTGCCCCGTTTCCCCCAGTGAATCAGTGTCAGATGTGTGATTCCAGATCTGTGACCCAGGGAACCTGACCCCAAAGTGCTTATCTCTAAATATCAGCCAGGTCCCAATCTGGGCTGGGCTGTGTGACCCAGGGTAAATGTCTTAACTCTAGAGTCTCTATTTCCTCATCTGTTCCAGGACAGCTTGTGGTCAGACATAGCATGAGGCATGGACGTTAGGAGAACCACGCTCCAGGCCTCATGGGGGCTGATTCCACACCGGAGCGACTCCAAGTCCTTTGGAAACGTGACTGCAATGGTCCCTCCGAGTAGAGGCCCTGCCCAGCTGCCTGGAGCCCAGCACCACTCCAGGGCCTGCCAGCACCACTCCAGGACCTGCCAGACCTGATCGGTGAGGCAGCTCCTCTTCAGGGTACGTATGGGCCTCACTCGGCCAGGCAGGACTGAGGTGACCCAGACAGCTGCTCAAACATAGGCCAAGCTTGGTGGGGACTTTGGCCTCCTTTGGCTGCTGTGGAACAGACCGTATGTGAGCATGGGAGCCTACAGACCTGGGAGGAAGGACTGTACTGATTCAGGCAGATGATGACTAGGCTGGGCAGGGGTAGGCCTGAGAAGATGGCCAGAAGTGGGTGGGTTCTTGCAGATCAACTTGCTGGCAAGTTGAATATCTGCGTGAGCAATGGGATGGAGTCGAAGACCATCTCTCTTCACACTGATGCTGAGTGCTGGTCCCTCCAGCTGGAATCCTATTCTACCCACTCCTCATCTAACTCCTTCTCCATCCCTTAAATCTCACCTTGGACATCCTTGCCTCCCACAGCTGCCTTCGTGTCCCCCGTTACATGCCCTGTATCCAAGTGGCCAGGTTATCTGTCTCCAAGAGGTCCCCAGCACATAGTTGACACTCCGTAAATATCTATTTCTGGCCTCTCTCTTTTGTTTTCCTGATCTGCTGTCAGCGCTTGTTCCAGGACTTCACTATTGGAATCAATGTAGCGTTATAATGTGCTTTCTTATCTTTCTGTGTGTGTGTGTGTGTGCTGGGGGTGTGGTGGGGGAGGGTGTGTATGCAGCTGCTTCTAGACTCTTCCACAGGCCATATCCTCTGCCGGGAGCACCATTTCCCCTACCTCCTCCCCTGCCCCTTTTTTTTTAGGTGAGGCAACACTTGGTTGATCTCACAGATTGCAAGGACCTTGTCAGTTTACAATCCCTTATTTTCTTTTTTTTTATTTTTTACACTTACAGCATCTGGTCTTTCTAGATGGTCTCCTATCCAAGTACAAACCAGGCCTGACCCTGCTTAGCTTCTGAGTTCAGACAGGATCAGGCTTGTTCAGGGTAGCATGGCCATAGACTTCTCCCTATTCTTTACCTGAATGAACTCCTCTTCCTGGACCGCCTCTCCTGCCCAAGCCGGGCCCATAGCTCCTCCGGGCCCCCTCCCACTAGGCCCTAGATTTTCCAACACAGCTCTGACCACCCTCAGTTGAAACTGCATGGTTCCATGTTGTCCATTTCTCCACTTGAATGTCAGCTCTATCAGAGCAAGAATTTTTCTGTCACTGCTATGTCCCCAGTGCCCAGCAGAGGACTATGACAGATGCTCAATAAAGAATGAATGAGGCAGAGTGGAACAGGGGTCTAGTGGCCAGAGGATCCTGATGCCTCCCTGTCCCCTGGTGCCTCCCATTTCCACCATCAGGGTGGTGGGAGGACCTGGTCTGATGGTGGAGTGATCAACTCCTCAGCGTCCCAAACAGTGGTGCTGACAGCAGGTGGTGGTGGTGGTAGTGGGGAGACTAAATGTGAGTGCCCACTGTCCCCTGGTGCTTGTGGTGGGAATAGCAAGACCACCTAGCCCAGGGCTCTTGCCCTGCCCCTAGCTCTCCTGCCCACAGGCAGCGAACCCTCTCATCACAAGGAGAGGTGAGTGTGGGGAGCAAGCAGGTGAGGTGAGGTGGGGGGGGAGAAAGGTGCAAAGGATACCCATTCAGTAAATGTCTCCTGAGCACCTGCTGTCAGCAGGCTCCAACTAACCCTAGAGGCAGTGTCATCATCCCTGGTCATCAACCTACGGGTGTGGGAAACTGAGGCTGAGAGAGGAGCAGCCATTGACCTAAAATCAAAACTGGAGTCATAGGACTTGAACTGGGTCCATTGTGTTCAGAGAAACCTCTCCCCTGATTCTTCAGTTGCATTTTGGCAACTTGGTGAATTGCTTGATGAATGAATAAATGAACGAATGGATGTCTTGCTGTGAGTGGTGAGCTCAGAGTAGGAACGGTCACAAGCAGGACCTGCAGTCCAAAGAGACCTGGATTCCAGTCCTGGCTTGTCCACAGCCAGGGTGGGTGACCTGGGGCCATGCTGGGCCCCAGTTTCCTCATCTGTGAAATGTGGATGGTACGCTCTGAGCAGGCTCGATGGGGCTGTGATAGGGGCTCGAGAGGTGTTGTCAGGAAAGTACAGAACCAAGGAGACTCTGAGCACAGAACCTGAGGAGATGCTGCCTTGTCAGATTGTTTTTCTTGCTACTTCTGGAAGCCAGAAACTGAATGGGGTGTCCTGCCTTTGGGAGTTTAAATCACAAAAACAAAGGCTGGGCCCAGAGAGGCCAGAGGGGCTAGCCACAGGCTTCCTGTTTGTCTTTGAACAGATGGCCCAGCTGCTGGAAGCTTGTCTGTCTGGATGCTTACCCACTGTCCCTGGAAATCACTCCTTATCCCTCTTGGTGACACCTCTGTCTAGTTTTACTCTCACCACATCCCAAGGTCCTGGGAGTCTTCATCAGGGTCTTTAGATACTCAAGAGGTCTTCAAATAGAAGTCAGGGGGGTCTGTGAACTTGGAGGAGAAAAACTGTCATCACTCACACTCACTCTGCTTCTATGATGAAACAGTCACCAGATTTGCCGCTCAGCCTTGCTATTTAGTGTGTTTAGAAAGATGCACAAATTTCATCACAATTAAAACATATTTTGATAACTGTATCCCAAAGTAATGGGTTTGTAGTGGGTTTCCTTTATCACCGAGGTGTTTTATTGTATACATTTACAAACTTCCACTGTTGAGGGACCATGTCACAAAAGGTGCTCCTGTAAGTAAGAGGAATTTCCCATCATGCTTCTCTCCTGCTTAAAGCCTGCTGTGGCTCCCCATTGCCCTGTGAGGGAAACATACCCCTCCCTGTGGCCTACAGACTCCCTCATCTGTCCTGTAAGCCTGTCCTCTCCCTTTTCCTGACTCATTCATTCATTCATTCATTCCACCAGTATTTATTGAGCATCTGCTGTATGCCAGGCATGGGGGTCTACTGGAAGGAGGTGATGCCAGTGCTGAGATCTAAAATTCAAGAGGATGTTGACCAGGCAGAATCAGAAAGGGATGGACTTTTGGGCAGAGGGGCTAGCAAGGTAAAGATGGAGAGGAGAAGGAGAAGTTCCCTTTGTGGGGGGCAGGGAGTAGAGGGTGAGACTGGAGGGTGATTGTTTTGTGGGCCCAAGTCTTTCATGGTCTCCCATGAGGTCTGGGCGTAGCCTAGTGGGGAGCAGTGGCAGAGGTGAAAGGCAAGGTAGGGGCACCTTCCTATTTCAGGAAGATCTGATTCTCATATTTGTCACTGGCAGAGGTGTCCTTAAGTAAAAGTGAAATGGAGGACAAATAGGCTGGATGTTTCAAAATTATAAATCCATGAACCTTTGGACTTAGAAAGTTCACTTCTAAAAATTTAGTCTTTACATGGAAAACCATGAGGACAAGTGGTGGTATTGACTACACAGCCAGGATTGGTAATGGCTCTCCACATAGGGCTGGATCTACTCTTTCTGTCCAGCAGAATACTATGCAGCCATGAAAAAGAATGAGACTTATGTTTCAATAAAAGAACATCTATGTAGCACATATGGAACAGATTGAAATAAGGAAAACAAGGTGCAAAGCAATGTGTATAGGAAGCCTCCTTTTGTAAAATGTTAGCGGAAAATGTATACACTCATATTTACTTGATTTTCTAGATATCTTCTTCAAAGAACTCCAAGAGGCTAGTAAGGCTGGGGTAAAGAGCAGGAGTGGCATTTTTTCTTTTTTAAATGAATAGACTCTATTTTTTATAGAGGTTTCAGTTTACAGAAAATTGAACAGGTAATACAGAAAGTTTCCATATATCTCCTCGCCCCCGGACACTTTCCTCTATTACGATATCTTACTTGAGTGAGGTACATTTGTTACAACTGATGAACCAAAATGGATGCATTATTATTAACTAAAGTTTGTGGTCTATGTTAGGGTTCACCCTTGGTGTTATACATTCTGTGGGTGTGGACAAGTGTATAATGATATGTATCCACCATTGTGGTATCATACAGAGTAGTTTTACTGCCCTAAAAAATCCTCTAGTCAACCCTCCCTCCCCCAAATCCTTGAGACCACTGTTCTTTTATTTATTTATTCATTTGTTTGTTTATTTTATTTATTTTTTTGTTTATTTATTTATTTCAGCGAGGCAACCCTTGGTTGACCTCATAGATTGCAAGGACCTTGTCAGTTTACAATCCCCCAAGGACCTTGTCAGTTTACAATCCCTTATTATTTTTTTTTTTTTATGTTTACACCTACAGCACCTGGTCTTCCTAGGTGGTCTCCCATCTAAGTACTAACCAGGTCCGACCCTACTTAGCTTCTGAGATCAGTCGGGTTCAGGCTTGTTCAGGGTGGCATGGCTGTAGACAAGACCACTGTTCTTTTTATGTCCCCATCGTTTTGCTTTTACCAGAATGTGATGTGGTTGGAATCACCAGCACGTAGTCTTCTCAGATCGAGATCTTTCACTTAGCAATATGCATTTAAGGTTCCTATGTGTCTTTTTATGATTTGAGACCTTTTTTATTTTTCTTGCTGAATAACATTCCAGGAAGGCATCATATCCATCACTACTCAGACTGCAATATGGGACCATATTCTCGATCTCTTTTGGTGGTTGGGGAAACTGAGGCCACATGAGCTGCCCAAGTCCTCTGGATTGCTCCCTGCAATAACTGTTTCTTTATCAGAGTCCCTGTGATGCCTCTTCCACTATCGAAGAGCAAGGGTGAGTCGACCGTGAGGAGCTAAGGCGAACTTTGCTCGACATTTCTTCTGGCTGGCCGCGGCTCCAGGGGACACCACCGCTCCAAGATGCGTTCACAAGACGCTGCAGCCAGGGCTCAGCGCGCCTCGGGCCATCCAGCTGACGAATGGTAGAGTCTGAGTCTGAAGACAGAGCCACCTCTTGGCCCAAAATGCTGCCCTCCCGCCTGTGGCATTTCCTCCTTAGCGCAACCTTTTGGAGCAGGGGGCAATGACTTCAGCGAAACTCTGTCTTCTAGATGGACCTACTTTTCCCAGCTCAGCTGCTTCTTTTAGCTCTAGAAAATGGCTCTGCCAAGAAAAGGAGGCAGCACCATGCAGCCATTAAGACACTCAGATATTTGGGTTCAAATCTTGCACTTCGGCTCACAATGCCAGCTTTAAAACAGCTAAAGTAAAAATATCTGCAATATCAAGTGCTGGGGAGGTTGTGGAGAAACTGGCCCCCTCAGATGCTGCTGGTGGGAATGCAAAAATGGTACAGTGGCTCTGGAAAAATTTGGTGGTTCTTAAAACACTAAATATGCAACCACCATATGACCCTGCAATTCCACTGCTGTGTACTTAGAAATGAAGATTTCTAAGTAGAAAAGCCTGTACATAAATGTTTATAGCAGCTTGATTTATAATCACCAATAGCTGGAAACAACCCAACTGTCCTTCAATGGGTGAATGTAAAACAAACTCGGGTCCATCCTAACAATGGAATATCTTTCAGTAACAAAATAGAACAGGCTATTGACACAGGCAACAAGGCTTTATGCTCAATGCTTTATGCTGCAGTGAAAGAGGAGGGACTCAAAAGGCCGTATATTGTATGATTCCATTTATATGTCTCTCGGGAAGACAGAACTGGAGTAGGGGAGAGCAGATCTATACGTGTCTGGGCTGGGGAGGGGCTGATTACAAAAGGGCAGCATGAGGAAATTTTAGGGATGTTTTGGAGTTTTGGAGCTGACAGCAGATGGGGCGATGATGAGTCTGTAATCAGGGCTGTAATGGGGGGATCCCACATGCTGCAGCAATGTCTGATGCAGTCAAGGGTTCTTCAGAGGAGGGGCTGTCTAAGCTGAGACCTGAAGACTGTGCTGCAGTCAGGTAGGTGGGAACAGCATGAGCAGAGGCCTGGAGAAGAGGTGTGTGTGTGTGTGTGTGTGTGTGTGTGTGAGAGAGAGAGAGAGAGAGACAGACAGACAGACAGACAGACAGACAGAGACAAGGAGAGACAGAAATAGAGGAAGGGAGAGACAGACAGACGGAGAGAAATGGGAAGAGAAGGTAAGAGAGTAAGAGAGAGAGGGAGAAGGATTGATCCATTTTTGAGATGAAAACTGGAGAGAAAGGCAACTGAAGAAGTTGGTGGGATCTAATCAGACTTTATTGCAAGGGCACTGGGGAGCCATGGGAAGATTTAGAGCAGAAGAGAGAGGCAGCCAGATTTTTAAAATCTTGTTTTAGAAAGATTGCCCTGGATCTAAAGTGGAAGGTTATTTGGAATGGGAAAGATTGGAGGTGACAAAGACAAGATGATGGAGGCCTGAAGGAACAGAGTCAGGGGCTGGCAGTGGAGAGAGGTGGGAAGACTTGAGAGAGACTATGAGGCAAAATGAATGGGACCTGTGTTTGATCAAAAATGCCCTCCAGTTGCCTGTTTTATTGGAGATAACATCTGTAAGTTCTGAAACCAAGCAAGCCTGGAGGAACTTCTGTAAATCCACCAGAACAGGTCAGCCTCCACCCTCATACAGAAAATGTGTAAAGAACAGCAACAGGTAACTTACAAAAGAGGAGCCCATGAAACTCGTATACATTAAATGTTACAGCCTTTTGTATGTCGATCATACCTTAATAGTTTCTTGGGTTTTTTTTAGAGGAAGCCCAGAAGATGCGCAAGCTTGAAAGAGATGCTCACACTCACAAACAGAGACATGCAGATTTAAATGAGAGACCACTTTTCAGCTACTAGATTGGCCACAGTTATCAGGATAATGTCCTGCGTTGCTCTGATCATGTGCTGGGTGAAAGCAAATGAGTGTGTGATAATGTGATTGAAAGCTTTCGCTAGATAGGGGGCAGGGCAGGACACGATGGTTCCTATAATTGATCAGTGTCAAATACAGTGGGTGCCCTTGCCTCCAACAGATAGCCTGTCGGTTCTGCCTTTGGGATCTAGCCAGAATCTGAACACTTCTCTCTTCTTCTTCCATTCCCCACGCTGGGCCAGCCTCTTTCATTGCTTACTTGGACCGGTGCAGTAATCTCTGCCCTGGTCCCCAGGCTCCTGCTCTCACCTCCCACACTCTGTCCTTCCTGCAACAACCAGAGAACAGCGAGTGAGAACACGTCCCTCCTGAGCTTAGAACCCTCCATGGCTCCCACCTTACTGAGGGTAAAAGCCCAAGTCCTCCCCGCAGCCCGCAAGGCCCTGTGTGATCTGCCCTGTCCCCTCCCTCCCCTCCTCCCCTCCCACTCCCCCCCTCACTCACTCAGCTCTAGCTACACGGGCCTCCTTGTGCCACACACTACTGTGCTCAGGGCCTTTGTATTTGGTGTTTTCTCTGCCTGGAATGAAGTGACAGGGCTCCCCTGTTACTTCTCTTTCAGGTCTCTATTTAAAGGCCATGTCCTCAGAGACACCTCCTCTGACCACTCAGTAGAAGTGATTCTCTGCCTTGCTTTATTTTCCTTTATGGCTCATCTCTCCACTTGCCATTTCACATTATATTATACATCATATTTATTGTCTCCACTCCACCTCACCCCACCCCACCTTCTCCTCTCCCCCATGCCACCACAATCAAGGGGGCCATCAGCTCCAGACATGAAGGAATACTTGTCTGCCTTGCTGACACCTGTGTCCCCAGTCCTAGAACAGAGCCTGCCTAATAGTTGCTCAATAAATCAACCTAAGGCTCAGAAAGTTGAGGTCACCTTTTGAAGGCTACATAGCAGGTAAGTGGCATAGCTGGGATTTGAACCCAGTCCTGGGAGAGTCCAGCCCTGTGCTCACAGCCATCCTGTTGGTACCTCTCTTGAGGCAGAGGGCAGACCTTGCAATGGGTGGCAGGACTGACCTGGGATCCTTCCCAGGCAGCTTCAGGCCGGACCCAGCCCTGTGCTATGAATCTAGCCCGGCTTTATTCTCACTGGTCCACCACTCCCATTTTGCAGATAAGAAACCGAGACTCAGAGAAGTGGTCATTTATCTCCTGATGTGACCTTGAGGACAACTGTGGCATAGGACTAAACACTCAGATTCTGGATCAGATAGGCCTAGGTTTAATGAGCATGTATAAAAAGGGCGAGGAAATCAAGGAAGGCTACCTGTGGAGGTGACGCTGAAAACTGAGGGATGAATAGGAGTTTGGTAACCGTGGACCTTGCCATTGAGATCCTCACAGTCTCTGCTCCAACATCCAGATGCCCTTGTCAGACAGTTTTCCCTGGAGGCTGCACAGAGCAGGGGAGAAGTACCTGAGAATTAATGTCTCCAGGGGGCAGCCCTCAGCCAGTGCCTGATGGATTGGGGGTGGGGCATTGCAGGATTGGGGTGGGGTGTCGATGGATAAATCGCCAGCTCCCTTGCCTGCAGGTGCACGTCCTTCATGTCCTATGCTGTCTCCCAGGAGTACCAGCTGCCTCTGGGGCTCACGAGCCCTAACACCACCTTTACTAGCTGCCTTCCCTTTCTGGTCACACTTCCTTTCAGAGACTGAATAGTGTCCCCTCCAATCCGTGTGGTAAAGCCTTGCCCTCCAGGACCATGGATGGAACTATGTTTGGAAATAAGGAAACTAAGTGAAAATGAGTGCGATGAAGGCAGAGCCAATCCGGGCCCAGAAGGTGACATGAGTGAAGCAGAGAGTCTCAGGGGACTGTGATTAACAGGCCAGAGCCAGTGGTGCAGAGAGGAGATGGGGCCTCCAGGAGGGTTAGGGCCAGATCTCAGGGCAACAGAAGCCACTGTACTTGCTTCAAAAACCAAACCAAACCAAACCAAACCAAACCAAACCAAACCAAAAACCCTGAAAAAAAAAAAAAACTTCCTATGTGAAATGGGAGATTCCACAAAGGGAACCTCCTCTGTGGTTTCAGGCCACAAATTAAGGCCACAGCCCATTTCTTTAAGGACACAAAAGAAATGGTTACTAGTTTGGGGCTGGACTGACCTGACCTCAGCCTTCTGTGTGGAGCTATGGCCACTGTTTTCCCGGGCATCTCCTCCCTCCTCAGTCTTTCAAGTTTACTCCCGTGGATAGACAGCTGTCAGCTGACCCTGAGGCGCCCTCGGCTTTCAGCTTCTCCTCACCCCCAGCTCAGAAGCAAAAACTATTTTTAGAAAATAGCTTTATTGAGATTTCATTCACCTACCATACAATGCCCCACTTAAAGTGTACAATTCAATGGTTTTCAATTTAGTATGTTCACAGATGCATGCAACATCATCAGAGGCAATTATAAAACATTTTCACCACCTGAAAAAAGCCAAACAACCCTGTACCCTTTAGATCTCACTCCCCTATCCCTTGTCCCTTGTCACCTGAGCCCTAAGCAATCAGTAACCTACTAAATTCTGGGCTTTCGTATGACTGAAATAACACAATATGTGTTCTTTTGTATGTGGCTTCTTTCACCTAATGAAATGTGTTCGGGGTTTATCCTCGTTGTAGCCTGTGTCAGAATTGAATTTCTGACTGTGGCTGAATAATATTCCACTGTGTGGATAGACCACAATGTTTATCCATTCATCCTGCGAAGAGGGAGGGATGTTTGGGCTGTTCCCACCCGTTGGCTACTGTAAATAGTGCCACTCTGAATACCTAAGCACAAGGATTTGTGCGGATGTAAGTTTTCATTCCTCTTAGGTGCCTATCAAGAGGGTCACCTGGAAATTCTACATTTAAGCTTTCGCAGAGCTGCCAGACTGTTTTCCAAAGTGGCTATCCCACCGTGTATTCCCACCAGCACTGAATGAGGGGATCGACTTATCCACATCTTCACGTGAAAACACTTCTTGAACCCATTTTGCAGGTAAGACTCAGGTATACTGAGGCCAAGCGGCAGATTAGGGTCCCACAGCCAGTGAGAGGCAGAGCCAAGGCTGCACCCAGATCTCTAGGCTGTGGACATGGGGGTTTTCTCATTTCGCTGAAGCTCAAATAAAGAGTTGATGGCTCTTTATTGTGCTCCTACTGTGTACCAGGTTCTGAAGATATCCAGTGAAGACAGGAGACAAGAATCCTTGAAATTGTGGGGCAGGATGACATGGAGAGGACCCAGATTATTTAAAATAATAATAAGTTATAAAGGTGAATATAAAGTAGAAAAATTTGGAAGACTATGCGAGTTTTAAATGGACTCTATCTAGGTAGCTATCAATTTTTACAGTGTTTAAATGTTTTAAGACTAAGCATGGGTTACTTTTTTATGCTTTTTAAAATTGTGGTAAAATATATATGTGATAATAAGATTTGCCATTTTCACTGTTTAAAGTGTATGATTCAGTGATGTTGGTTACATTCACAAGGCCATGCGACCATCACTGCTATCTATTTCCAAGATTTTTCATGGCCTCAAGCAGAAATTCTGTACCCACCTAGTAAAAACTTTCTCTACTGATCCCTGGTAAACTTTTACCTCTGTCTCTGTAACCTTGCCTATTCTAGATATTTTATATAAGTGGAATCATAACACTTTTCTGATGAAAAATGGCCAGACTTTATTTTGTTTGAAATAATGGAAGTCAGACATTGGTGCCAGTTGCTCCATCTGTCTATGATAAACACATTAAAAGGGGTCCTGTGATACCTCGAGGGTCTTCTGCTGTCAGAAGCGCCAAAAGTGAAGGGTCAGAGGCCACCCCCAGCAGACTCTGGAAGCCAGGCCCAGGAGGAGGAGATAAGGATGCAGCTATAAGGCTGGTCTTCCTAGTGCGACAGCTGCGGGTTTGGAGTGCCCTTGGTCTCATGGAGGTCTGAGTGCTTTCCAGCCCAAGGAATGAAGGAGGTCAGACTGGAACCCAGCAATAACGAACAACATTGCTTTGTCAGATAGTGAGCCCCATCACCTGATGTTCTCAGACAGAGCCAGGTCCAGTTTGTAATTGTCTGTTTATACATCTGGGTCCTTAAAATATCTGAGTTCAGTATGGCAGACACTGTTCTGTCTTGTGTAGCACAGTGGTTGGCATACACTAGGCACTCAATGGATGCTCGTTGAATGAATTAGTGAATGGCCAGACACCACCCATCAGAAAGAAGCCCTGACTTTGAACTCAGAAGACCAGCCTTCAAATTTGTGGCCTGGGGCATGAGGCTTCCCTCATTGTGCCTCTCGTTTTCCATCTGTAAATTCGGTGCAAACACAGCGCCTACTTCCAAGGCTGGGAGAGGAGATTCCAGACCATTTGTTAAGCGCCTGGCATGGAGCAAAGGCTCCAAGAAATGTGTACACCATCTCTCTTAGATCTTTTAAGAGAGAACCATAGAAAACAGTCTGAACACAGCCCGCGGGAGAAATTCCTGTGCTGGGCGGGATTGTTTTTTCATGACCCCGAGGTCCTGGCTAAGTTTTGGGTCAGAGCTGGTTTTTGTTTCTCCAAATTCTCCTTCACTCACGTGGTCCAAAATGAGGTCGTGGCTTCCAGTATCCCTGCCAGGCTCAGCCAGGAGCATCCCCTGAGATAGCAAGAAAACTCTGCCAAGAATGCAGAGGCGTCACCCGAAGACGGTCATCCGGTGTCCAATCCTTCGATCCCTGGGTCCCCTTTTACAAATAATCATATAGTCCCTCCATGTTCTTAACATTTTTTTTTTCTGTGTTTCAGAGGAATACATGTTAATTATAGACAATTTTTGAACATTTCCAGAAAAGACTCCAGAAAAAAAAAAGAAAAATGTTGTCCTAGTGCCCACTGATGCTGGCATTTTTGTGGATTCCCTTCTGGTCATTTTTCTCTACAGAACAGGTATCTGGGCTAATTTTTCAAAGTTGAGATTGTTCTGGGACCTGTGGCATCCTCTTAGCAACACCTTGGGATCAATATTCCACATCATTGAAACTCCAAAGCCCATTGGGTTCAGGGCCCAAACCCACCCTAAATCCAGACTGATTTCATCTCGAGATCCCTAACTAACTGCGTCCATAATGATCCTATTTCCAAGTAAGGGCACGTTCTGAGGCTCCAGGTAGACATGGATTTGGGGGTTGAGGGCAATAATGCACCCTCTTCCCTGCCTGAGCTGATGGGCCCTGGAGATGACATTCCACAGGAGTTGCAAGAACAGAGCTGTGTGCTCAACCCAGAGGCCACCAGGAGGCCTCTGTTTCTGGTACACCTAAAATTGACCATTTTTTAGATTAAAATATAGTTAAGATACAATATTAAATCAGTTTCAGGTGTACAAAATAGTGATTCAACATTTATATCCTAAAGTGATTACCATGATAAGTCTAGTAATCATCCTTCACTATACGTAGTTATTTTGATATTATTGACTATATTTCTTTTGCAATATATTACACGCCCATGATTTATTGATTTTATAATTGGCAGTCTGTAATTCCTAATCTCTTCACTTTTTTCACCCTTCCCCTTCATTCCCTTCTCTCTGGCAACCATCAGTTTGTTCTCTGTATCTATGAGTTTGTTTCTGTTTTGTTTTTTCATTTGTTTTGATTTTAAAATTTACATATAAGTTAAATTATGTATTTGTCTTTCTCTGTGTGACTTATTTCACTTAGCATAATACCTACTAGGTCCATCCATGTTGTTGCAAATGGTAAGACTTTTTTATGGCTGAGTAATATTCCACTGTGTCTATACATCACTTCTTTATCCAGTTGTCTACTGATGGGCACTTAGGCTGTATCCATACATTGGCTATTGTAAATAACACTGAAACATAGGAGTGTGTATTTCTTTTTTGATTCAAATTTTTAGGTGAATACCCAGAAGTGGAATTGCTAGATCATTTGGTCATTCTATTTTTAATTTTTTGGGAACCTTCCTACCGTTCATTTTCTATAGCAGCTGCACCAATTTACAATCCTGCCAACAGTGCATGAGGGTTCCATTTTCTTCACGTCCTCATCAACACTTATTTGTTGTCTTTTTGTTATAAAATGTACCATTTTTCAGTGTCCAGTACATTTAGGACATTCACAGTGTTGTGCAACTCTACCTCTACCTAGTTCCAAAACTTTTTCATCAAACCCAAAACGAGACTCTGTCCCCATTAAGCTGCCAATCTCATTTCCCCTTCCCCCCAGCCCCTGGCAACAACAAATCTGCTTCCTGTCTCTAGGAATTTGCCTATTCTAGACATTTCATATAAGTAGAATCAACGAACATGTGCCCTTTCATGTCTGGCTTCTTTCATTCGGCATGATGTTTTGGAGGTTCATCCATGCTGTAGAGCGTGTCAGAGTTCCATTCCTTTTTGTGACTGAATAATATTCCACTGTATGGATAGTTCACTTCATCCATCCCATACATGTGACTATGCACCTTACTTCTTCACTTACAAGTCTGTTTCTGGGAGCCCTTCTTCTGCCAGTACCAGAGCACATTGGTACTCCACACTCATTTTCTCGCTGCATGTGTTCCTTCAGCGGAGTCAGCTCAGGCCACCGTAGCAGAACACCACAGACAGCATGGCTTACACAATAGACTTTTTTTCTCATGGTTTTGGAGGCCAGATATCTGAGGTTAAGGTGCAAGTGTTGGTTTCTGGTGAGCGTCCTCTTTCTGGCTTGTGGACGGCCGAGTCCTCACTCAGCATTTCCTCTGTCCTCACACAGAGAGTGCTCTGGTGTCTCTTCCTCTTCTCTTAAGGACACCAGTCCTGTCAGATCAGGGCTCCACCCTTATGAACTTATTTAACCTTAATTACCTCCCTAAAAGCCATTTCTCTAAATACAGTCACCTTGGGGTTAGGATTTGAACATACGAATTTGGGGCAGAGGGTGGTGGTGGCAGTGGAAGGGTGGGACACGATTCAGTCCATGACACCTTTCTAGGGTTGTATTCTGTCATATTTAACCTGTCCCTCTATGAAAGGAATTCAGGTTGTTTGCATTCATTCACCAACTCAAACTAGGCTTTAGAGCAGGTGTTGGCAAAACCACATCCTATGACTTGTTTTTGTAAACAACATTCTATTTGTTGTTTACAACACAGCATAGCTACACCCATCATTTACATTCATTTGCATATCATTTATTTGCATAGTGTCTGTGCTAAAACAGTGGAGTGGCAATAAAGATAGTATGGCCTGCAAAGCCAAAAATATTTACTCTCTGGATTTGTCAATTTCTGGTCTATATGCATTTGAATAAATCTGTAGTAGAAATTTCTAAAAGGGGAACACTCCCCAAAAAGTCCCATTTGCAGTTGTTACAGTTCCCCTCTGAAACATTAGAGGTGCAGAATCTCTGAAAGCTATATAGGAGGTTTTCAGTGGCCAGGAACAGTTGTGGCTGCCCAGGGACCAGCTACCAGGTCAAGAGAAGAAATTACAATCTAAGACCCACATTCTAACAAAAGTGGGAGCCACCTTGAAAAGTGTCACCTGTACCCACTGGTCTAGCGGTCACTCTGCCTGAACTCTCATTAGAAACCCCCAGGACCCCAGTCCTACAGGATCGACATCCCTGAGACTCTCTGCTCCATCTGGCTCATTGCTGCCTGGGCAGTACTTTGTGGCTGAATATTTTAAATATAATCCAGGATCTCTTGGTGTTCCTGAACTTATGCCCCTCTTTACCAAAAGCTAAGTCTCTGCTGAGCTAAAGGGGTAGAAATTCCAGATTTTTATGTAGCAAGAAAGAGGACCTGAAGAGAGTAGTGAGTGTCCCTATAGTATGGGGCATCCCTGTTGTACCCTCACCCCAACCCACGGGCCCTCATCACAAAAGCTCAAAAATAAGTCAAATGTGAAAAAAATGAAACAAATGGAATTTAAAAACTAATCAGCCAAACAAAATAATCCCTAATGATGGAAATGCTGTCTGCTTCCTTTTCAGTTGGCAGCAATGATTGTTCCTATGATCTTCTACTGTCTCATCGGAGATGTTATCCCACGATATCACAAGATTTTACCACACGAAGTCACCCATGTGCCCATTCCTGGCTAGAGCTGAGGTCTGTGGCCTAGGAAACTCAGAGTGAATAAATAATGTCAAAGAAGTAGACCAGCCTCAGTATGGACAGGTACCTTTCTTTCTTGTGCTCCAAACTTTTCTATTGGATGGTGGATTCTGATTTGTCACCTCCTCCCCCAATGATTGTTACTAAAATATCTTAAACCATAAAATACCACTTGTCAAGGGTGGATCCAGGCTCTGTGAGCCCTAAACATGCCAAACACATCAATGCTGCAAGTGTCACATGAACAGTCAACCAGGTTAACCTATCTTCTTAGCCCCCTGCGGTCACTGTGGATGACAAATACATAAATATAAGGATAGTTCATAGATAAACATAGGCTTCTGACATAAATGTGTGTGTGTATTTAAGACACTCCATTTTCTTGGGAATCATGCTCCTAAAATTTAAGGAAGGAGACCAAGCAGGTGGGAAAATTAATTACCACTATGTCAACACACACTAAACCCTGTTATTAAGGAAATATTGGAGTGGTTCTTGTGTTATTTCTACAATGGTATTTAAATGTCATCCAAATGGCTCTATAGTGCCATTTTAAGAGGAGCTTTTCACTGTTTTCTAGAACCTTTGAATTGTCCCTGATAAATTTATGCTGGTTTTCTGCATACATTTTTGCCAAATGGTTTGTATTTATAATCCATCGGATACCTGTACAGTTTTGTCTCTTCTCATCATTTCAATAGATGAGTGTTAAAGGTACTCGGAGGGTGGGGGTTGTCTCTCCATTTCTTCACAATAGCTGGCCATGCGAAGGCTCTGGGGGACAGATATTGGATGTGTCTGGCACACGTAGAATTGCTCTTCTAGTGACAGCCGCCAGGGGGAGCGCAAGGCCGGGAACCCGGCGTCTGCCTTGAAGTGAAGGCGGAGCCCGGAAAGGCGGCGCGGGGCGGGGAGCGAGGGGAGAAGGGAGACTGGGGGCAGGCGGGGCCGCAGATGGGGGCACCTTAAGCAGCACGCACAGTGTCCTCCTTTTATCAGTTACCACAGGGTTTCTCCACCGCTCCCCTACATCCACACCACCCTCCCCCCCAACCCCTCATTTGCCCCCTCCCCCTGGGAATCTGAGGCTCTTTATTTTAAATGACCATGTAGAGAAAGACGGGAAAGGACACACGCCTAGCTGTGAAAGTGACCCGTGGTCTAAGGAGGAGACAGTCCCTCTTCCAGAAACATTTTGCTTAGTTCTGCATGTTTCAAGAAGCAGGAGATTTGACAAACATTCATTAGATTAATTCAAGGGTAAATTATTTCCTTCCTTTGAACTGGGCCTTAGGGGTCACAGAAGATTCTGAAAAGAGCTGAACCTTCAGGACCTGGACACAGGAACGCTCCAGCCCAGGGCTGGACAGAAGGGACACAGGCCGGTGCAGCATGGACCTGAGTGGTGTGGAGGGCAGACAGACAATGTAGGCTAGGGACTGCAGGAGCTGGGCCTGGGGGTTCTCTGGCCATGTGCACATTTTTTGCCCTGAAATGCCCTCTATGCTTCTGTTATCATCAAGAAAGTCCCAGTGATCAGTGGGCACATGGGGTCAAGGACAATCGCTTCACCAGACAGAGAAAGGACAGGTTCTTGGGGTAGGGAGAGATCACGGGTCCCACCTTCATAACACTTTGGAGCTTCAAAGCCCAGCCTTGACCTTGCTTCCTGTGTGGCCTCAAGCAGTTATCTTGGCCTCTCTGAGCCCTGTGAGATGGATGAGCCAAATGAGCTAATGTGTGGACAGAGGCTTTGGGGACCTGAGGGTTGTAGTTAGATTCCTGTGTCATGGAGCTTCTTGACTCATTTGCTCCACACTGGTTTCTTGAGCATGTACTGTTTACCAGGCTTTGGGAACACAGCAGTGAATAAGACAGTCCAGGCCGCTGTCCTACTGGGAGCCCCCAGTCTATCGGGAGATGTTGAACACATGAGTGGTCAGTGCTGGGCTCTCTGCCCACAGGGTCCCAGTGGCATCTGTGGGTACCAGGGCATTGTATCATGCTTTTTCTCTACTTGTGTGTCCTATTTGGAGGATCCAGTAGGGGACAGTTTGGGGCACCTGCTTCTCCAGCACTGGGGGCCTTGCTCCAGTGTCCAACTGTGATGTGACAAAGGCTTATGAATGATGAAGGGCACTGCTCCGCCCCTCCTCTGCAGACGATCAAGCAGCTAGGAGAGAGGGGTAGAGTGAGTCAGCTCTGGTGCCCACCTCTCCAGACTTCTACCATCTCAGGAAGCCATAGCCCAGAGGTTTAGGAAGATGGTGACTTAAATGTCGAGGACACCCCAGTATGGCCAATATAGCTGAAATGCACACTCCCTATTCTGCCTTGAAGAAACTTATCTTTCCTCAATGGCTTTATGGTTGTAAGTATGTCACAACCCAGGCCCCCAGGCTTCACAGCCTTTCCTCCAAGGCTGGCTCCTTCGAATACAGAAATAAGTTGATCCAAATTCATTGGCATCTGGATCTGTGGTCCCCAGGGGAGCAGAAAGGATGTAGGGCAGACTGAAGAGGAGCAGGACACATGAGGAACAGGCGTAGCCTCCATTGACCCAGAGCTGGTGAAAACCAGGAGCGTGATCTGGGACAGGGGTCCCCAGCTCCCGGGCCAAGGACAGGTTATGGTCTATGGCCTGTTAGGAGCTGGGTTGCACAGCAGGAGGTGAGCGGCAAGTGAATGAGCAAAGCTTCATCTGCATTTGCAGCCACTCTGCAGTGCTAGCATCATCAATCACCTCAGCGCCACCTCAGATCATCAGGCATTAGATTCTCATAGGAGCACTGGTCTCTGGTGCCAAAAAGGTTGAGGACCGCTGAATTCTGGGGGTCCCTGACTCAGTGGCCAAAGAGCTTGGCTCTAAGTCAAATCTTGCAGAAAACTAAGTGGCTTGGGGAGGGCAGGAGGGAGTGGTCATTTTCTTGGTCTTTTAAATTTTCAAAACATTTCTTCTACTATAAAAATAACTAGAAATGAGAATTCTTCAGGAAGTAATTTTTTTATAGTAGAACAATATAAGGGCAGGCTATTAGGAAAGAGAAAGATATTAAATATCACTCTTCCTCTTGTTACATTTTGACGGGAATTAAATAAGACAGTGCACCTGAAGGGCTTAGACATATTATGGAACATTGCTCAATAAACATCATTCAATCCTAGACTTTTCTAAATACATTTTAAAAACAGCAAAAAAAAAAAAAAAAGTGGAATGCTGTCACTTTACAATCCTCTTTTTTTCCCCTTTTAAAAAATTTTAACTTTTCACCCCTTTTGAGTAGACTTTATTTTTCAGAGCTGTTTTAGCTTCACAGAAACACTGAGCAGAAGATAAAGAGATTTCCTGTACACCGCATGCCCCTGCGTGTGCACAGCCTCCCCGATTAGCAACATCACTACCAGAGTTGTGCATATGTCACAACTGACGAACCTATGCTGACACATCATTATCGCCCAAAGTCCATAGTTTACATTAGGGTTCACTCTTGGCATTGTACATTCTACGGCTCCTGACAATGTATCTGCCCTTTTGGTATCATATGGAGTAGTTTCGCTGCCCTAAAAATCCTCTGTGCTCTGCCTGTTCACCCCTCCTTCCCCTCTACTCCCTGGCAACCACAAATCTTTCTATTGTCTCCCTAGTTTTGACTTTTCCAGGATGTTGTGTACTTAGAATCACACACCACGTAGCCTTTCCTGGTTGGCTTCTTTCACTCAGCAATATGACTGTAAGGTTCTTCCATGTCTTTTTATGGCTTAATAGCGCATTTCTTTTTAGTGCCAATATTCCACCATCTGGATGCACTACCGTTTATTTATCCATTCACCTACTGAAGGACATCTTAGTTGCTTCCAAGTTTTGGTAATTATGAATAAAGCTGCTGGATATATCCACATACAGGTTTTTGTGTGGACATAAGTTTTCAACTCCATTTGGCAAATACCAAGGGATCTGACTACCGGCAGTCTACTTTTTTAAAAGCTTAGTAAAGCATTGTAAAACGTCCTTCTGTATCTTTAAACATTCTCCTACAATAGGGGTCAGCAAACTATACCCAGATGATAGATGATAGATAGATAGATAGATTAAATGTATTTGTAAACTTCAAAAATTATTTGCTAATTGAGTATAGCTTCTTTTGAGCTATACTGGCAAAGCTGTTATTTCAACCTAGAACTTACAGTCTGCAAAGGGGCTTTTCAGAAAAAAAAATTGCCAGTCCCTGTCCTACAGTATCATTTAAAATAACTGTCTAGAGTCGATGGCCATGCCACCATGAACAAGTCTGATCCTGTCTGATCTTGAAAGCTAAGCAGGGTCAGGCCTGGTTTGTACTTGGATGGGAGACCACCCAGGAAGACCAGGTGCTGTAGGCATACAAAATAGAAAAATAAGGGATTGTAAGCTGACAAGGTTCTTGCAATCTGTGAGGTCAACCAAGGGGTCCCTTGCCTAAAAAAATAAATATAAATTAATAAATAAATAACTGTCTAGAGTCCCATTGCATGGCCATACCATGATTTACCTACCTGCTCTGTCTATTGGTTGCTTCAGTTATTTTTGATGTTTCTCCTTAATGAACATCTCTGAATATCCTGGTACTGAGGCTAATATGTGACTGTTTTCCTTAGGCTAAATATCTAAAAATGGAATTTTTAAGTAATGTGTTTTTTTTTTCCATAAAATCCTTAAGGTTTTAAATAAGGGTTGCATGTGTTCTCTTGCTACCTCCCTCTGCCAACCCCCCAAAAAGTTTGTTACCTGGCAGCAATGTAGAGAATGTTTCTCCATGTCTTCCTCAACACCAGGTATTATCATTTTCTAAATGATTTTGCTAATTTTATTGGCCTTCATGCTCCTCTTCCCTCTCCCAGGAGAGTTCTATTTGTATACAACTAACAGACTGCTCTTCCCATTCTGATTTCTGTTCTAAAGATGTCTGGCATGGTCCTCATTGGTCTGGGCATCTATTTCAGGTTCAGAGGGGCTGTCCTCACAAGGGTCTGTCCTTGGGCTGTCCTTGGGCTATCCTCCACGTACCTGTTCCACGTACCTGTGTCCGGTGACGGACTGCATCACAGTGCTGCTTGCCTTTGCCGGGTACTACGGAGCAACCTAAGAAAGCAGAGGCACTCTCTTGTTTGTAAGTTGGATCCACATGCAGTCCCCAAAACTCTCCTTTCATGTACAAATCCTTCACTACACTTACTGCAAACCCTTCCATCTCCTGCTTTACAGTGTTTATGGTGTCTCATTTGATGGCATCAATACATCCATCTTTTCCTTTATGATGTGTCTCATTTAGAACTCCTTCTCTACCTGAGACCATAAATTACAGTCTGCGTTTTCTTTCCATAGTTGTGATCTGCTTTCTCACTTCCAGCACTTTAGCCTTCAGGAGTTAATCATGTTTGTGGTGTGAGGTAGGGGTCTGATTTGACTTTTTTCCCTGTTGGTGACATACTGTCCTTACTGAGTGGCTCATCCGGTCCTCCTCTGTCTCTATGAGTTTCCATTGTGCTTGGGTCTGTTCTGGGCACACCGCTCTTTCCATCAGCCTGTGGGGATGGCCCCCACCAGCACAACACTGTAATCATCATATGTGCACAAGTACATGTTCGAGTACATGGGGCATGAAAGTTTCAAGCATGATCATGCAGACAGCATGTCGCAGATTTCACATGTCTTATTCTCACACAGACTTGGCCAATAGGTCCCCAAAACCCAGTTCCCATTCCCACCTCCCTTAGAGTCTCGTCTGAGCGGATGATCTCACCTTAAGAGTAATCTGTCTCCAGTGTGTTTGTTTTCTGTCTTCCACTGTGTTGCTACAAAACTCTGGTTATTTCAGTCTGGGGGTTTCTTACTCTAGTCATCATCTCCCAGAGCACAGATGACCCCAACGGTGAAAAGCACCCGCCCCACCCTACTCCCTGAAGTGCCATCATCTCCCATTTACTTTCTTAATTACCTCGTTCAGCAAACATTTATTGGCCAGGCCCTGTGCCTGCAGTATTTCATTTTTATCTTCAATATGATGTAGACTCTGTTTTATCCATAGTTTAACTTGGAGGAATCAGAGTCCTCTCTCTCACACCCCACATCCAACCCATCGGCAAATTCGATCGGCTTTTCTGCATCTATCCCTCCAAAAGTTCTGAGACCTCACTCACAAAAATGAAAGCCTTTTCATGGGTTTGGGAGCCACAGAAGATTCTGAGCAGAGGAGGGACTTGAGAGGCTCGGGTGCTCTCAGGCGCTCTCTTGCAGCCGTGCGGGAACTGTGGGGAGGGGGCGGGGGAACTGTGCTGGTCCACGTGGGAGGTGGTGGGCGCTGGACCCAGTGGAGCTGTGGAGGGGGTAAGAATTGGCAGGTTGTGGGTAGATTCTCAAGATGAAGCCACTAGGACTTGCTGATGCCTGGTTATCTCAGTCACCCAGAGGCAGAAATATAGTAATATTGATATTAATATTAATCCTCATAATCAGTTACATGACCATTCATCTGAGGTCCTGCAATTGCTAAGCCCTATACCCTATGAGCTATGGGAACCCCAAGGGTGTATCCCCTGCACTTTCCTGCCTCTTCGTGTCAAGGCCAGATAAGTCCTGCCACCAGCCAGTCTGGTGACTCAAAGCCTGAATTGTCAAGCAGGTCTAAACAACAACAATGATAATAGGCATAAATGGAAATAGATGCAAAGGAACCCGGGAGCTGACCACTTTGCTCTCCTCTGGCCTCAAGAATCTCCACCGAATCCCCAGAGCCCCCCGGAGCTGGTCCCACCCCTACATTATAAGTTGGGGAAACTGAGGCTCAGGGAGGGAAGTGGTTTCTCCTTGATGGTAACTTAACCACTGTTTTCTACCATGCAAGTGAATTAATTGGGAATGTTAGTCAGCAAATGTTGACACTTTCCTTTTGGCACCCACCAGCCTGTCACATGTCCCCCCTTGTCAGCCTTCCCTCCACACTGGCATGTCTGAGGCTTCTCCTCCCCACCTCCTGCCTCTGCTCTGTCCTCCCCACCGCCCTCCACCTTCTCCCCACTCCACTGCTGCCATCCACACACACAGCCTTTACTTCACCCGGCGGTCCCCACTTAGACCTCCCAGACACCCATAAAGTGCATGGCATGAAATCGAAGTCCAGCTAGCTGCTCCCAAGAATACCCCACTGCTGGCACCCTGGACAACATGCAGGAAAGCAACAGACGAAAGAAAAATCCCCCTACCCCACTGGGCGTACATTCTTTCAAACTGGGGTATATTGGTCATGTGGCCTGGGAGGGGGCAGGGACTCATAGCAGGCCCCCAGCCACCCCCCCATGCCCACCCTCTCTGTGTCTTCCAGTGCTTCTTGGGCATTGTTGTTTTTCTCACCCTGGAAATCACAGCCGCCACAGTGGTCCTTGCCTTCCTCCTGATTCTAAGTACAATGCTGCTTCTCCCCCTCCACGTTAGAAATAAACAGGATCAAGAGAAGCCTCCCATCTGCCCCCACCCCCACCAGGAGGCAATCAGACTCTGCACTGCTGACCTGCTGACTGGAGATCTGGGAAGGGATGAAAAGCTGAAACCCTCAGCCCCCGCCCACCCCCACCCCCGGAAGCCCTGAAGAAACTAGCCAACTTAATTTGACCATCTCTCCTGTATTGGGTGGTGGGGTGGTAAGAAGTAATGGGAAAAGCTGCAAAAGTTGTCGGGGCTTTGGAAATATGTCGAAAACAGGGCTATTTAGCAAAATCTATCAAAATGGCAAAGATGGACGCATTGACGCAAACATCCCATTTTTAGGAATTATCCAAAGATTTGTTTGTTCAAGGGCAGAATGACACACATAACAGGATGTGCAAAAGATTGCATGGGCCTAGCGAGCATCAGTGGGGGCAGGGTTAGTTTATAATCTTCACAAAGGGGTCCCATGCCAGTGAAAAGAAGGAAGGAGAAGGCCCTCTATGCCTGAGTTGGTGCATTTCTCAGCATACAGTGAGGTCTGCGTTTGAAGCCCCCCAGAGACGAATTCCGAGGCAAGAATTCCAAAGTTCCTGGTTTATTTTAAGCTGATAGCAAGAAGGACCCGTGGGGGATGGGGAGGTGAGGCTAGGAAGGGAATGAAGTCCATGAAAGGGGACATCGCGGGCATCTGGGCTCAGTTCTGCTGGGGGACATCTGGGACACGTCGCAGAATGTGCACCTGCTTTTCTGCTCCAGGGGTGAGGGAGCTGCAGTATGACCCATCGCCTTCCATCAGTCATAGCTCAGCTCTCCTCCCGGGCACATGTGGCTGAGAGGCCACAGAGAGCCCTTGGTTGCTGGCAGTAGGGAGTCAGACACGGTTTGCACAAAATGACAAAGGCCACCAGGATGCAATCAGGGCACCAAGAGCAATCTCTACTCTTGTTGAGAACAGCTAGATGCAGAACAACGAGAGCAGTATAAAGCAAGGAGAAAAATAATAAAATATACTTTGCTTTGACACACATAGAATATCTTTTGGGACACAGAAAACAGTGACAGTCACTGTGGAGTGGGAGGATCTGTTGGCTGGGAGAAAAAGGTAGGAGAGAGACTTTTCATGGCCCACCCTTTCGTGCTTTGTGAATTTTGAACCATGTGACTATATCACCTCTTTGGAGAATTCTTCTTTTTTTTTTTTTTAATTTAGACCTTCATTTAAAAAATAGAAAATTAAATTTACCCCTTTTTTGTGCAGAGAGAGAGAGAGAGAGAGATTCAGTTGCTAAAGATGATATTCAAGTCTTTAATCAATTTACAGCCAAATGAGTGGGGGGTGTAGTGGGCGTGTGGGAGACTGGAAAGAGCAGATGATTCAAACTCAGTTGTGATGGGTACGAACAGATACGCTGGGCTCGAGACCACGCTCTCCCTGTGTCCCTCCCTCAGGGATGATAGTAGCCTGAGTTTGTCGCCCTCCAGCGCAGACCCAGGCTGAGGGAAGGGAACGCAATGAGAAGCCCCCATCTCCTTGCTCTGTCCCCAAGATACTTCACCAAATGGGGCACCTTGCTCTTTTGTGTATTCACAGTTTTCTGTTTCATTGAGGTTGAAAAAGTGGCCCCGGAGCACAACTTCGTGATCTTGAGGAAGAATTTTAGAGGTTACAACGAGCCAGATGATAATTCCATGGAATGGAACTTTGTCATGGAGAAGGTGAGATTCACATCTTTTTAAAAAATAATTTTTAATTTTCCAGTTATAGTTGGCATACAACATTATATTAGTTTCAGGTGTGCAACACAGTGTTTAGACATCTATATAACTTAAGAAGTGAATACCCAATAAGTGTAGTACCCACATGACACCACACATACTTATTACACTATGTATTCCCTGTGTTGTACTCCACATCCCCGTGACTATTTTGTAACTTCTTAATCTCTTCACTTTTTCACCCAGACCTCAACCTCTCTCCCATCTGACAACCATCAAAATATTCTCTGTATCTTGAATTTGTCTCTGTTTTGTTTGTTTTGCTTTTGGATTCTATATATAAGTGAAATCATAAGGTATTTGTCTTTCTCTGTCTGACTTATTTCACTCACCATAATACCCTCTAGGTCCATCTATGTTGTTGCAGATGGCAAGATTTCATTCTTTTTTATGGTTGAGTAATATTCATTGTATATATGTACCATTTCTTCTTTATCCATTCATCTGTTGATGGACGCTTAGGTTTTTTCCATATCTTGGCTATTGTAAATAATATTGCCATGAACGTATAAATGCATATGTCTTTTCAAATTAGAGTTTTTGATTTCTTCAGATAAATACTCACGAGTGAGATTACTGGGTCCTTTTTTGTCTCTTGTTATAGCCTTCGTTTTAAAGTCTACTTTTCCAAAAAAAATTTTTTTAAATTAAAAATAAATAAATAAAATTATAAAATAAAGTCTACTTTTCTGGTATAAGCAATGTTACCCCAGTTTTTTTCTTTTTTGTTCCCATTTCTGTGAAATATCTTTTTTCATCCCCTTATTTTCAGTCTGTGTGTCTTTTGATCTGAAGTGAGTCTCTCGTAAGCAGCATATGTAAGGGTCTTGTTTTGTAATCCACTCAGCCACTCTATGTCTTTTGATTGGAACATTTAATCCATTTACATTTAAAGTAATTGTTGCTAGAGGTTTCTGATCAAGATGGCGAAATAGGTAAATGTTGTGCTGCTTCCTCCTGTGATTATCTCAACATTACAACCAAACTAAAGAACAACTACGATTGAAAATTGCTTGAAGTCTAGCTGAACAGAAATCCTATAGCTAAGGACATACAGAAGAAGCCACATCGAGACTCCGGAAATACTGAATAGAACATCCAAAAAAAAGTAATTGTTGATGGATATGTAGTTATTGCCATTTTGTTATTCACATTTTTAATCTTTTATTCTTCTTCTCTAAGAAGTCTCTTTAACATCTCTTGTAATACCGGTTTGGTGATGATGAATTCTTTTAGATTTTCTTGCTCTGGAAAGCTCTTTATCTGTCCTTCGATTCCAAATGATATCTCTGCTAGGTAGAGTAATCTTGGTTGTAGGACCTCGCTTTTCATCTCTGAATATTTTGTGCCAATCCCTTCTGGCCCTCAAAGTTTCTGTTCAGAAATCAGTCTTATGGGTGCTCCCTTGTAGGTAACTAACTGCTTTTCTCTTGCTACTTTTAAGATTCTCTTTGTCTTTAACCTTTGGCATTTTAATTATGACATGTCTTGGTATGGGCCTCTTTGGATTTGTCTTGTTTGGGACTCTGTGCTTCCTGGACTTGTATGTTTATTTCCTTTATCAGGTTAGGGAAGTTTTCAGTTATTATTTCTTTAAATAGGTTTTCGATTCCTTGTTCTTCCTCTTCTCCTTCTGGTACCCCTAGGATATGAATGTGGTATGTTCGATGTTGTTCCAAAGGCTCCTTAAATCATCATTTTTTGGGATTCTTTTTTCTTGTTGCTGTTATAATTGTTTCCACTACTTTATCTTCCAAATCACTGATTTGATCCTCTGTTTCATGTGAGCTACTGTTGATTCCCTCTAAGGTATTCTTCATTTCAGTCATTGTAGTCTTCATTTCTGACTGGTTCTTTTTTATGTTTTCTATCTCCATTTTTATGTTTCCTATCTCTTTGTTAAAATTCTCACTGAGATCACTGAGCATCCTTATAACCAGTGTTTTGAACTCTGCATTTGGTAGATTGCTTGTCTCCATTTTATTTAGTTATTTTTCTATAGCTTTGTTCTGTTCTTTCATTTTGAACACGTTTCTTTGTCTCCTCATTTTTGCTGCCTCCCTGTGTTTGTTTCTATGTATTAGGTAGGGCTGTTCTGTCTCCCAGTCTTGGCAGAGTGGCCATATGTAATAGGTGCCTGTAGAGTTCAGAGGCACAATCTCCCTGGTCACCTGAGCTGGGTGCTCTAGTGGCGTCCCTTGTAGGGGTTGTGTGTGCCCTCTTACTGTAGTTTACCCTTGATTGCTGTTGGTACAATAATGGGAGGGAATGACCTTCAGGATGATTGATTATGACGACTGGCCATGACTACAATGGAAGAGCCATTGTGCTGGGGCTGACCCTATGGAGCAGGATTTGCTTTAGCAAGGCTCTGATGTCTGTCAAATCTTCCCTCTGGGTGTGTTATTTGTGGAGGTGGTTGAGTGATGCTCTGAAGCTGACCACTTGGTATGTTTGTTCTGGGGACTCTTGGGAGGGGCTCAGATGCAGGCCAAGGTCAACCACTGCCTGTGCCTTGCTGGGGGCCACTTGGTATGAGCTACAAAGTGATCTACAGATGATTGCTGCATGTACAGGGTTTTGAGGTGCCTGGGAGAGGCTAAGCTGTGAACCAAGGCTGACTGCCACTAGTGCCAGGCTTGGGGCTGCTTAGTAAAAGGTACATGGCACACTGAGGCCAGATGCTGCTTGTTTGGGGTTTGTGAACCTTTGAGAGATTTTAGAAAAATCCCCAGCATAAGCTACGACAGGCCATTGGTATGGAAAAGCTACTGGAAGCGTATGGATGGGCTTGCAAGTTGGGTGAGGTGGCATCTCAGGGAATTGCAAGGGCAGGGTGACCAGTGTTAGCCAGGGTGATAGAGACTCAGATATGGCTGCTGCCTGCATTTGCATGCTGGGTGAGGGGAGGGCCTAACAAAGGAATAATGGCTTCTGCCAGCACTTGTCTGGGAGGAAGATGCCCCTCCAGCCCTGTCCCTGAAATCAGGCAATTCATTTCCTCCCTCTATGTCCCTGGAGCCTTTCAAGCTGCCTGCCACTCTAGCACTGGAGCTCAGAGTGAGTCCATCAGCGAGTGAGTCTGTGTGTGGGCCCTTTAAGAGGAACGCTTGCGTCTCTAGCTGCCCTCTGCCTCATTTAGTTGGTCTCCACTGGTTTTGACAGCCAGAAGTTGTAAGGATTTCTCTTCCCAGCTCTGGATCCCTGGGCTGGGGAGCCTAGTGTTGGGCTGAGACTCTTGCTTCTAAGGGAGGACCTCTGCAGCCAAGATATCCCTTCTGCCACATATGTTGAGGGCACTAGCCCATTCCGTGTTTCCACCCCTCCAACCAGTCTCAATGTGGCTTCTTCTGTATACCCTTAGTTATAGAACTTCTGTCAGCTAGACTTCAGGTGATTCTCAGTGATGGTTGTTCTGTAGTTTAGTTGTAATTTTGATGTGGTCATGAGAGGAGGCAAGCACAGCATTTTCCTTACTCCACCATCTTGACTGGAAGCCCACATCTTTTTTTAATGTGGTAAAATACACATAACATAGAATTTACCATTTTAATCATATTTAAGTGTCCAGTTCAGTGGCATTAAGCATGTTCACATTGTCGTGCACCCATCACCACCATTCATCTTTAGAACTTTTTCATCTTCCCCAAATGAAACTCTGTCCCCATTAAACACTCACTCCTCATTCCCCTGCCCCAGCCCTGGGCACCCACCCTTCTACTTTGTGTCTCTATGAATCTGACCCCTCTAGGGACCTCCTATAACTGGAATCATACAGTAACTGTCCTTTTGTGACTGGCTTATTTCACTCAGCATAATGTCCTCATGGTTCATTCATGTTGTAGGAGGTGTCAGAATTTCCTTTCATTTTAAGACTGAAAAATATTTCACTGTATGCGTAGACCACATCTTGTTTATCCAGTCGTCCGTCGATGGATACTTGAGCTGCTCCCACCTTTTGGCTATTGTGAACAATGAACATGAATGTGCAAATCCTGCATGAGTATTCAAGATTCTGCTTTCAGTTTTTTCAGGCAAACACCCAAAAGTGGAATTTCTGGATCATATGATAATTCTATGCTTAATTTTTTGAGGAATTTCCACATTGTTTTCCACAGCGGTTGTATCATTTTACAGCAAAGCATGAGGGTTTCAGTTTCTTCAAACCCTTGCCAACGCTAGTTATTTTCTATTATTTTTTTTTTTTATAGTAGCCACCTACAAGAGTGTTTAAGGTGCAGGACCGATCTCCATGTGTCATTCAAGCTACTGGGGCAAGCAGTTGAATAGGGTCTCTGAGGCCTTTTCTTATGCCTCAGTTCTTACGCCTCAGAGAAAAGAAGTACCCACCTCATGGGGCTGTAGTGAGACATGAGTGAGATAATACATGTAAAGTGCTGAGAAGGCACTGGATACATATTAGCCCTTCTGTTCATATGTAAAAAGAACTGAGAAATAATTAACAGTTCCTGAATGCTGGCTCTGTGCCAGGCCACTGTTGTGTACCTCATATAGATTGTTCCTCTTCTTAATCCACACAAAAATCTTGTGAAGGAGATTTACTTGGTCACATTTACAGTTGGGGAAACTAAGGCAAAGAAACAAGTAGTGACTTCTCCAAGGTCATGCAGCTAGTGATACCTCGGGACCTCAGGCTGTACTCTTAATCGCCACAGCTGGACGTCAGCACAGACAGATACAAGGCTATTCTGGGGTATGTGTGTGTGGGGAGAATGAACAGGCCAGGAAGATACTAGAGCATTTGGGGGGCCATCAAACAAGAAGGAGCCAATGTTTTGTTCCTTCATCCTCCCTGAATCTAAAAGCAGTTTGGGTGACCCGAAAGGCATGGGTAGTGATGAGGCCCTGGAGTCTATGAGCCCCTAACTGGATCCTGCCTGCTTTGATATTTGTATCTTTAGGGTTGTTTTCCCAAGCTTCCGAAAATAATCCAGACTCGGAGCTCCAACCTGAGTGGGGGCTCACTGGGAGCAGCAGTGATACAGGTGAGGCCCAGTTCCTTTGGGACATGCTGAGCTCTTTTATTGAGCACTGATTGTGTTCCAGGCACTGTTCTGAGCATCAAGGACATAGCAGTGACAAAAGAAAAAACATCTCTGCCAAGGTGGGATTGACATTCAAGTGGGGGAGACAGTAAAATATGGTGATGGAATGGGGAAGATTAGGGAGGGCTCTCTGAGGAGGTGACCTGAGAGAAAGCCATGTGTGTGTTGGCAGGTGAAAGGTGGACGGAACAGCTAGTGCACAGGCCCTGAGGCAGAGATAAGCTTGGCTTATTCAAGGACCAGAGGCCCCTGCATCTGGAGCAGGATGAATGAGAAGGCTGGTATGAGGAGATGAGGACATGGAATTGAGGAGGTGAGATCCTACAAGGCCTTGTGAGCTGCAGAGAGGTGTTTGGCTTTGTTCTGAGTGTGACAGAAAGCGAGTAGAAAGCTTTTAACATTAACTTTTTCACTCCATAAACTTTATTG
The DNA here is from genome assembly GCA_028627145.1 of Eidolon dupreanum. Taxonomy (NCBI): domain Eukaryota; kingdom Metazoa; phylum Chordata; class Mammalia; order Chiroptera; family Pteropodidae; genus Eidolon; species Eidolon dupreanum. The sequence continues at coordinate 30,481,206 of CM053512.1, read as the reverse complement.
AGCATCTGCTTTGTCCAGGCACTGTTTTAGATACTAGGGGTACAACACTAAACTAAACAGACAAAAATCCCTGCCCTCATGGAAGTGACCTTCATATCAGCAGGGAAAGACAAGAAATATGATTTTTAAATTCAAAAATGTATTGTATGATAGTGATAAATGTTCAGGAGAGATATACAATGGGGACGGTGAGAGAAGAAGTCATTCTAAGCAGGGTGATCTCATTAATGGTTCGCCTACAAAGAAGGGGGAAAGCGTGAGGGTGCCGGAGACCTCAGACCAGGTTCAGGTGACGAACAGCTCACTCTGGGCTGAGCCCTCTTCATGCTGGTGAGTCTGGCCTACACGTCCCAGGTGGGAGGCGTGAGTGGGCAAGAGCTGGGTCATGTCACTCATTGCTGTCTGAGAGGTAGGACCACAGCCTCCCTTATTTGTAAACTGGGCTGCCCCGTTGTTTGTTGTTAGGCATCGATGAGGCAGAATTCATCTGAAGCTGTGAAAGATGTCCTATGATCCTGGAAAGTTATTGTCACAAACTCAAAGGAGGTCTTACCCAAGGCAGGGATCTCAGAGAGTCAGTGGCTAAAAGGCGATGAGCTCTCCGTGCACCACTAGCAATGCTCCAAGACCGTTCACTATGGAAACACTATGCACGGGAGCCATTCTCATCCCTGAGCCTGTCAAGGAGTGAATCTTTGCTCAGAGCCAAGTCCTGGTAGCCCCAGGGAGAAAAATATATTTTTTTGTGAAAACTTTTCTTCTCCTACTTCATTTACATAAGGCAATAACAGTAAAATGGTGTTAATAGACTTATATTAAGGTGTAATTCACATGACGATGATAGCACAAAGAAGGATGGAGAAAACAGGGCTACACAGAAGCAAAGTTTTTGTAAAATACTAAAATTAATTTAGTATTAATCCAAACTAGATTATAAAAAGTAAAGACGTTCATTGTAATCCCTAGGGAAACTACTAAGAAAATAACTTTAAAATATAATAAAAGAAAAAACAAGGGAATTAAAATGGTGCACTAGAAAATATCTAACACAAAAGAAGGCCATGATGGATGAATAGGAGAACAAGAACAACAAGTAAGGCAAATAGACAATAAATAGCAAAATGGCAGAAATAAATCCTACTGCCTCAGCAATTACATTAAATGTAAAGGGATTAAACCATTTAACTAAATGCTTTAGAAAGGTGAATTGTATGATATATGAATTACATCTCAAGAAATCTGTAACTTAAAAAAATTCTCCATCCTTTTACGCCCTCAAGTTTTTCTCCTATACTCCCCCTACACCGATTTTTAATATGCAGTAGTGGTCTCATTTTTATTTAACTGTGTCGCTCACTGCTTTTTGAAGGGAGATTGATAATAAAAGATTTGGGAGACTCCCGTCATCCTGATTCCTTTCTCCTTCATTTTATTTTTCACACTAGCTGTCAACGATTTTAGTTCTAAGTACCCGAATGAGATGACATGACCTGCCTTCTCATGCAACTGTCTTGTTTTGTAAATTATTTTGTGAAAAAAACCTAACGTGTTCACAAAAGATAACCCATGCAAAGAAACACCCATATACCCATCACCCAGATACAGCAATCACCAAAATTTTCACATTGTTTCATTATCCTTTCCTCCTCCTTGAATTTAAAACAAATCTTAATGTCATTTTCCTCCTTTACTCTTCAGTACACATTTTCAAAATGTATAAATTCGTGTTGACAACCTTGATGGCATTGTTACACATGACTGAATGTGTGTGTCTCCCCTAAATTCATGTTGAAACCTAGCCCCCAAGGTGATGTTATTAGAGGGTGCAGCCTTTGGGGGGTAATTAGGTCATGAGGATGGGGCCCTCATGAATGGGATTAGTACCTTTATAAAAGATACTCCAGAGAGCTCCCTCGCTCCTTTTGCCCTGTTAGGACACAGTGAAAAAACAGCCATCTGTGAACCAAGAAACTGGTCCTCATCACTGAATCTCCTGGCCCTTGATCTTGAACTTCCTAGCCTCTAGAGCTGTTGTTTATAAAATACCTGGTCTATGATATTCTGTTATTGCAGCCCAAATGAACTAAGACAACAGCTAAGACATTTAGCAGTCATTCCTTTTCATCACCCGACACCCAGGTCATCACCAAATTTTCCTAATTGGCTCCAAAATGTCTTTTTACTTTTAGTTTCTTTGAATTGGGATCCAAACAAGGTCCACACATCAGGTCTGATTGTCTTGTCTCCTGTGTCCCTTTTATGCAAATCCAGTAATTATAAACTTAGATCGTGCTTTAGAATCCTCTGGAAGTTCTATTAAAGGACAGGTGCCTCTCCTCCCACCCCAGCTTCTGACTCAGGAGATCTGGGAGGGGGGGGGTCCCTAGGAATCTGCATTCCTGACAAGTTCCCAGGCAATGCTGCTGGCATGGTGAATGTACTTTGAGAACTGCTGCTCCAGATTCTTCTTTCTCTTCCCCAAACCTGTCCACCTTTGATTTGTTGCAGAAAGAGTGTGGAACACTGGGAATTCCACACCTGGATTTGCTGCTGCTGCTCTATGGTGACTTTACCTATTCCTCTCTCTCCCATATTTCCTTGTTCTCACTTATTCTCAGGCCTTGCTATACATTAGAACCCCCTTGGAGCTTTAGCAAAATACTCAAGTCTGGACCCCATTGTTACCAAGCAAGGGCTCACCACCCAATGTGCATAGCAGCCAATACTGTGGCACCAGCTTTTGAGGAAAGAAAAAAGCTCTTATTTTTTGCAAGGTTGACCAGCATGGAGACAGGAGGCAAGGCTCAAATCTAATTCCCCAATACAGGGTTTGGGACAATTTTTAAGGGGTTTTAACACTAGATCTTCCTGGACAACAGATCTTTCACTTCCGAAAGGGTTTCAGTGTTCAGGTTCTGGTCCAGTCTTTTGTTTGAGGGGAACAGTTAAGGGTTCACAGATGTTACTCTTAAGTGGTGTATCCAAGGTTTAAGCTTTGGTTCTGGGTCTCATTACAAACAGGATATGACCAGTTTGAGCTGGTTCTGCTGTTACACCATTTCCCCATCATATGACTTAATTGGACTGGGGTGTGGCCTGGGCATGGAGATTTATAACATTTATCTGGATGATTCTAAGGGTGACCATGGTCACTGCTGAGAATCAATAATCCAAGTGTTTATTGATCTAAATGACCATAGCAGCCTGAATCAATTTTCATTGAGAATTGCAAACGATAGTTTATCTAATTTTTTCACCTTTCTTTTGGGGAGATTTTGAGGAGAATAAAATGGGCACATGCCATAATTGCTGTTGCTGCAATCATCTCCCACTGCTGGAAAATACACCTAGTTTTATTTGGAACTAGCGTACCTCTCAGATTTCTGTCACTAAACCAGAAGGGGTGGGCATGTAATCCCAGCTAGCCAATCAGCACGTTCCATCTGTATGACCTCAATCACTGTTTCAGGCGTGGGCACATGATACCAGCCAGCCAATCAACACATTCCATCTCTCTGAAGGCAATTATTGGTTGGGATCCAAGCTGGCCAAGAGATCTGGTTTTGGGATTTTTGCTAGAGTGACCAGGAGAGAGTAGCTCCCCACAAACTCAGATGATTCAGAGGGGGCCATCTTGTGGGGATGAGGTTGCAGAGTGAAGGCATGAAGAGCAGAGTTGAGAATCCGTGGATCTAGCTCACCCTCAGGCTCTGTAGTTCATACATTCACTTGACAAACATCCATCCAGTGCCTGTCTATATATGACAGAAATAAACTGTTTTACTCACATTTTTGACACCAAGTGTGTGGGGTTTTTCCACACCAAGCAATTCTCTGCCGTCACTGAGTGTCCTATAGTTAAATATTGATACTAACTATCCAGAGTTCACATCAGAAGCCACAGGTTTAAGGGCTCAGTCCCACATTTCAGATGCCAGTCACAAGTATCGGATCCCCAGATGAGCCACACTTCTAACTTGGCTACTAAGTGAGGAGGTTCCTGCCATCCTCCCTCCCTTTCTGGTTTGATAACTGGAATAACTCACAGAACTCAGGAAAACGCTTCACTTGCTACTTCGTGTATTATAAAGGATACAACAGGGCACCTCTCTGGGTGTGCCACCCTCCCAGAACCTCAATGTGTTCACTGACTGGAGCTCTTGAAACCCATTGTTTAGGGTTTTCATGGAGGTTTCATTACATAGGCATAACTGATCAAATCATTGGCCTTTGGTGATAGACTTAATCTCCAGCCCCTCTCCCCTCCTCAGAGGGCAGAAGGCTGGGCTGAAAGTGCCAACCTTCTGAACATGGCTTGGTATTTCTGGAGACCAGCTTCCATCCTGAAACTACTTAGCCACCATCCAGTACTTTTATTAGCATACGAAAGACCCTCTTAGCATTCTGGAGATTCCCTAGGTTTTAGATGTGTGCCAGGAACCTGGAAGAGGACCATGTATTTCTTTTTTATTGTATCAAACACAAAGAGCTGGGTGTGGTGGTGAAAAAAAAAAATCCCTGCATTCAAGAAGCTAACATTACAGTGAAGACAATTTAAATGAATAAATTGTATAGTATTTTAGGTTCTAGGGGCTATAGGGAAGGGGACACAGGGAAAGAGACATCAGAAATGCTGGGAGAAGGGTTGAGTAATTAAATGGAGGGGTGGGGAGCACAGGTGAATTTGTGGAAAGACCTGAAAGGGGAAGCGAGGGGAGCCATGTGACTATACCTGGGGTAAGAGGGTTCCAGGCAGAGGAAACAGCTAATGCAAAGGCCATGAGACAGAGGCCTGGAGTGTTCACAGAGCAACAAAGCCAATGTGACTGGAGCAAACCAAATGTAGGGGGCCAGTGGAAAGGAGAGAGGAAAGTGAAGTGATAAGTCAGATCATGCAAAAACTTGCAGGTTACAAGGAGAACTTTGGCTTTACTCCCTGTCAGGTGGGAGCCATGGAGGGGGTTCTGAGCAGACTTGACCAGACTTGGGTACTCATAGGCACCCCCTGGCTGCTGTGGGGAGGACAGATACTCCTAGCAAGACTAGTTGGGGCAGTATCATTCTCCCTGCCCTTGGCACAGAGGAACTTTCTAGGGCCAAGGTGGTGGCCACAAGTCCCAGCTAGACATAGCCCCAGGCCTGAGCCTCCCCTGCCTAATCTGAGATCTGTTGCATCACACATGGCCCTCAACCATCTGCTTGGCTGTCATCCAATTGCCCTCTTCCTAGAAATTGCATTTCACTAATGGAAATAAAAGAACTGCATCTAGGCACAAGAACTTTAATTTTCTTTTTCTTGTGGAGAAAAGTGCATGTTTTTCCAAGTGGAGATCAAGGTAACTACATCCAGGATATAAATGAGCAGGTCCAGAGCTCGTTCCGTAGTGTGTTTGGGATCGTGCAGAAGCCAGTTAGCAGAGCTTGCACTTCACCACTGAGACCAAATTTCACCCCTTACTTGTTTTTCTAAGTAGGAAAGAAAGACACTGGAATATGATTCCCAGAGGTGACAAAAAAAAAAAAAAAAGAAAAAAAGCAGAACCCCAAACCACAGTGGCCATGGCAATTTCCCACTGAAATCTCTGTGGAAAGACAAGTTCCTAAAAGCGAATGGTAAGAAAGGACAGCAAGACTCAGCCTCAGGCGACTGCTCCAGACCCCAATCTCCCTGGAATTGGGAGGTGGTTTTCCTATAGCCTTTGGTTTAATTTTTGTTTGTAAACTAAACAAACCTCAATTCCCCACAGTGATCTGTGAGGACATCAGTTTCTGTTCCCCAGAGACCATTTTGAATTAAACCTCCTCTCAAACATCATAAAATAAAAACTTCCATTATATTTAGAAAAAAAAAATGTACATTATCCCAGTCTTGAGAGAACCCAAAGCAGTTGTCTCAGTTGCTATGTGAAGCTGAAATGTTGAAAAATTTTGTGTAAACAGAAAGCTTAGGCCAGGTCAGGTCCAAGTTACAGCCAATGCTGGTTTTATCACATATGCAGTGACAGTTGGCTCGTCCCTCAGGTAATAGCTCTCTGACCCATCATTTTTTCTAGCAGCAGTTTAGGGAAAATGGACTGGCCAAGTGTGTCTTGACAAGCCATGGTGCATTTTAAGAAGCCTTTTTCTTAGCTAATTTAATTTCATTTTTTTTTGTTAAAGCAACTAACATTTTTGACTCCCACCCCAAACATTCAGATCCTCTCACTTTGTTTCTAGGAGCTTGTCAGTTTCACTTCAGTCATCTGATTTGTTGGCATACAAAGATATCCTCACTTTGAAGCCCTAAGGGCAGACCCTGGTAAGGGGTAAATAGGGCCCTCTAGAAATAAATTCAATCTAGAGCTTCTATAAAGGTAAGAGCTATGTTAAACTTGAACAAAGCCTTCCCCGTGCCCCAAAGGAGGCTGAGATCTTTAAGGCTACAGGTCATTTTGCCAGCCGGGGCTATGAGAGTGGAATAGGGAACACAAACCATCCACTTAGGCCGTCCTCACAGTGTCTGTCAAGTTATGGGGTGTCAGAGTTCAAGAACAGAAAGAGGTGTCATGCCACTGAATTTTAGACTGCGGTGGGCAGGATGGACTGCTGAGCTGGGGGTGGGGTGGGGTCAGGGGATGTGATGATGTAGATCCCCAAACTGCACATAATCTTCCAACAGAAACCCCCAGCCTCAAGCAGGGCCCAATCCCAGGCCATCCCCCATCTGTCTGCCACTCCCAAACTATATCATGAAGTGCATGTGGCAATAGCAGTTATACAACCTTACCTTCTTGCCCATCCAGCTCAAACCCAAAACATTCTTTAGAGTGACTCCTCCATTAGCAGAAAATGTCTCATCACCAGGCCCCACTGATGACATGACTCAGGAAATGGACACTAGGTACTGGGTCTTCACTGGCCCTCAAGTGGGAGGAACCTAAGTCCTTATATCAGAAAGTCAACAGCAGGCCCAGGTTATAGAAACATTGCTTAATTTCCTTTTCTAGCAGGCTGTAAGATGTGGCAAGACCTTGCTTAAAATATCACCAGCAAAATGGGCCCCAAGGAGGCAGGTCTGGGCGGGAAGGCCCAGGCTCTTGGCTCTGAGATTAACTCCTGCACGATGCCCCAGGCACGAAGGCCAGGGCTAGCTGATTCTCTGCCTGGCTAGACACGCTACATAGTTCCAAAATTTAATCCCGAATCAACACCATTGATAAGTCAAACAGGGTCATGGGTGATGTGGAGTTCTGGGGAAACTTAGAAGGCACTTCCAGGGTCCCTGAAGCCAGGGGGCTTCTAAATCTCTATCCCTTCACAATGGGGAAAGCTGCTTTAATACTGCTTTCACAGACAGAGGATCCACAGGCCAGAAGGGAGGGTCTGCCCGGGTCAGTCACCTCGCCTTGGAGCCTTGAGGTCAGAGGAGGTTCATGGGCAGGATTGGGATCAGACCAGGGGACCTTGAGCAAAGAGCCACCTTCTAAATCTCTAAGGATGAACTCTGAGAACTCATATGGCATGAGAAAGACAAACCATCTTCAGCCAGCTGGTGAACTCCAGACAATGCCCAGCACAGAATGGATGTGGACAACGGATCTAACCCGGAAGGCACTGTGGAAGCCCCTCTACTAAGCAACCCCCATTCAAACACTTGTAAAGCAGCAAGCTCATGCACGTCAACATCCTTAGACCCTGCTTCTGATGCAGAGTCCCTAGAGTCTGGAGCCTGTGACAGGGGCTGCTTGGGCAGGCTGGTGGCCATGGCAAGAGAATGAGCCATGCAGAAGTGGGGGGGGGGCAGCTGATAGCTGGCAAGGAAGAAGGGGGCACCCTGAGCTTGGAAACAGCCCTTGTGGCTCATGCCTCAGTCACAGTCCAAGCTGAGGCGGGAGGGGGTGGGCAGGGACTGGGGACCATGTCTAGCAGCTGCAGCCACTAGACTGGGAGGGTGCGGCGTCTCCCACGGTCGGGCCTTTCCCATTGCTTCCAGGGCTGGAGCTGGGTTCCAGGGACTCGTTCATCTTCTCGCAGATGACATCCACCAGGCGCTCGAAGACCTGCTTTACATTGATGTTCTCCTTGGCGCTGGCCTCGAAGAACTCGAAACCTGGACAGACATAGGTGGGGACACCCATGAGACCCTGAGGGGCAAAGTCTGGGCTGTGGCATCATCCAAATCTAGGTTCTAAAGCCTGTGGGATTTTGGCTGAATGCCTTAGTCTCAAAGCCTCAGTCTGCTCACCTATAAAATGGGAATCATGATGATAAAAACCTATGGCAGCAGACCTGCTCTGAACTCTCCTAAGAATCTCTTTGTCCCAAGGCAGTGTCCACAACAGTCCAGGCAGTATCATTCCGGTGCCTAGAGGGCACGGGGTACCCATAGGTGGCTGCAGCTGAGCTTCCCCTGACCTGTACTTCATGGAAAGGTACAGCAAAGGTGTCCACAAAGCTAGTTGTTGATGTGGACTTTTGAAATGGAGCCAAGTACTTCACGTGTTCTGCAAAATGTGCTCTAGACCAAAGAAAACACAGCTGAAGACTGGCTTCAGTCTGGGGGACCACCAGTTTGCAATTGGTCAGGTGGATAACGGTGGGTTTCCCAGTGTTCGTGGAGAGCATGTGATATGCAGGGTTCCTGGCCTAACGAATGCACTAAAAATGGTGGTAATAATAATATAATTAATTATAATAAGTGCTTACATCTTACTACATGGCAGGTACTTTTCTAAGTGCTTTACATAAATTAATGCATTTAATGGTGTTCTGAGGTTCATCCTATAACCCATTTTATAAATCAGAAAACCAAAGCACAAAGAGGAAAAGTCATTGATCTGAATATACACAGGTAACACATGGCAGAGCCAGGATTCACACCCAGGCTGCATGGCTCAAATAACAATAAATATTAAATATTTTAAATGTAAATAAATAAACAGTAATAAATATTCCTATTGTCCATCTTGGGCCTTGGTGGGGAGGGCAGGCTGGCTGACTCTTTCTGGGGAGAGAGGATGAGAGGCAGCTTTGAGTATTTTCTGAGAATCATAGCGACCATCATAATTTGTTTGTCCTCCCAAAGGTAGAAGGTGGTACAAACACTTTCAGGACTTGCCCAAGGTCCCTTGCTACAAAAAATGTTCCATCAACCTGAATGCAAGGGTGTATATGATGATCCTTCTTGCACCCCTAAAAGGTTGATTCAGGATCTGCCTACAGGGAGCTTTCTCTGAGAGGTCTCCAATGTGTCCCCACCTGCCACCCATGCCAAAGTGGGCCAGAAATTCAAACACCCACTCATTGTATTATACACACGGCAGGGTAAATGGGCCTCTACCCTGGCTGCACTATAAAAATGTAATTGTAATTAAATAGTTAGGCCTGTAATGATCCGTTTTCTATCCATCTCTGCTACTAGAATGCCAGCTCCAAGAAGGCAGGATTCCTGTCTGCCTTGATCACTGTGCAGCCAGGGCCAGGCACAGAGCAGGCACTCAGAACTACTTTCTGAATGACTGGATGGATGTATGGATGGATGGATGGATGGATGGACGGATGGACAGACGGATGGATGGATGAATGAATTAATGACAGAGGCAGGGCATGAACTCAGATCTTCTATTCTGAGCCTAGAGATATCAGTGTCATCCCACTGTCTTGTTGGGCAAATCTGGCAACATCTGTGTGTGGCTCTGACTCATATAATTTCAGTTCTTTTTGTTTTAATACTTTTTTTTCTGATTATAAATAATCTGCTGGAGAAGCTGTAAACTGCTGAAAAAGATCAAGACATGTATAAACCATTTCTAATCTAATCACTCAGAAGTGATTACTATTGATGTTTGGATATTTAGCTTTCTACTTTAATACAAATATATGATTGTTGGAGTTGGGTTTATAGGGATGTGTGTGCATGTGTGTGTATGCACACGTGTGCATGTATATGTGGTTTTCTTACAAAACTGGGATCAAATTCTATCTCTTGCTTTGTACTCCAGTATCTTAAACTTAATGGCAGGGCAGAAATCCCCTCTTACCCCAGTTACCAGGTTATTCTCTGGCAGAAGGTGTGGGCAAATATTCTAGTACACAACTGGGTTGTAGCTGATTTTACCATTTCCAGGCAAATTGGGGATTTGGGCTCCCCAGCACACCTGGAAATGGGTCCCAGGCTGGAATTCCCAGAAAATACAGGGGACAGAGAAGCAAGTTAAATGACACCATGAAGGAGTAGAACCAAACTTCAAATGGGAGACATTCTACAGAACAAAGATCAGGTTTCTACAATAAATCGGCGGCAAGAAGAAAGAGAAAGGGGACCCTTGTAGTTCAGGGGTCCATGGGCTTTCTCTGTTAAGGCCCAGACTGTAAATATTTGAGGCTTTGTGGGCCATATGGCTCTTAGAGTTTTATATGCAAGCATCAACAACAGTTCACAATCATGCCAGCTAACACTTAGATGAAACCTACACAGGTGCGCCTCTCTGTTATACCTGCTTCATGTGTCACAAACTCACTTAATCTTCATGACAGCTGGATGAGGTGGAGCTGCTATCATCCCCATTTGATACATGAGGAAGTACAGGCCCAGAGAGCTGGAGTCACCAGGACATGATCACAAAGTGATCAAGAAATAATGAGTTAATGTTCAATAGATACCAGCATTTGCTTATTTAATCTAACAGTCCTACGAAGTAAATACCGTTTTCACCTGTTCCCTAGGTAGAGCAATAGAAGCACAGAGAAGGGAGGCAATGTACCCTAAGTAACACAGCAATGGGTTGCAGACTGGGATCCTAGTTTCAGAGTCTGGGTCCTTAATATGCACTCTCTATAGTAGCTATACCACCTCCCAGAAGGAAAGTCCCAGGAGAGCCTAGAATACTAGAATACTCATGACAAGATTTTTGTTGACCTTAAATTTTCAGTAAGTATTTCATTCACCTGATTCAAAAAGCTAAGACTGAAAAGTTCCCCTCTAGTGCCTGGCCTTATAGTTCTGAAACACACAGGTCGCTGCTGTTACTAGATTCTTCTGTACCCTTCCAGAGTTCATTTAGGCTATATTCTTATTCTCATCCTTTTCATACACTAATGCAGGTGTTGGCAAACTTCGAGGTACAGGCCAAATCTGGCCCACCACCTATTTCCGTAAATCAAGTTTTCCTGGCAGTCAGTCACGCTCATTCATTGACGTATTGTCTACAGTGGATTTCAGGCAGAGCTATATAGTTGCGACAGAGACTCTATGACCAAAAATATTTCCTATCTGGCTCTTTAAGCAAATGTTTGCTGACCCCTAGCCTGAAGGATGCAGCCACATCCACTATTCTGTGGTTTACTTTTCCCACTTAACCATCTATGCCAGAAATCTTGCCATAAGAGAACATAAAGAATGGCCTCCTCCTTTTTCATGGTTGCATAGTATTCTACCATGTGAATACACTTCATGTTTTGCAGCTTCTTCCACTGTGAGCCATCTGGGAGGTTGTCAAAGTTTCTCTGCTACTAATAGTACTATGATCTGATATATTCGCTACTTTCCCACATGGGTGAGGATGTTACCAGATACGGTTTGGCTGAGTGTGGATTCCCAGAGCAGCGGTCAGGGAGGAGGGATCTGTGGGTGAATCCCCTGGAATTAAATGGATAAGGTGGCACACATGCGGGCAGAGTCTCAGAGAGCAAAGGGTTGGTGGCTGTGGTTGGACCTGCGACCTGAACGTGGGGATGAAGGTTTGATTCTGGGAGATCCAGGGCCTGTGGCCCAGGTTGGGCACTAACCAAGGTCATCGGCGAGCCTCCGGCCATCCTCTGCAGGTATGACACGCTCATCCTCCAGGTCACACTTGTTCCCCACGAGAATGACCTGAGCATTGTCCCAGGAATAGGTCTTGATCTGTGTAGCCCTGTGAAGTTTGAGGGCTATTAGGCCAGAGATTTGGGGGTCAGGAGAGAAGGCAAAGGTCAGGGGGTCGGTAGTGAGCTAGTACTCACCAGTCCTGCACGGCAGTGAAGGATTCCTGGTTGGCAACGTCATACATGAGCAGGAAACCCATGGCTCCTCGGTAGTAGGCTGTGGTGATCGTACGGTAGCGCTCCTGGCCCGCTGTGTCCTGGGGAAACAGCAGGGTCAGTCGGCTAGAAGCCACCCTGTCCCCTACCCCACCCCTGCAGAGCCCTGTCTGAGAAAGGGACTGCCCTGTGCTCACAGTCCTGGCCCAATAGGCAAGACATGGACCTGCCTGTACATGCTCTGGCCTGATGGGAGAAACATGGACTTGCCAGTAGTCTCTAGTCTGAACGGAGAAATATGGGCCTGCCTGCACAATCTCCAGTCTGACGGGAGAGACACAGCCCTGCCCTTGAGGAGCTCCCAGTCTGAGGGGTCAGTGCTCTCTCACAGACTTAAGAGCCTCTTTGACCTCATCTCCAAGAATCAACTTAATGACCAAAGACAGCTAGCTGGGTCAGAGGGTATCATCTTGATGCAGACACCCTGGTGCTTGTTTCCATGACAATCATTACCAGAAGCTGTGTTGGGAGGAGGGCAGTGGCTCTGACACTAGGCAGGCTCAGTGGGGGCCTCTGGACTCGCACCTGAGATGGTACCCAAATCTCTTCCCCACTAGTCACCAGGACTTCTAATTGCCTTGGGTCAGCACTGTCTCCCCCTCAGGTCTCATGGGGCAGGACATACCCCCTCATCCTGATGAATTCACCTCATAAATAATACACCCTGCTCTTCATGCCCCCTCCCAGACTCTGGGCCCCTCTCCTGCAGCCATACACCCTTGCATGTACTTTCCTGGAGGAACCCTAGACCCTCCCCACCTGCAGACCCACGGATAGCCACCCGGCCCACCCAGATCTGCAGCTTGATCCTCTTGTCATGGCGGTAGACAGTCTTGACCTTGAAGTCGATGCCGACAGTGCTGATGAAGGCAGGTGTGAAGGAGTCATCCGCATAGCGGAACAGGAAGGATGTCTTGCCCACACTGCTGTTGCCAATGAGTAGAAGCTTGAACATGTAGTCAAAGTTCTGGTCCGCTACATCCCGTGGGCCCGGCAGGGGGTCTCCAGCTGACGCCATCCTGACGAGGAGCCTCCTGTGGGGAGGCCTGGAGCCCTGCAGGGAAATAAAATACCAGTCTTAGCTCCAGTGTATATATCAGACCTGAGTTCAAACTCCGGCTCTGCCACCTGGAGGCCAAGTTACCCTGGATGCTCTGTCCTCCTCTGGAAAATGAGGATGTTAGTCAAATGCAAGGGCCCAGGTTGAGGGTGCAAGGGGTGCCCCTTCTCGCCATTGAGGAACCAGACCCAGCAGAAGGTGCTGGTGTGGACTGTGCCCCCTGGTGAGCAGCTGGTGTGGCCCAGGTGTGAGCTGGGGGAGCCCCTGCCAGCTGCATAGAGCCTCCCTCCCCCGTTGACTTTGGCAGGTGTCAGCCACCACCAGGGTGCTTGCCCTGCTCCCACCTAATCCTAGTTTAACCCCCTCCCTGACCTCCATGGGGAGGAAGTTTTCAGTGGATCCAGCCCAGGTTGAAGCCTAGCTCTGCCTCCAAATGTATACTTCTACATTCTATTTGTCAAAGGGGATGGGCCCATATTGCTCTGGGTAGAGCTGACTCACCCCAGCCCACAGAGGCTGGGTGACCATCTGAGGACGGTCGAAGGAAACCAGCCAGGACACCTAATAATCAAGAACCCCACCGCCAGGACCACCACACCCCTCCACCCTTCATCCTCTTTTTTCCTGGCTCTGTCCCTACAGCTAGGCTTCTTCATCTGGGTCCAGGACACCCCCTCAGACAGCATGGCCTTCCTAAGCCTCAGTTTCCCCAGCTGTCTATGGCTGCTTCCTGAGCTGTACCAGGAGGTTCCAGAAGACCTGAGTGAATGGAGGGCACACCCGCAGAGGAAATCCTGGCAAAGCTTTCTCAACTGCCTGTGGAGCTATTTTCCATCTTAAAGGAGGGCACAACCGGCCCCCCTTTCCTGCCCAGCCCTCAGCCCCACCCCGTGTTCCGGGAGAACAAGTTTGAGGAGGGGAAGACAAGAGACAGGAAGCCTTTCCCCAAGCTGGGCAGGGCTGCCAGGCTGGGGCCCCCGCCCCACCCCCAGCCCACCTGTCTGCCGGCCCCACCGATTTCTGACCATCTGCAGACCGCCTCTCACGCCTGGCACTAGGTGAGGGTCCACGGATTCGGCCCTGTTCCCCTTTGCTGGACTTGGGGCGCCCCAGCTAGTGCAGGGGCGCTCAGGAGCTTCCTCCCATCACCATATGGTCCCATGTCGTGTTTCCAGCTGGGCTCTCGGCCCCGCCCGCGCCCCATTAACGTTCCGGGATGAGTCCAGCTGGATGAGGGCGAGGCAAGATGCGGCCCCCGCCTCCCGGCTTTGTTCCCCGGGTCCTCCCCACAAGCCCCTTGTCCCTCCAGACCTGCTGGGATGCGGAGGTGCAGGGTGGCCTGCGCTTCCTCCAAGAGGGTCAGCTCGCGGGGCGTCGCTGCCTGTGGGAATTCCGCCTCCGAACTCTTCGCGTCCTGCGGTGGGCCGCGACCCCCAACCCGCAGCCGTCTACCGGCAGCAACCCGGATCCCGCGCCGGCTCCGCCCAGGCAGGGGAGGAGGGGCCGCTCCCAGGGGAGGGGGCGGGGCAGAGTCCGGGGCGGGGCTTGTAGAAAGTTGGGATGGGGTGCGGGTGCTCGTGAGGTGGTGGGGGAGTGCAGCGGTCTAGAGCCCGACCCCAACAGCAAACTTTACGTTTACCCTAATTAACTATGGAGCTCCTACTACGTGCAGAGCGGTTGAAAGAGGATTCTGGAGCTGGGTTTGAATCCCAGATCCACCGTTTTCCAGCCCTGTGACTTTGGATACGTTACTTAACTTCTCTGGGCTTCAGCTTCCCCTACCGTCAAGTGGTTGATATCAAGTGGTTGGTAACAAGAGTCTCCACCTCATAGGGTTAAATGTGGGTTCCGATCTGAATTAGTGTGTGTAAATTGCAGCGCCTGACCCTAAAGTGGGCTAGGTCCCTTTGTCAAATACTCTTAAGGGCCCTTGGAATTAATCTCTCTTATAGATAAGGAAACGGAGGCTCAGAGAGGGGCAACCTTTCGTCTAAGGTCACACAGTAAGGAAATTTGGCACATCCCGTCCCAGCTGAGGGCCTAGAGTTTTCTTCAAGCCAGCAGGAGAGCATCTGCAGTTATAACAGCTCAGGCTTTGCTGGTGTTCAAATTCTAACAACTCCACCTGAAGCCACTTACTGAGCTTCTCTGAGTCTCATTGCTTCATGGAATCAGCAGGTGCCTCTAAGGACTTCCATGAGAACAACTGGAGATGACATGCATCAGTCAGGAAGGGCTGGCATATGTTCAGTAACAAGCAGCCCCAAAGCTTCCATGGTAGCCAACACCCAAGGTTTGCTTCTCACTCACACTGTTCATTGTGTTAAAGGGAAAATGTGGCAAATCATGCATTGGCTTGTACATTAGTCCTCCCTTACCTGCAGTTTCCTTTCTATGGTTACAGTTACCTGCAGTCAATCATGGTCTGAAAAATATTAAATGGAAAATTCCAAAAAATAAACAATTCATGTTTAAAATTGGGTGTCTTTCTGAATAGCATAATGGAATCTTGTACAATCTTGCTTCATCCCACAGGGACGTGAATCCCCTATGTCCAGCATATACACACTGTGGATGCTCCCCACCCTTTTGTCACTTACTAGGCATCTCAGCTATCAGATCAACTGTTGTGATATCACAGTGCTTGTGTTCAAGTAATTTATTTTATGTTATAATGGCCCCAAAGCACAAGAGTAGTGTTGCTGACAATTCAGACATGCCAAAGAGAAACTGTAAAGTGCTTCCCTTAAGTGAGAAGATATGAATGTAGAGGAAAAAAACATAGCATATGTAGGGTTCAGTACTATCTGTGGTTTCAGGAATCCACTGGGGGTCTTGGAACATATCCCTGTGGATAATGGAAGGACCTTTTTTTTTTTTCTTTTTGTACACTTCTTTTTGAATATGACTGGTGCTGTTTCAGCTCACATTTCATTGGCCAAAGCAAGTCACATGGCCACCCCTAATGTCAATGGGCTGGGAAATATGCTTGTCCTCTAGGGATTAGAACCAGTTATTTGCACAATACATGGTATGTGTAATAGTTAGCTTCATGCCTGGCACACAGTGGGTGTTCAACAAATGGGCACTGTCATAGGAAGATCTTAGGGGCTGCAACAGCTAACACCCCAAATCATCATGCTTCTTGAATGGGGAAATGGAGGCCCTCAGTTCCACCCTTATCAGCCCTTCCCACAGCTTCCCAGTTTGAGAAAAATGACAGCAGCCATTTCCAAAGAAGAGTTTATTGCCATTTGGGGCCCCAGCAGGGACAGAGAGGTAGTGGGTGCTAGAGGCTCCTGAGGCCCAGGGCAAGGCCAGCAAGACAGAACCCATTGCTCAGGACACAGCCCAGATTGCAAATGGAGGACAGGCCATGGTAGCGGAAGAAGATCTGGCAGAGGGTATTGTACTTGGGGTCCTGAGCCAGCAGCTGGCAGTAGGGGTCGAGGCCCTGGTGGTGGCCTGGCACCTCTCCACCCGGGCCCCGATTCTTCTCTAAAGTCTGCAAGGCCCACATGGCAGCTGTGGTGCGGGGCTCCAACCAGCGGGCATTGATGGTGGCCAGGGTGAGGCTCAGGAGCAGCAGGCAGAGCTGGTGGGGGTGGTGGGAGGAGGACAAGGTGAGCCATGCCTGGGAGGCAGGAGGAGCCCTCCAGAGGGTCCTTCTGCATCCTTAAAGCCCAGAGGTATGGGGGACAGCATGGGTCGAAGCCAGGCCTCCCCCTCCTTTCCCAAACCAAGACTAGGGGCCTCAACCAGAGTTCCAGCGCTCACACTCTAAACCCTACAGGAAAGCCTCCATTGCCATCTCCTCTACCCTCCCCAAAACTTTCTGAGCCTCCTCTCTTCTGATATTCAGACTGGAAATTTCCAGAACACAGCTTTGTCTCCTTACCTATTCCTCCAAACTGAGAGTTTCTCAGGACAGAAACTCTCTTCCCCAAATTGGGACAGAGCACCATAACTGTCCTCTCATTCCCCCAAAACAGAGAACCTAAGACCAGGACAGTCTCCTCTGTGGCCCCGACCCAGAGCCTAGAAGCTGACACTGGGCCCACAGGGAGTGAATAAAAAGTCTTTAAAGTTCTAGTTACCCATAATTCTCTCCCATTTCTGTGGGATTATTCTTGAAATCCTTGTTAGACTTCACCTGCTCACATCTGAGGAACAGAATGGGGGCAGAGGGAGGGCAGGATAGAGAAATATGAGATGCAGAGATGGTCCCTCACCTTGTGGTTGGGAAAATTTGTGGATGGGGGTGGGAAACTGTAAATTCCCAGTCAGGCTGGTTTTTAAACAATGAGCTGGGGTCAATGCCCCAGCCCAGCTGAGTCACCATGGCTTGGCCGCAGGCCCAGCCAGAGGAAGGAGAGGGAGCAGCAGCCAGCAGAGACTAACTGGGGGATAGACAGGGCTGTTGGGGGTGGTTGTGCAGGTGGTGCACTGCTCAAGGATATCCAAAGCCCAGCTTTGTATCCACTGGGAAGAAGGGGCAGGTTTTTGTTTGTTCCTTCATTCGATTAATTCTCAAAAAGGTATGGCAATAAGTGCTCTGTGGGGTCTTGGGAATGAGTCTCCAGAGGGTAGTGAAGCCCAAACCCAAATACCTGGCTGGCCTCCCAGAATGTGAGCTGAGCCCAGGCATTCTGTGGAACCAAGACTCAGAAGTTGACGAAGGTACAGCCCATGGAAATGTGAAAGTAGAAAGGGAAGAGTTTGCTCTGCACGAGGCCAAAGGTATGTCGAGGAAGGCCTCGGAAAAGAAGGAAACCTGTGGGGCACAGGGGACCACACATGTGTTAGGTTACTCCAGGTCCCTTCTCATTCCTGTCCCCATCCCAGTACCCATGACATCCAGGCAGACAGCCCCTACCTGAGATGAAGGTCACCCATATTTGCATGCCCCAGGCCCCAGACAAGACCAGTAGATGGACCACCTTAGTCAAGCTTCCAGGGTTCCCACCTTCCTCCATCTTGCAGGCCTGGGAAGAAGGCACCGGGTGGCTCAGAGCTTTACCTTCGGCCCATGGCCTTCAGGCCCTGTGAGCCTGCTCAAGGCCAGGGTCACAGCTAACCCAGCAAAGATCCAGGGATAGCAGCCTCGGAATGGGGGTGGGGAATGCCCACCGCAGTATTGCAACAACTGCCAACCACATCTTGCAAATATCAACCCTCAAGCTCTCTGGACCCCAACATCCATGCCACCTCTGAGACCCCCAAATTTTCAGCCCCAGCAGCTTAAGCTCGTAGCCCTAGGTCTTCAGAGATCATCCCAGTGACTCCCAAATATCACCCCGGGGACTCAGCAAAGACCCTTGATCTCATAACAAGATCCCAGATATGGCTATGAAGTCCTCAAAGCACCCCCGAGGCCCCCTCTCATCTTGGAAAACCCTCAAATCTTATTCCAAAGACACTGATCCCACCCGAGGCACCCAGGAATCCGAAGCTAGAGGCGCTGGGGCCGAATCTCAGGGGCCAGGCGGGCTGGGCTCGGTACCTCACTCCTGCAGGGCTCCTGGGCCACGAACCCTCTTGGGACCAAGAGCTCGACCCTCATTCCAGCTAAACCCAAAGCCAATCCAATAGTAATCTGCCGCCTCCTGTACCTTCCTCTTAGATATTGACTAATCGATTAGCAGAAACCAGTCTGAAATCCCGCCCCTCGCTGGGATTTTATCCAACTACACAGCGGCTCCTAAGACCTGCGGAAGCGGGAAGGCGCCAATGAGGCCCTCGGCTACATCGGAGGAGGCGGAGCTAAAATACCAGCCACACCCCTCTCTGTGACTCTATCTTTGGTCTCCGTGCGTTTTAATGCGATGGTGTCCCTGCGGGATCAAATTTCAGCGTCACAGCTAGGGACTGGCTTCGCGGTCCCTGATGGGAGAGCATGAGCAGGTAGTATGTGGTAGGTGGGGATGGAAGGGGGTCGGGAGCCTGACAGGTGCAGGATTCACGGCCCGAAGGGGCGGGGCCCATGCTAATGACCCCCGCCCCTCCCCCCAAGAATTCTCGTGAGAAGAACAGCTGATGTGGGAAGGGGAGGAGTGCTCGACTGGGGATCTACCTGCAGTTGGCCCTCAGAAATGCGTCTTCCCTTTCCCCCGCCGAGCCTCCCAGGCTTTTATGGTCCCCAGGTTCCAGGTTCTCAGCGGGACATTAAAGGACGAATACTGAGCTTTCCGCTACTGTATCTCAGGCACTGGTATGGATTAATTTAATCACAACAACCCCAAAACGTGGTAGTACGATATCTCATTTTTATAGTTGGGGACGCTGAGGCATGGAGAAGTTCAACATCACACAGCTGGGAAGGGGCAGAGCTAGGATCTGAACCCAGGCCATCCAGCTAGAGGGTCTCCAGTGCTTATTGAAAAGGTAGCCTAGAACGTTTCAGGCAGAAGAATAACTCCTACATCACAGGATACGTGTGAAGACCCAATAAGTGCTAAAGATGGTGCCCAATACTCAGTGAGATGCTCAGAAAATATGAGTTTAAAAAAAGATTACGGAAGATTTTACAGAAGGGATGCTGAGTAGGGTTTTGAAGGGTATATAGGAGTTTTTCTAGGAGGACTGGGCAGAGGAAGGACACCAGAGGGCCCAGCAAAGGCAGAAGAACAGAAAGTTCTATAGTGTGGCCTTCTGGCTGAGTGTGACCCAGGGCAAGATGGCCTTCACCTAGAATTTTTTCCAGACAGCCTCAGGTGTCTCCATCTGCCAGCCCTGATTATGCTGGTACTGCAGGGGGTGTGGATATGAGACCCAGAGCTGAGATCTCTCCTGTTTCCAGCCTCACCTAGCACAGGCCTGGACCCAAATTCAGTTATTATTTATTGAATATATATGTCCTGCCTCTCCTATTCACACACTTGGTTCCCTTTTACCTGGGGAGCCAAATCCAAACTCCCCTGCTTGGTTTTCAGTGCCTTGCTTGAGCTGCCCTGCTAACCTCCTATTGCTTCCTCTTGGACCCTGCCTCCAGCCATCCTGAATTTACCAGCACAGAGGACACGGTTCTACACTTCCAAGCTTTCTCACATGATGTTTCCTACCAGGAACACTCTTCCTGTAGGGACCAATATTAAGATTCCTTTTTCCTTTTAGGCTTCTCACTTTCTCCGGTGGGGTCTTCTGGGTCCTTTTCACTCCCCAACCAAAGCCCTGGGGCTGGGATCATCTTTCATCCAGCTCCTACCAAAACTGGGAGTCCCTGTATTCAGGGCTGAAGACTCTCTGGGGTGTCAAGGAGGGTCTGGGAGTGTGGGATATGGGAACTGGTCTCAGTGTAGCTCCCTGTCCTCCCTCTTTGAAGCGACCCTCTTCTGGCTGGCCTACCCCGGGACCCCGACTACTCTGTGCCCTGCTACTGCTCATCTTCTCCACCCTCCAACTCATGTTTGCCTGCTAACAGGAAGTGCGACAAGGTCTGGGGTTCGTTTAAGGGCTGCCCCAGGACAGGGGAGCTGGGACGGGCTGCAGTGCTCTGGGCTAGCCCTCAGGAAGCCCTCACCCATCTTACCCCTAGGTGCTTCCTCAGACAAGACCATGGACTATACAATTCACTGGTCCAGGACCCCAGAACCAGAGACTTTGGAAACAGCTGCTTCAGAAAACACAGTGACAAGTACAGATTGGAGGCCAGGGAGGGACTCGGGGCCTCAGTCGCATTGGTCTCCCCTCTTCACCAACCCAGACTCTCAGGAGCACTGTAATGACCAGGACCTTGTGAAGAAGCATCAGAGCATCACTAAGGTCACCCGCACCTGGGAAATCCCTTCCTGATGCACTACAGTTTACTGCTGCAGGTTTTAGCGAGGGGGTTGTGGGGGCAAGGAGATCTTCCTCAAGAACACTCCCATGGTGTCTTCAGCACTCGGAACAGCTCCCAGTGCTCAGTAGGCCTGTGTTGAAAATGTCTTAATGGATGAGGGAATTAATGGAATGGATGCACGATTGTGTGTCCTATCCTAGCGAGGTCTTGTCTGTGCTTGTATCTGGGTGTGACTGCCTATGTGTCTGTGTGGTTGTGTGTCTGAGATGGGTATGAGTGGATACCCTGGGTCTTACAACTTAAGAGTGCAAGGCTGTGTCCGTGGTTTGTGTCTGTGTGGCTACAATTGTGTTTTGACAACTGAGTGTGATTATGCATTGCGTGCTATTGGCGCTTCGTGCAGACATTGTCAATGCCATTTGCCCCTAAGGAAGAGGGCCATTTCCTGAGCCCAGGCCAGAGACAGGGCTTTGCAGGTGCATGCTGTCAAGGACAGCCTACAGGCCTGCATACATAAGGGACAAGCCATACAAGTGTACTTCTGAGCACAGGCAGACCAGGGGAGGTGCCCAAATGTGCCTGGAGGCAGAATTACCTGCACTTGGGGTATGGTACACCCATAACTCAACAGACTCAACTCATGTCCAAAACCCCCGCACTGGTTTGGGGTGAGCAAGGAGGCAGCCAGGGTTGAATTTCTACTGTCCTCATGTCCCCCTTCCCTAGAAGCCGTTGGAGACCAGCTCTTCCAAAGTCAAATGTAAGAATCCCCCCTCCTATCAAGACTATGTGAAAAAGACCTGCTTTCACCCATAGCCCCCACCTCCACAGGATGCTTCCATTGCTGCCCACTCATCCTTGCCCCAGCATCAGCTGACTCTTGCCCCTGACCTTGCCCTCCATCTCTGTCCCTGTCCTTGACACCTTCTCATGCCCCTATCTAGCCTTGGTGGATCTTCACTCTTGATCTTGTCCCCTGCCTTTATCCCTGCCCTAAGCCTCTGCCGACCTCTGCCCTGCCCCTGCCCCTGCCCCTGCCCCCACCCCTTCTAGCCTGGCTGACCCTCACCTCTGTAAACAGATAAGTCCATCATGATGATATCTGACACCCAGAAGCTCCTGCAGTGTGAACTGGAGTCACTCAAGAGCCAGCTACAGGCCCAGACCAAGGTGAGCCTCCTCGGGCAGCCCTACCCCCAGCAACCTCTGTCCCTGTCCTCTGCCCCCTCCGATCTCCAGACCTAAATTCTTCCCCTACAGGCTTTTGAGTTCCTGAACCACTCAGTGACCATGTTGGAGAAGGAGAGCAGCTTGCAGCAAATCAAGATCCAACAGCTTGAAGGTGAGGACTGGCCAAGGGTCAAGGTCATGCTGGAGGCTGTTGGGGTTCAGTTAGGTCAGAGTGAGAGAACTGGGTAAGTCTGAGTTCAGGGTCAGGATCTTGCCAGGCTAGGGCAAGTTGGGTTCAAAACTGGGCTCAGGGTGTGGTTGGGGCTTAGTCAAGTTCCCATCATCTCTGCAGAGGTGCTGAATCCCACGAGCCGCCAGACAGAGGAGGGACACAAGGGGGGCATGGAGCAGGGAAAGCAGGAACTGTATGGGGCCCTGGCTCAAGGCCTGCAGGGGCTGCAGAAGACCCTGCGTGACAGTGAGGAGGTGCAGCGAGCCCGTACTACCCGCTGCCTACAGCTCCTGGCCCAGGAGATCCGGGACAGGTGGGTGTTGCCAGGCAGGCAGCCTGGAGGCTGTGGGAGGGAAGGGAGGCCAGGTTGAGGGAAATGGGACAGACCTGAGTAAGAGGGATGGGGGACCATGGAAGGCTTGGGGGACAAGAGGAGGGAATGGGAGGGGGACAGGAGGCAGTATGTGTGTGTGGGAGACTGGGAGGCCAGAAGGCAGGAAAGACAGGAAGCTGGAGGTGGAATAGGGAGAGTGGCCAGGGACTCAGGAAGCTGGGGAGTGAGCAGATTGAGGGAGGCCGAGGCTGGGGATATGGGAGGTGGAGGGCAGAGGCTGGGGAGATGGAGGCCAGGCAATGGGAGGCTGCAGGTCAGGAGGAGAGGACTTGGGCTGGGGGTGGGGGTGGGGAAATTGTTGTTTTGAGGGGAAAGGTGGGTGAGCAGATGGGGAAAGGGGTCAGAGCCAGGGGGAATGGATGGTGGTACAGATAGGAATATGGTAAGTGGGGGAGGCCTGAGAAGGCAAATGGGCCAATGGGAGGCCAGGGGGCCAGACCCTGGACAGAGGCTGTGGGTCTAGGCTACACTGTCCCCTCAGCAAGAAGTTCCTGTGGGAGGAGCTGGAGCTGGTACGGGAGGAGGTGACCTTCATCTACCAGAAGCTCCGTGAGTGCCTGGAGCCCAAAGCCAGGAGGGGGATCCTTCTGCTCCCTAGCTTCCCTGAGTCCCCTCCCCCACAGAGGCCCAAGAGGAGGAGATCACAGACAATCTAGTGAACATCCAGAAGATGCAGAAGACCCAGGTGAAGTGCCGCAAGGTGAGAGGGGAGGATGGTGACCCTGCATGAGTTGAGGGTATGGTCATCTCTGCCAGCCTCCGCCATCAGAATAGAGCCAGAAGGCCTGGGCTCAAATCTCAGCTCTGCCACTTACTGCTGTGTGATTGTGGGCAAGTGTCTTTACTTCTCTGGGCCTCAGTTACCTCATCTGTGTAATGCATATAACAACATATCCCTACCTGAAGGGGTGGCTGCATGAACTGAGTGTCAAGCCCCTTGAGGGCAGCCTGGCATGTAATAGGTGCCATGTAATGGTCACCTTGTACCATCAACATTATTATTACTACTACTCTTCTCTCATTCCCCCCCACCCCACTCTGGGCCCCAGGTCCTGACCAAGATGAAGCAGCAGGGGTGTGAGACATCCAACTGGCCGGAGACAGAGGATGCTCCACTAGGAGGCAGTGGCTCCTGGAAGAATGACCTCCAGAAGGAGCTGAGTGACATATGGTGATGCCCAGCTCCCACTCTGATCTCTGACCCCTGACCCTCGTTTCCTCCACTCTGCACCCAATCAGATCAAGCAGCAACTACCAGAACCTGGAACCCATCTGAGTCCAGGCCTCCCTCTCCAACCAGGACTCCACTCCACCTTGACCCCCCAACATCCTGCTGCCCCAGCCCCAAGCAGCCCAGAGTCACCCAGGGCTCCCAGCTCCCCATTTCCCCGCAGGTCTGCTGTCCATGTGCTGCAGAACTCCTTCGATGGCCTCACCTTGTCCTCAGGGAACCGCCCCAGGGCTGCGAGCCTCAGGGGTGAGGGGGTCGAGCCATGCTCCGGGTTGTAGGGGTCATTCTCCAGGTTGTGGGTGTCATTCTCCAGCTTCACACGTGGAGGTCGCGTTCAGAGGCCATAGTGGGGGTCACATTAAGGAGTCCCTGGAGGTTTCATTCAGGGGTCACTCAGGGTCTCCAGGATCTTTTATAAAGGATTGATGGGGTAAAATTCAAGGGTTATTGAGGTCATGATTTGGTGTTACATTGGATCACATTCAAGGAACATGATCAAGGGACACTGGCCCATATTCAGAGGTCACTCAAGGGTCACATCCAGGGTTTGGGCATAGAGGGCCAGAATGGCACCTGTCCCTCCTGCAGGCTACAAGGGACACAGATGTCTGAGCCCTCCACTCCCCTCCTGGGACTCTGACTCGGACTCGGACCAGGATCCTTCCCAGCTACCGTTCAGCAAGAACCGCTCCTTCCCACCTGGTGTGGCTCCTCCCCTGCCCCACCCACCCCGTCCCTCCTGGCCTGCCCTGGAATCCCACAGTATGGATTCTCCCAACCAAGGCCCCGGCGTCCTTATTCCTCGCCCTGGGGTCCCCTGGACCACGCCAGGCCCTTACCCACCATCTCTTCCCCACAGCCTGAGCAGTCGGGACTGCTCTCCCTGAAGACCCCTCCAAAGAGAAAATAAACTAGCCGAGTTCCTTCTCCACCTGTGAACTGTTGCTTCTGCTGCTTCCTGTGCCTGAGAACGACTCCTCCCCCACCTACTTCTCAGTGTTGGGGAGGGTGGGGAGACCCCAGGGGCTGTTTGGGATGTATAGGCCTAGGGTCAGAGGACAGTGTGAGGCCATATTAGCATATGACAAGGTCAGGGGTTAGTTTGTCCAGATATGAGTGGCCAGACAGACTCTTTCACACTAGCTACCATTCTTCCCTTCTGGGGTGCCCTGGCGATTTGGCCTGCTGCCCCTACTGCCCAAATAGGGAAACTGAGGCCAGGAGAGGGAGCGTCGCGGCCCAGACTCACGCTCTGATACTCCGCCCTCTTCTTTCTCTTAGTACCTACCCTCACCCAGAGCCCTCCCTCTCAAACTCCATCCTTCATTCTCTCCCTAATCTATTCTAACACGCCCCTCCCCAAAGAGCAACTGAGGCCCCGCCCCGGATCTTGCTAATGAGACGTCGCGAGACCCGGCCCAAGGAGTTATGCAAATAAGGCTCCCGGAGGCCCCGCCCCTCGCTCCGTCGAGGAGTCTGCGCCGCGCTGACCCGGCCATACAGCTAGCTATTCCATCTGTTCGTCAGCCAGCCAGCCAGGCCAGCCGTCAGTCTGTCCATCCCGCAGCGCCGGTGTAGTCTAGGAGGATCGAGGGCTCAGACAGCAGCAGTCTCGACCTGGTGAGGGGGAGGGGCTTGGGGCGCCCCCTGTACCCTCTTTCGCGGGCTTCCGACCCTTGGTCGGTCTGTTTGGCCCGGGTTCGGTTCTACGGATCAAGTCCCCTGCGGGTCCAGCGTAGGGATGAAGGGCGGGAGGCGGCGAGCTGGAGCTTAGGGACCGGGTTGGGGGAGGGGAGTGTGGGGAGAGGACCCTGGGCTTGAGAAGCTAAGCGGTGGTGGTGAGGGTGACCGTGATTGTGTAATTGTCATTATGTGTCAGTGCATGAATGTGTAATTGTCATTGTGTGTCTATATATCTGTCATTGTGTGGCTTCTGGAGTGTCCGTGTGATGTGTGTGTGTGACTGTCTCCCGTGGCTGTCATTGTGTGACTGTCGTAGTGGGTATCACTCTATGGTGTGTGTGTGTGTATGTGGCTGTGTCATTGTGACTGCTATCACTGGATTGTGTGGCTCTCTTGATGTCTGGTATGGTTGTGTGAATATGACTGTCATTGTGTGGCTGCTGTTGTGTGTTCCCTTCTGATGTGTGGGGGGCCATTTTTGCGTTCTAGTGTGTGGCTGATCATGCGCCTTTCTTGTGTGGCTCTGTGTATGTCTGTCATGGTCCATGTATGTGTTCTTGTGTGGCCATATGGCTGTGGTTGTGGATGGCACCGTCTATCTCTTATGGCTCTCAGTGTGAATGAGAACTGTTAATTTGTGTGGTTGTCACTGAATTGGGGGTGTGACACTGTAACCAGTTCTCTCACCCCTATTGTGTGTGGTGACTCTTTTTGATGTGAGTCTTAAGGGTGCTGGCAGCCCTGAGTCCACATCCTTGACGGTGGTGGGTGAGGGGCTATGTGTGGAGCTCTGAGGTGTGTGAAGAACCTCCTGTTGTGTCCCCACGACTGTGTGTGTGTGTGTGGGGAGTTGTTTGATCTGTGTGGGTATCTGTGCATACTGTGCCATGTGTTTGAGTGTGCATTTATGTGTGTAGTGGGTGTTGGGCACCTGTCTGAAACAGCAGGCTTGTCTTGTTCACCACTGGGATGACACCCAGCAAAGTGCCTGGAACCCAGCAGGCACTTGGTCCATATTGCTGAGATGGATGAATACTGGGTCATGGTGTGTGTGTGGGGGGGAAGGGGGTTAGGGGGGATAGAGTTTGTGGCTGAGTTGTATACTCTGGGGGCAACAGTGTGGGTGATTGTCTCTGGGAGGGTGAAGGAACCACGGCCAAGTACATCTGAGACCCCTAGTGACCCTCACCCCACATGTTGCACTGCAGAGCAAGCCTTGTGGATGGAGTACTGGACCCAGAGTGCTTACCCTCACCTGCCTGGGCCTCAGTTTCCACATCTGTGCAATGGGGGTGACCATCCCTGCCCTGCTGGCCGCCAGGAGCAGTTGTGAGTCCGTGGGCGTGGCGGCTGCCTGTGGGAAGCCATAGGGCCCTTTCACAGGTGAGGCCAGGCTGGGGGACTCTGTTAGCCCCTCAGTTCTAGGGGTAGAAGAGAAGACGTGGTGGGCAGATAGCCCTCTAGTGGTACAGGGTGGCAGATGGGCTGGAAGGAAGTACAAAGGGAGAGGAAGCTGGGAGAGGAGGGCCTGGCCATTGGCAATGAACCACAGGGACAGAAGAGAGGCATCTGTGGGCCATGGGTGAAGGGGCTCAGGGAAGGTGGGGGACATAGAGCATGGAGTCCCCTGTAAAGCACGTGGGGAAAGAGGATGGGGTCTCCTAAAAACTGGTAGGGGTGAGGACCTTTATAAATGGATCCTTCTCTATGGGGGAGGGGTCCCCATTAAGCTGGGGAAGTCTCTTCTAAAGGCCAAGGGGAGGGGTCCTGCTTGGTCGGGAGGAGAGGCCCTTCTGAAATTATGGGGTCAGAATCTCTTATGTAGACTGTAGGGGGTGAAGACCACTAGAGAATCTGGGGTTTCCCCTACACAGGCTGAGCTGAGCACATTGTGTCAGGGGAGGCTGATGTCTCCTACAGGCAGAGGCAGCACCAAGACCTGGATATGCAGAGGCCAGGTCTGAAGGCTCAGGGGGTGGAGCCAGAGCTCCTTGGCAGTCCTCTGGGGGGCCAGGGGTGTGGCCAGAGGACTCCATAGGGGCCAGTGATCTGAGCCTCCCCCTAGGCCCCACCCCTGCCACCCCACGCCCTCCCCACCTCCCACCTCCACAGGCCCCAGCCTTCACCATGGCAGGAGGGAGACCTCAGCTGAAAAGGAGTTTCTCCATCATTCCCTGCTTTGTCTTCGTAGAGGTGAGGAACCCCATACCTCCCTCAGACTCTCATTGGGAAGGGGGTGTACCTGTCTGTCTGCCTCCTCTCTCTGCCTAACCTCAGTCTCCCTCATCCTGGCTAGGTCCCTACCTGGACCTATTTTTCTACCTCTCTGGCACCAGTCCTGACTTCTCTCTCCCTGATCTCTCACTCCCTGTCTCTCTGGGGAGTGAGAATGCTGTTCCCTTTCTCTTGAGCTTGCACTCAGAAATGGCACTACCCAGGTTCCAATCCTCCTCTGTCCATCCTTACTGAGGGACTCTGGGCACTTCACATATCCTCCTGAGCCTCAGTTTCCTTTTCTGTCAAATGGGCATACTTAGAGTCCCTCTTTCCTAGGGCTGTTACGAAGGTAAAATGCATTCATTCACAGAATGGATGTAGTATGACGCCTCACCCACAATTAGGGTTATACCTGTGGTAGCTCGTTCTACTAGTAGTATTATTTCTTTCCCTGGTGATCTGTCACTCTGCCACCCACTGTCTCTGTGTGTCTCTGGTCTAGTCCCAGCCATGTCCTCACTCTCTGCCCAATCCCTTCTCTTCTCTCCTCCATTCTACCATTCTAGTCCCTTCTCTTTCTCGTCTTTGCTTTTTCTCTCTCTCCTCTTCCCTCTTCTCTCTTTCCCCTCCACTTTTGTCTTCTCTTTCTTTGTTTCCATCTCTATCTCTTTTCTCCATCTCTTTCTTTGTGTCTCCCAGACCCTGACCCTGCTCTCCCCACTTCCCCACCTCTCTGTCTCTCTCACTCTTTTTATCTCCTTCAGTCTTGATCACTCTTTGTTTCCATGTCTGTGTGTGTGTCTCTCTCTCCATGTCCCCAGCTCAGGCCTGACCCTCACTCTTCTGTTTCCATCTCTCTCCATCTCTCCTTCCACCCTGACTGGGCGGCAGTCGGTGCTGCTGGGTGTGGTGGTTCTGCTTGCTTACCGCTTGGAGTTCACGGACACCTTCCCTGTGCATACCCAGGGCTTCTTCTGTTATGACAGTACCTACGCCAAGCCCTACCCAGGGCCTGAGGCTGCCAGCCGAGCACCTCCTTCACTTATCTACGCCCTGGTCACCGCTGGGCCCACCCTCACGGTGAGATTGGGGGTAGCCTTGGTAGACTATGGGAAGACCTCCCAGGAGGCAGGAGGGCCAGGGGAAGGTAGGCAAAGGGCTTGAAGGCCAGGAAGACCCTGTCTTGGTCTCACCCACAGATCCTGCTGGGGGAGCTGGCACGTGCCTTTTTCCCCACACCACCCTCAGCCATCCCCATCATCAGGGAGAGCACCATCGTGTCTGGGGCCTGCTGCCGCTTCAGCCCCCCACTGAGGAGGCTGGTCCGCTTCCTGGGTGAGTGACAGGGCCAGGGGTCAACCACACAAAGGGATATGAGCCAGGCTCATCCATAATCAGAATTCCGGGGTAGGGGAGGGCCTAGAATTGCCTTAATGGCACCTTCAGGGGCAAAGAGGGACTTGGGCTCAGGCCAGGCATAATGGAGGTGTTAGGGAAATGGGTGGGGCCTAAATCAACCATGATGGCAACTGTAAGAGGAGGGCCCCAAATGGCCACAAGGAGAATCTCATAAAAGGGGGACACAAGCTCAGGCCAAACACCGTGGAGCCCCAGCGATTTGAGACCTGAGCTGTGCATTAAATGTAGTCCCAGTCTACGGCCATGATACCCTTAACAAGCCTGATCCCGTCTGATCTCGGAAGCTAAGCAGGGTTGGGCCTGGTTAGTACTTGAATGGGAGACCACCTAGGAAGACCAGGTACTATAGACATAAAATAAACAAACAAACAAATAAATAAATAAATAAGGGATTGTAAGCTGACAAGGTCCTTGCAATCTGTGAGGTCAACCAAGGGTTGCCTCGCCTAAAAAACAAACAAACAAACAAACAAATAAATAAATGTAGTCCCAGCCACAATGGGTAGGGGAGGGGGCACAGCTTATCCATAATGGTGATCCCTCTGGGAGAGGATTGGAGGAGATCCAGCTCTGGCTTACTGGTTATCCAAGGGAAAAGTTATCAACTCGGTAATAGCATTTCCAGGGCAGGTATAAGCAGGCCCAGAAATGCCATCAGGGCAATCCAAGGAGGTCCCAGGCATGAGCCCAGTCCTGATGTAATGCTGTTGAGAGGTCCCAGCCCAGCTCTAAGGGGGTTACAGGGGAGGGCCTACTCCTGACGTAGTGGTGATCCTAGGGAGACAGAGGCAGGAGACCCAGAGTGCCATCATGGTCACCCAGCTATAATGAGGTATGTATGGGCGTTAAGGGGAGTCCCAGGTACTTTAATGGTGGTCACCGGAACAAGGAGACAGGGACCCAGAAGAACCATATGTGGGCTCACAAGAGGAAGGCCACTGGAGTGTCAGCCCCCTCCGCATGAACCCTTTCTCCTACTCTACCCCCAGGGGTCTACTCCTTCGGCCTCTTCACCACGACCATCTTCGCCAACGCGGGGCAAGTGGTGACCGGAAACCCCACACCGCACTTCCTGTCCGTGTGCCGCCCCAACTACACGGCCCTGGGCTGCCCGCCGCCCTCACCAGACCGGCCAGGGCCTGACCGCTTTGTCACCGACCAGGGTGCCTGCGCCGGCAGCCCCAGCCTGGTGGCAGCTGCGCGCCGTGCCTTCCCCTGTAAGGACGCTGCCCTTTGCGCCTACGCAGTCACCTACACGGCGGTGAGCCCCTAAATGGGAACATGGCAGTGCGGGGTGGCCAGCAGACAGGAGGCCACCTGGGCTGAAGCCCCCTGTTCCTTCCCCCAGTGAGGTTACGCCCAGGCTCTCTAACTCCTCCAGACCCTGGTCACACCCCTGAGTCTGAGTCTGTTGGGGTTCTTGACTGCACCTCTTGGTGTCTGGCCATGCCTCCTGACCCAGTAATGCCAGGGCCAATGGAGGCTGTTGACTCGGCTCTGCGGGACTAGGACACTGTCCCTGGAGCCTAGCCATGTCTCCAGGATGCTACAGGTCCTGGATATTGGCAGGGAGACTGGGTGAGTGGGCTTTCAACTCCGTGCCCTATGCCCATGTACCCCGCACCCTTTGTCTTTGCCCTTTATTTTCCTGGCTATGTCCTTGACTCAACTCTGCTAGGACTTGCTGACTCTTCCTGCTTTTCCCTGGTTGCACCCCCTATTACTTTGATTCCTTTTTAGCATCTGGGTTTATGCTTCTAACTCTGTCAGATGTCCCTTGGAATTTGAGGACTCAACCTCCTGGAGCTCCTGGACCTGTCCCTTGGGCCCTGACTCCACTCTCTGGTTCTGTGGCCACACCCTAGCCCAGCAAGTGACTGATCCCTGAGAAATTCAGCCCAGAGGCATTCCACTGCTCTCTGGTGATTTGGCCATGCCCCCATCCCTGAAGGGCCCTCTGGGAATCAATGACTCCATCCCCTGAACTTCTGTCCCCTGGCTCTGTTCCCTGGAGTGCCTTAACCACATCCTCTGGCCCTGGCCAGTGCAGATCTTGGGGATTCTGGAAGTGCCCCCAGCCCAAAACAGAGTGGCCACTTGGGTTTGGCAACTGTGCCACCTGTATCCCCTGATGGGTCTGGCTCCCACAGATGTACGTGACATTGGTGTTCCGTGTGAAGGGCTCCCGCCTGGTCAAACCCTCACTCTGCCTTGCCCTGCTGTGCCCTGCCTTCCTGGTTGGCGTGGTCCGCGTGGCTGAGTATCGCAACCACTGGTCTGATGTACTGGCTGGCTTCCTGACTGGGGCGGCCATTGCCATCTTTCTGGTGAGCCCCCTTCACACTCATCCTGGTATGGGAGACCCTCCATCATCTCCCTGACCCAAGAGACAGGGCTACATGATGGTGAAGAGTGTGGACTGTGTGACCTTGGATGAGACCTTTAACCTTTCCTTGCCTGGATGTTCTCATCTGTGAAATGGAACAATAGAACAGGGACCAGAGTGAGGCAAGTGAGGTGCTCACTTTGATTGTAAAATTTAAGGAGGTGGTAAAACACTCAGTAATCCAGATAAGTAATATTTTAATAAAATCCTTTTTAAAATCAAAATTAATGTAAATAAATAAAAAATTTAAATAAAGGCAAGATCAAATCCTGTCCTTGCACAACCTAGCCTTACTTGCCTCCTCCTAGTCCCAGCCCTGTAGAATAAATAATAATAGTAGCTACCTCTTAGCAAAGTGGAAAGAACTATTCTTAGCACACAGTAAGTACCATAAAAATGTTAGCCATCTTTGAAAGCCTGAGCCTCAGTTTCCTTCTCTGAAAAATGGGCCTCGGGCCTCGACATGCTTCTCACCCTGTGTCCCAGGTCACCTGCGTCGTGCACAACTTTCAGAGCCGGCTGCCCTCCAGCCGAAGGCTCTCACCCTGGGAGGACCTGGGCCAAGCCCCCACCATGGACAGCCCCCTCGAAAAGTTAAGTGTGGCCCAGGTAAGGGGGGCCGGGGGCTGCTCCCAGCTGGAGAGGGTGGTGGGTGGAAGAGGACCAAGGAGGCAAGGAGTCAGGCAAAAGGTCAAAAGGTGGGAGGGAGTCCTAGAGCCATGGGGAGGTGGAAGGACGGCTCATCTCTGTAGACATAGGTCCTGGGAGATAGTCCCACCTAGTAGAAGCGTATGCCACCTTTCTCCCTGCCAAGGGAACATGGTTAGTCCTGAGAATCTTTTCCATCGAGCTCTCTACCCAGTGAGCTCCTCGTGCTGGGGCCGCTAGCCCCATCCTTCTGCCTTTTTGTCTCAGGAACCCGAGGCCTGCAGGCCGCATTCGACACCGGCACGGCTCACCCCATCCAGTGAGTGTCGAGGGAATGGGGGAATGAATGGGGAGACTTCCAGATGGCGGTCACTGCCACAGAGGTCTCACCTCCTCCCAAGCTTTCTGATCCCCTGACTTCTGACCCCTGATCCCCAGAGCCGCAGAACTGCGCCCGCCGTGGCCACCTGATCCCCAGCTGCGTGTCTTCCAGGGCTCCAGCCATGTGTTCGTCGCCCCGTGTACCCCGCCCTCGATTGAGGTCTGAGCCAACACCCCTGCCGCTGCCCCTGCCCCTGCCAGCACCAACCCCCAGCCAGGGTCCCTCACCTTCCTCTCCTGGGCCTGGGGGGCCGGGTGGGGGTGGTGGACGTGGCCGGAAACTGCTGCTGCCTACACCCTTGCTTCGGGACCTATACACCCTTAGTGGACTCTATCCCTCCCCCTTCCACCGGGACAACTTCAGCCCTTACCTGTTTGCTAGTCGCGACCACCTGCTGTGAGGCCTGACCACCTACCCAGAATCTGCCCAGTCCCCATTTCTCCCTGCCACACGTGTGCGTGCGTGTGCCATGTGAGTGCCAAAGCCCCTGTTCCCAAACCAGCCAGGCCCAGACATCAGAGGATGGCTGGAAGGACATTTGGGGGACTCCCCGCCTCTTGCCCTCAGGGACATCCAAGTGGGCATAACTGGAAGGTGGGCTCTTGCCCCCTAGGATTACCCTTTTAAGGTCCAAATCCTGACCCTATTGGCCATTGCCAAGCCATTGGGAGCCTCCAGTTCTCTAAATTCTAACCAAAAGTTTACCTTAGCCAATGGGAGCCTCCTTCTCAATTCTTAGAATCCTCAGGCAAGAGGGCAACTCCAGTGTCTAAACAACCAATATGAGTCTTTGGTTTTTGGAATTTCTAGGGTGGGTGGGTATGATTCCAGCCAATGGGGGACCACCTATGTCAAAGCCTGTGTTAAATTGAGGAGGGAGGTGAGGTTATCCTTTCTCACTGGGTCCTCTTGCCTCAGAATCAGAATCCTGCCAGAGGGTGGGGGCAGGCTCCCCCATGGTAGGGTCCTTGGGGCATCCCTTCCCCTCTCAGTTCCTCCCCCAAGTGCACCGTCTCACCCAGTCCCTCCTAACTCCCTACTTATGCAGGGTGTGTCCATTTCAGAGGTTTGAGGATTTAGGGTGCTGACCCCCCTTGCCTGTGCCCAGGTCACCCCAAACCCTTCTGTTATTTATTAGATCTGTGGGAAAGGACTTCTTTTTTTCTTGGAACCCACCCCTGTTCTTCATACTGTACCCCCATGCCCAGCCTCATGCAGGTGTGCCAACATGGGGGGCGTGAGTGGAGCAGAGAGGGCTCCCCAACCCTGGGGTAGCCAAAGGCAGTGGGAAGAGGAAACACTGCCTCCCTTTCCTGCCGCCTCCTCATCTTTAATAAAGACCTGTTTGTAACAGAAATCTGGCCACCTGCCTTCCTCCCCTGGGTGGTAGAGTGTGGAAGACTTTAATTGTGGGGCTAGGTGTTGGTGAGGCTAGGTGTGAGTATATTGTCACAGTGTATCTGAGGGTGATTCTGGAGAGGCAATGTGGAGCCGTGGGGCCAGCAAGTTGGATTTAAAACTTGCATCAACATTTCTTGGCCTCAGGAAACTTAATTAACTTCTCTGTGCCCTTGTTTCTTCATGTCAAATACAGACTCACAAGCCATACGTAAGGCACACAAACCCACAGTGAGGGGCCTTACATGGCTATCTTCCCCAGGCAGCTGGCCAGTTTCTGACTGTGGCCAAGGTGCAGAGAGCACAGGGAATAGGGTGAGGGCACTCAGAGGGTCCTGATTGTGAAGGGAGATGCTAAAGGCAGTCGGAACCTCTAAGCCAAACCCCTGGCAACACGGATGAAAGCGGGGGTTCTGATTGTGAGGCTGTGCTGAAGACCCAGAAGAGACCAGGGAGAGTAGGAGGGGCAGGAAGCCACAGACACCTCACCACCATCATGGCTCCCAGAGCCAGTCAGGGCATAGAGTCATCCAGGGACAAGGAAAGGGGAGTCTGCTTCCCCTCTCCCCTCATTCATTCATTAAATAGCATGGAGCACCTACTGTGTGCCAGGTGCTGTGTAGTTAGATACAGGAGCTGTAGCAGTGAACCGAATAGACACAAATTCCTGCTGTCATGGCACTCACATTCTAATATGTAAGAGAAGGACATTAAACAAGGTATAAAAGCTATATACAGAGTCATAATCCCAAACTTCAAAAAGGTCCAAAAACCAAAATTTTTTTTCATAACTCATTTGTGGCAAAAACCTGACCCGAACTGACATGAAGTTATTTATTTAAATTAACATGAACATTCTTATATTTTATTGCAGATAAAGTGTTGATTTGGGGGTGTTATCCCAGGCCCCACCAGGG
Source organism: Eidolon dupreanum (assembly GCA_028627145.1). Lineage (NCBI taxonomy): Eukaryota > Metazoa > Chordata > Mammalia > Chiroptera > Pteropodidae > Eidolon > Eidolon dupreanum. The sequence continues at coordinate 30,446,232 of CM053512.1, read as the reverse complement.
CTGTTTTGCAGTAAATAGAATTTACACCATAGTACCTTTCAAAAATCTGAAAAAATTTGAATTCCAAACTCTAAGGTCAAGGATTTAGGTCAGGGATTCGGATCTCTGATATGTTAGACATTGATAAGTGATAAGGAGAAAACTCAAACTAGAGGAGACAATGGGACAACTGTGGGATGGGGAGTTGTTTGCTAAGAACATACCTGGGGTGAGGGAATAGAATTCCAGGCAAAGGGAAGAGCAAGCATGAAGGCCGTGAGGTGGGAGCATGCCTGTTGTGTTCAGGGAATGGCGTGGAGACCTGTGAGGCCAGAGTGGAATGAGAAATGGGGAGGTGGTGGGCCTGATTGTGAGCCACAGGGAATGAGATGAGAGCATGAAAGAGCTGAAGGCAAAGGAGGGACAGAATCATGGAGCCTCTTGCTTTACCAGCCAAAGCTCCTGTTTTCAGGGCTCGCACCCCTGAGACTGGTGGTGGCCCCACCTGTCGCACAGGGCCTCCACGCAGAGCAGGGAGGAAGCAACGTTTCAGCACGGCGGGCAGCACCTCGGCCAACGCAATTGGTGCTGTCCACGGTTCTGATGTTAAGCGCGGGCCAAGAAAGTGTAAAATGGGGGCTGCAGGACACAAAGAAGTGTCTAGGCCCTGTATAAAGGCTAATAACAGCAGCCTAGCACATGCAAATGTCTCACTTGAAATGTTCTTTCCCCACATGTCTTTCCCCCCTCACTACCTTCAAGCCTTTTCTTGACTGTCAACTTCTCATTGAGGCCTGCCCCACCATCAAGTTCCCTTCTTTACGTGTACAAACATTTTTTTTTTTTGCATGCACTTAACATCTGCTCATAGACTATTTAAATTCCTCCTCATGCATAGTGTCATTATCTTCTCCCTCACTAGGATGTCAGCTCAGACAGAGGCTTCATTGTCTGTTCACTGCTGAGTCCCTAGTGCCCAGAACAGGTGCTCAATAAATATTTGTTAAGTGAATTAACTGGAGGATGTTGATAAGCAGGGGAGAAGCACAGACTGACCCTGAGCCATCCGCTTCCGCATCCCCTCACCCATTGATTCACCCTTCTCCAGGGAGCTCCTCTTATTTAAGCGTCCTTCTGTCAGGACATAAAGACAGGGTTCTGAGAAGTGAGACAGAGAAATACTGTTTTCATGAGAGATATGCCAAGCGTCTGCATCTCCACCAATGTACTCACTCAGCCTGCATTTATGGGCATCTATGTGTGCCAGGTGCTCTTCTAGGAGGAAGGGACCCAGCAGTGAACAAAAGAAAAACCCTACCCTGGTGGAGGTAACATTCTAGTGAGGAGAGAGGCAATAAAGTAAATACATAATGTTGGAAGTGATGTTATTTAAAGATATATAAAGATAGATAAGCCTGAAGGAGTGAAGAGTGTGCGATTTTGCACAGGTAGTCAGGAAAAACATCTCTGAGTATGTGACATTTGAGCAGAGACCTGAATGGAGTAGAAAAATGAGCCACAGGAATATCTGGAAGCTGAGTGCTTTAGGCAGGGGAACAGCAAATGCAAAGGACCTGAGGTGGGGCTGTGTTCAGAATGCTCCCGTGTATGTAACTGTATGATACAAGTATCACTGCTGAGTGCTTGTGGATTTGGAGTGTTGCAAAATGAGGTGAATCTTGGGTTGTGTATATGTTGGCGGGGGCAAGGTGATGCTTTTGACAAGGCAGTGTAACAGTGTACCTTAACTCTGTGTGTGTATAGAAATATGTGCAGAAACACTAGCTGAAAGGAAATGTGTGTGTGTATGTGTGTGTGGTGGTGGCAATGACATAGTTGTATCAGTGTTCCGATGTGTGTGCCTTTAAGGGAAGGGTGTGGAGGTGGGAATGTGGGAGAGAGTGTGTATGAGATGCTTTGTGTCAGGATAGGATAGGGCTGTGAACATGTGGGTGATGGGGATTCTGGAAATGGAAAAAATGCAGAGATGCCATGATGTGTGTGTCTGTAGAGGAGTGTGGGAGTACCTGGCTGAGTGGGTGTATTGGGGGATGTTGTGAAGACATGTTCTGGTCCCAGAAAGAGAAAAAGCCCAGGAAATCTCAGTTCCGCTCTGCTTCTGGGTCTCCTGGCAACTTGCACTACTTTGAAGTTACCAGGAGACAGAGTTGCCAGGGCAACAGGGGCCTGAGTAGCAGCTCTGGGGCGAAGTCTGGGTGAGGAGCCTTAGCCAGTGATCACTTGATTACTCACCTTGTTCCTCCTGCTCTCGCGGTTTCTCATCCATCCTACCTTTCTTCATTCATTTATTTAATGAGCATATACTGAGAATCTACAATGAGATAGTCACTGTTCTGGGTGCTGGAGTTACCGAGCGAACAAGGCACACAGGTCCCTCCTGCCATGGTTCTCCTTCAGTCTCCCAGTCCCTGTCTCTTTGTTTCTCCTGGCTCCTTCTTTGTTCTATAGTGCTGCCTCCCCCCTCCCCTATCCCTAGCAGGACCTAAGGAGTCCCCAGGCCAAAAAAGAAGCCAGTTGAGACGCCTCACAGACCCTCAGAGACAGCTTTTGATATTTTGCACACGAATGTCCCTGAGCCTACAGCCCCCCTCCCTCACCACCACACATCAGACACTTGTGCCAGTATCCAGATGCAGAGAGAGACAAATACACAGCCCCTCCTTCTCTCCGTTTTCTCAACTGTCATTGGGTGACATCAGCAAAAACACACACAGACACATGCCCATCGCAATATTCCTCGGAGATGTCAGGAGTTCCATTTTGCAGGTGAGCAAATTGAGGCCAGGAGACTTCAATGTATCAATAATTAGGGCCTGCTCCCTCCAGCTCTCAACACTTAATCTGTCTGATTAGCTGATTAGTTCACAGTAATAGTATTCATGCTGCTTCTCTCAGCTGACTGAGCCAAGAAAGAGAAGGATCTTTTCTCCCTCAAAATTCCTCATTCCTCCTCCCTCAGCCTAGGTTATTCGCCCTTTCACCAGTGAAGGAGATGGTTTAGTTCAATCTAATTTCGATGGACAGATTCCTAGACCAATGGAGAAGCTAAGAGCACCGCAACCAATGAGGCCTTGGCTTGGGCAGGACTAAGGGCAGAAACGGGCCGCCGATTGGACAGAGGTACGTCGCGGATGGCGGAGAAGCTGAGGCGGGTGCTAAGTCCCGGCAGGGCGGCCGAGCCCGGGGAGAAGAACGGAGCTGAGATCGAACCGCCTCTGTTGCTGCTGGGCGGTCCAGGTTCTGGAAAAACCGCGCTGCTATTCGCGGTGGCCCTAGAGGCGGCAGGGGACGGCCGAGGCCCCGTCCTTTTCCTGACCCGGAGGCCTCTGCAAAGCCTACCCTGCAAGACGCCGGCAGCGCTCGACCCCCTGCGGTTACAGGTAACGCGGGGACGAAACCAGAGGCTGACCAGCCAGTGGCGGGACGACTCGAGAATTAAGTGACACGTATACAGACCAATGGGGGGGATGAAGGAAGGGCGCGCCGGAACAACCAGTGTGAGGCGGAGTCAGGATTGAGCGGCGAGGCGTTGGTGGGGCGGAGGGGGACCAGACGAGGGTAAGGGGCGGGGCTAAAACTTGTTACCCCGACGCGAGTTAGCTCCAGGGAAGCCAGTCAATGACTAGGTCCAACTGGGACGGCTAGAGGTGGGTTTTGCGTGGAAGGATTGCCCTAGAGATTTGGCAGAAAGACATACGTTGTTTTCAACTGATACCAGGCAATGATGAATAAAAACAGGGAGGGGGGTCGCATAGAAGACTATTCAGCCACTCTGAGCTGCTTCATTCTGGAACCAGCTGTCCGGGGAGTGAGAGCCTCACCCAGGACAGTTTGCAAGGAAGCAGGGCTGGTATATCTGGGAGCCTCACTTCCTGTGTTGAATTTGGCCTTTTCTTTTTTTCTCTCCCTCTAGAAGATCCGTTTCCAGTACCCACCCTCAACCTGTGAGCTCCTCCAGTTGCTGTGCTCTGCACATGAGACCCAGGGGCCTGTCCCCTCCCTTCTGCTGCTTGACGGCCTGGAAGAGTACCTAGCTGAGGACCTGGGGCCCCAGGAAGCCGCCTACCTTGCTGCCCTTCTTCTGGACACAGCTGCCCACTTCAGCCACCGGGTTGGGCCTGGCCAAGGCTGTGGCCTCATTGTGGCCCTCCAGACCCAGGAGGAGGGAGATAGTGGGGATGCTCTGCACCTGTCACTGCTCCAGAGGTATTTCCCTGCCCAGTGCTGGCTGCAGTTTGATACACCGGGCCCAGGACAGTGCTGCCGCAGAGCCTGCCTAGAGCCAGGTGGGCAGGGCCTCAGGGCAGAGTGGTTGGTGGCTTTCCAACCAGATGGAGAGATGACAATTACCCCATGGCCTACCCAGGCTGATGATCCCAGTTCAAACAAGTGTTCAAGCTCTGGAGGCCAGCCTTGAGAATTGGTGTGTGACCTCCTCTCTATGCCTCAGTTTCCCATGCCAGGAATACTTACCACAGGGACACTTGCAGATTCAAAGACCTAAAGAATGTAAGGTGCGTTTTCCCTTTTAAAAATAGCATTATCTTGTACACATTGTATCCTAACATATTGTTTAGTTTTGCTGTTTTAAACTTTATGAAGAGTTTCATGAGAAATGGCATCTTCTGAGAATTCTTTCTTCTCCCCCTCAACATTATTACTAAGATTCAGCCACATTTTTTAGTCTACTTTCTCTACTGCGTATAATTCCATGGGTAACTATACCCCAATTTATTCATCAAATTGACTTATTTAGTGCTATGAACATTCTTGCACACATGTCCTGGTGTATGTGTGTGAAGGTTTTTAGGATATAAACCTAGAATTAGAATTGCTGGGGCAGAAGGTATGCATATGTTCAACTTTCCTAGGTTATGTCAAACTTTTAAAAAATAGTTAAACCTGAACTCCCTTTGAACCACTTGATGACATTTGGTGTCATCAAAGTACTTTCTTAGAATGGGGCCTGATACAGAATAAAGGCCTATGAATTATTGTTGTTATTGGTGGCAGAGACAAGCTAGAGGCCCATTAAACAGCTTTCCTCTTCCTGGGTGCACAGCTAAATTACATTTCCCATCCATTGATGGTTCTAGCTGGGGTCATGTTGACTATTTCTGGCCAATGGAATTTGTGAAGAGATGGAACCCACTTTTAGGCTAGATCCCTAAACAGCCCACAGAATCTTCCGATTCTCTCTTATTGGCTGACAGGATGCAGAGGACCCACCTAAAGACTCCAGGCTAGGCCTCAGGGATAGTGAAGCTACAGACTGGAAGAGTCTGGGCTTCTTTCTCACCTCAGGAATGGCTGCTTTCAGTTGAAATAAGAGAGAGAAACCACCTTATATGTTAAGCCACTCAGATTTAGGAGTTGTTTTTTATGGCAGCTAGCATAACTTATACTGACTAATTCATTTTATTATGATTATTATTCAGATTTCCAGGTTCTGAATTTCAGACTGAGTTCACAGCCTTTTACTGCTGCCCCTGTGGCCTGGGCCCAGGAAAGGTGGGGCTTACACACACACACACACACACACACACACACACCCCTATACATTTAAAAATACTGCAAGTTCGTGACCTGAGCAGGATGGATTGGGCACAAAGCCAAGGTCAGCAATGCCCCTAGTCCTGAGGAAGGCCTTGCTGACTCTACCCAATGAGTCTTGGGCCTGCACTAGCACTTGAAGTCATGCTGGGTCCCCAAGCATCTGAGGACTAGAGTCCTAGGTGCAGGCTGTGTAGGTGGGGGGGTGAAGGCTCGGGGGCTGGGACAAGGCTGTTCTCATAAGGGTTGGAATAGGGGCCATTGGATGAGCCACCCTTGGCTCCCTGGAAGTCCCCTGAGCTATAGTCAGTTGAGATGCCAGAGTCTGACACCACAAGGTACAGGTACTTTAGGTGGGGTGGGGTGGGGGGCAGCTCAGGAGGCAGTGCCCTTGGGCGCAAGAGCTGGGAGCTGGTGTCCAGGATGGTGTACTCAAAGCTGGCAGCCGAGGCCCCTTCTGGCTTCAAGGCCAAAGCTGATGAGCAGGAGGATGCTTCTGAGCCTTCATCCAAGGCTGCTATGTCCAAATTGCCACCAGGCCTTGGGTCCTCACTGGGTGGGCTCTGGGGCAGCAACCACTTGTCCAGCACCAGGTAGGTGTCCTGGGCATGCTCATTTCCCACTGGCTCCAGTATGGGCCCCTCATCATCTGCTCCTTGCTCTACTGCTTGTGTCACCCTCCAGCAGCGTTCAGAGAGGACTTCCAGGGGGGTGGGTGTGTCCTCTGTGAATGGGGTGCAGGGGTTCCACCACAGACAGCTGTTGTTCTGGTACAGCCACAGCTGGGGAAACAGCACCCAGCCGGCTCAGAGACCTGGAGTTTGGCCACAGAAGCAGGAAAGCCACAGGCCCTGAGGGGACAACCAGGCCACCTACCTGGAAGTTACCCTTGTGGGTGGTGAAGAGGCCCTCAAACTCACTCTCAGGGCTTGGGATGCCAGGCCAGATCTTCTGCTTCAGAGTCCTGATAAAACCAAAAGAAACGAATACATTGGCATGTGTCATTGAACACTCACCAATACCTCTTCTGCATCCAATCACAGGGGCACAGACACTCCTAGCCCTGGTTGTGATGAAGGCAGAGAAATGCATAGGGGCTCAGGAGCAGAGGATTCGGCTGGAACATCTGCAGGGCCCTATAGAAGGGCAAATGAAACAGGATTTTGAAGGATGTACAGGAGTTCAATATGCTGCCTCATGTTCCCTCTAAACCTGGCTCAGGCTTGCCTAGAGGTCTGTTATGTTATTCTCTCACTCTTTCCCATGGTTCCCCGATGCATTAGAATAAAATCCAATCTCCTCCCCACAGCACTGCAGAAGACCCTGAATATTCTAACCCCTGTCACCTTACCACATCATCCACCACTCTCTCTTAACGTACTCTGCTCTAGCCATAGAGTTCTTGCAGCTGCTTCAATGTTCCAAGCTCATTCCCACCTCAGGGTCTTTGCACTTGCTGTTTCTTCTTGCTTTTCACATGACTGCCTCCTTCTATCCTTTAGATTTCCACCCTGAAGTCACCTCCCAGAGGTCTTCCCTAACCATCCTGTCATGTCCCCATATCCCATTTGTTTCTGTGATGTCACTCATCACAATTTATAATCAAATATCTGTTGGTTCCCTTGTTTGTTGTCTGATTCAACTATGAGATCTACAAGGTCAGGAACATGTCTGGTTTGTTCTCCATTTTCTCCTCAGTGCCCAGGACATAGTTGGCACTCAATATGTATCTTCCAAAGAAATAAATGAACAGGGCCTTGAAAGACAACTAGGAGATTGCTGGGTAGACAAGGCAGGAATATCCATCCAGGCAGAGGGAACAACATATGCTGAGGCCTGGGGCTGTGAAACCACATGGTATGTGCTTAGAATTACAAATACCTCAGAATGGCTAATATCATAAAGCATCTGAGGAGCTTGACAATAGGGATGGAGAGACATTCAGGAGTTTAAATCTTTCCTTAAGCCCATCTCACTGATTTTATAAAACTTGATGAAATCGAGAAAAGGAAAGAGCAAAGGAATCCACGATGGAGCAGTCCCTGAGGTAGAAGAAAAACTACTGACTCCTCACTATGTGACCTTGGGCAGGTACCTGGCTCTCTCTGAGCCTAGGTTTCCACAGCAAAAGGGGAGGGGAGAGGGGGGTCTGGGCTGGGTGTCGGAATGGGATGCTCACCGGCGGTGGGAGAGCAGGGCGAGCACGGCGAGCAGCAGCAGGATGAGCACGAGGATGAGAGAAAGCGTCAGGATGAGGGGGTCCAAGTCTGGAGAGCCGGTAAGAGGTCAGGGCGGTGGGCCTGCCCACCGTGGGGTCCTCTCCAGTCCCTCCTACACCCTGCCTGGGGCCTCACCACTAGCCGTCAGCAGCGACGCAGGTTGCGACCAGGCGCTCCAAAAACCATCGAAGCTCGGCTCGGCCATACGTGCGCGTACCATAAAGGTGTAACGCGTTCGGCCCCGCAGGTTGCTCAGCACGCAGTCTGTGCGCCCATCCAGGATCTCTACCTGGGGGCGGGGCCCAGATGAGGGGCATTGGCCAATACAGCGACGGGCGTGCAGGGAGGACAAATCAAAGAAAGGAAGGACGGCGCCCAAGCACTGTAGAGGGGCGGGACAATGAAAGTAGGAGGTGGGGCCCAGGGAGGCTTGGAGCCAATCAGGACAAGGTCGCAGGTAACTTCAGGGCCAGAGCATAGAGGAGGCGGGATTCTGAAACGATCTAGAGTTTGGGATGAGTTATATTCAGGTGGGCTGAGGAGGCTTTGAAAAAGCGGCCTTGTCGGGGGCATGGAGCTGTATTAGGCGCCAGGGCAATGGGATGTCGGGCGTCAGGGGCGCTACCTGGAGGGGCGAAGCCATGGGGGCGGGGCCATGGTGACGGTCTGGGCGGGACTTAGAGGGGTTGGGCCTTTGGGACTGAGTGGTAGGGGCCTGTCTCACCCTCTGCGCTCCCCCTGCTGCGCTGCCTGCAGAGATGTTCACCTCGTAGCGTATAAGGCTCGCCATAGGGGCCCCAGGCGGTGGGAGCCAGCGCAGTACCACGTGGCCGCCCTTGTCTGCCCGCCGTGCCTCCAGCTCTGCTGGGGGGTCCAGGAGCACTGCGGAGAAGAGTTGCTCAGGTGGGCGGAGACCGAGAACACCTCCCGACCACACCCCCATTTCCGGCTAACTTACCCACTTCGTTGATCTGGATGACACGGCGGTAGCGTGGAGCTCCCGAGGAGGCTGCTGTTACGCGCAGCTCTAAGGGCACGAAACTCGACGTGTCGTCGGTAGGCAACGAGCACCAGAAGCGCGTAGCTCCACGGCCTGCGGCCTCTTGGTGTAGGCGGCACGGCTTCCACTGCTCACCTCTGTGTGAGGAAGAACCAGGGAGGGAAGGGAACAAATTAGGAAGTATTACCCAGACTGTGGGCGCATTTTGGATACTAACACGAGGAGGCCTTCCATCCCTGACGTACGCGACGCCTTAGAACTGATTTGGAGGGGTGTTGTCCCAGCCCTGACGTTTGGGGTCGCGCTTCAGCGGTGATTGCCAGAGTGTTCCAGCCCTGGCCACTAGGGGACGTGACAGCCCTGACTCCTCGGGCTTCCCACCAGTAACCAGCAGAGGAGGTGGTGCCATTCGGCTCCAGCCGCCTCCTGCCCGCCCGCCCCCTCCATCCGTGGGGGCACTCTGCCTGCGGGGTCCGACTCACTCGAGTTGGTAGGAGAAACTGTAGTTGTCGGGGCCGATCCCTGCGCTTGCTGCTTCCTCCCAGAAACATACCAAGTCCTCCAACCGCTCCGTGAAGCACAGAAGCTCTTCGGGCACGCGGGTCGCCAGCAGGGCCGCTGGGGAATTTGGGGGGAGCAAGGGGAGGGGGTTGGGGGGCCAAGGCCTGTCCTTGAGCCACAGTGTCTTCCCCCTCCTTCTCGCCGCCTGTACGGACCGATAAGACAGAAGCCCCACCCCGCTCTCTACCCAAGCCGGGCCTCTCTAGGAGTACGCAAAGGTGGTACCCCTGAACTCCCATGTGCAGGTTGCTTGACTTACTGTCGCCCCCACACACACTCGCCCACCAGGCGACCAGCCGAACTGCGCGCAATACTCAAGGCCTCCGCCTCCTGCTGCCTGGCCGCCCAGGCATAGCGAGCCCGTGGGTGTGTGTGGAGGAGGCGGGGCCCCTATCGGCCCCGGCAGGCTCCCGGCTGCCCGATAGCGCCAACCGTGCCCCCAGCACCCTTCCCTCAACCCGGCAGCGCAAAGGATCTGGTGCCCGCACTCAAACCGTGTTTACAGTCGCCTGAGGCACGGCCCCTGACTCGGACCCCGGCTTTGTCCTCACTCTCCCAATGGAGGGTCCACTAGGTCGCCTCCTCTCAGGGACTCTAGGTTGCAGAGCCCAGACCCAGTACCACCCCTGCCTGCATTAGAATAGTATGTCCCAGGCTCCCTGAAAATATAAAACAAGAACCTTGCGTCCCTCTCCAGCTTCTCTCCCAGAGCCCAGTCTGGAGACTTAGACCCGGGCACGCCCCACCGGGAGCAACTCTAGGGATTCAGAAACCAGCTTGGCTCCCAGGACCCAGGCTGGAAGTTCAGGGCCCAACATTGTCCTTCAAGACCCAGTGTAGGGGTCCACATAAAGCTCCATCCTTACCTTTGCTTTCAAACTTGGGACTCAGGGGGTTGGGTGGAGGAGCCCAGACGACTCCAGCAAGCAGGAGACACAGGGAGCCGACTCCAGGCCACAGGGGCGCCCTGAGGTGATCCATGATGCAGCCCCCGCCACTGGGGGCCCAGAGCTCCTGCCCCTCCCCTTCCTCCACCTTTGGCACAGTCCGCAGTTGGGTCAGCAGCTGCCTCCTCCGGACACAGCTGACCAGGCCTTTCCCGGCCAGGCGCCTTCAAGAGGCAGCTCCCCCAAGGGGGCGGGACCAGCGGGCAGCCTGGGTTGAGATAAGTTGGAGGCATCAGCTCTGCTCGGCCCCGCGGGAGGGGCAGGGGCCTTTCTGGCTCCGCTGCCGCTTGCATGGCGAGAACAGCTGGGGTTTCTGCGTCAGACACACTTTCCGTGTGATCCCGGACAGGTGACCTACCTTATCTGAGCTTCAGCCTTCTCATCTGCAAATTTGGGTTGGCTTATAGCAAACATTCCAAAAATGTAAACCACTGATACTATCGTGCTAATCAACATCTTTTCCCAGTCTGAGTAGGAATAAATAATAATTGTAACAGTGACTAGCTGTTGAGTACCCAATGCTAGACAGTGTTGCCAGACAATATGTACGATATGATCCCGTACTTGTAAAATTACATATACGCTGGAGTGTGAGATTTTAATTGTAATTTTTTTTTTGGAATAAAACGTCTGTTTACATTTGTATGCTCAGAATTTTGTTTTACAAGGAGTGCACGGTTACTTTTAATAATCTCGAAAGTAATTATAGAACAAACCATAAAAACTATTTGCATGGGCTGAGTTTAAACTGGAGTAAACAGCCAACAAAGGCACATTCCTGGGGTAAGGGGATAACTACCTCTTGCTTCTGACCACCCTATATTAGCCCATCAGAATGCTTCATTCCATGGAGCACAGTGTTTGGTTCAGATAGGGTATGTGATCCAAATGCAAACCAATGAGCTTCCATCCTGGGATTTTACCTGGAGTTACTGGGAAAGGTTGTGTCCCTTTCTATTGGGCAACATGGTGGGCGGAGGGAGTAGCCAAGAACATCTTTGCCATTAGGAGGGAAGAAATTGCTTGATAATGACGCTAACATGGGTTTTGGCACCATCTATTCCCTCTGGGTGGAAGGTTCTTCCTCTAAACTTCAGGGGTCACCTCATTTTATTCAGGCCTCTACTCAAATATCACCTCCTCAATGAAGCTCTCCCTGAGCACCCTATTTAAAATAGCAACCCTCCCATCTCACACTCCCCATAATCCTTAAAGTGGCTGCTGCCACTTCTCCTCCTCCTCCTCCTATTATTATTATTATTATATTATTATTATTTTGCATACCCTATGCTTAATATCTCCTAAAATGTATTCGATGTTTGTTTTTGATTCACTGCCCCCACTAGTCTGTTTTGTTCATTTCTGTATTTCCAGCACCTAGAACAGGGACTGGCACACAGCAGGAGTTCAAGAAATATTTTAGAAGAAAAATTAGAGATAAACCCAGCTAAGAGATGCAAAGAAACAGTTGATCTTGTATTAGACCTTGGATACAGCTATGCCTGAGTATCCCTGCACTTTAAAAAAAACAAGTGATTCAATGAGAATATCTTCCTCAGGAAATTGGCATTTGGACTGTGTGTGAGAGAGAAGGAGAGAGAAACTGTAAGCTGTGATTTTAAGAGGCAAGCTAGCCCAATGTTTAAATGTACATGTTCTGGTACATTGTAGGTTATTCAGTTTTGCACCCCGGCCTTATTACTTACCATGCCACCTTGGATAAGTTACTTCATCCTCCCTCGTCTCCGTTTTTCATATATAAAATGGGCAAAATAATAGTGCCTACTCTTAGGCCTGTTATGCGGATTAAATTACATAATGTTAAATTCTTAGAACAGTGCCTGGCATATAATAAGAACTCAGTAAGGACAGCAATTATTTTATTTTTGTTAAGATATAATTCACATATTGCATCATACAGCAATTATTTGCTTTAGCTAGTTCAAGGATATTGTTACTCATATCCAATTGGTCCCAAGGTTTTCATATTCATGACAACCCCTCTGCAACCAAAGCCTTTAAAGTAGCATATTGTATACTGTAATCTGTCTTCCACCAGACTCTACATGATGCTTAGATTCTTCTGTCTCCTCTCCCACCCAGGATGGCCTGCACATTCCCAATTATTGCTCCAAAAACAATGTTTAGAACCCTAGGGATTGTTTTTTTGCTCATTCACCAGAATTCTTCCTTCTAATAAAAAAATATTATTTTCATTTTTGTGCACTCCCAGACTTCACTCCTGTGATTTGAAGTTTCTCTGCCAGCTCAAAGGATGGTTAATAAGGCCTGGCTAATCAGTATATTACATTCCTCTGAACAGTGATTGGTTTGGGGTTGGCCATATGACATGAGTTGGTCCAACGGGCGTCTGCTGTGGGACTTCTGCTGGAGTTTAAGGGAAAAAAGGGTTATCCTTGCATGCTTGGGGTGGAACTGGTGGGATGTAAACCTGGCACTGTTCCCAGGAGGTGTGAGCCTGACTTGGAGTGGGGCTACCTTACTTAAAATGTTCTTTTGGCTTCTGTAACGGAGATCCAAATAATAGTGGCTTAAGTACGAGAGACATTTATTTTTCTCTCATGTAACAATCCAAGAAGCAGCAATATAATATGGCAGCTTTCTGGTATCAGACAGCCACACTCCTTCCAGTTTGTTGTTCAGTTATTTAGAAGGCGTGAACCACCTTATCCAATTTGATCCACTCTGTTTTCATTCTAAAAAGCAGGAAGCAGAAAAGGAAGGGGAAGACTACCCCTTGTCTTTAAGGGTAGGACCTAGCATTTACCCATATCCTTTCCCTTTACATCTCATTGGCCAGGACTTAATTTCATGACCACATTTTGTTGCAAGGGAGCCTAGAAATGCAGTTTTCACTCTGAGTGGCCAAATAAAAATCATTGGCTCTGTTACCATTGGAGAAGGTGATTGAATTTGGGGGGGCGAGGTGGACAGTCTCGTTCTTATAGCAAATTAGAGCCCAGAGACAGCAATAAAATCCTGATGACATCTTTTGAGTCCCTGGATCCAGCTGTGCCTGAATTTGGTCCCATTCAACTTTTCAATTACATGAGCCATTAATTTCCTTTTTTGTCAATGCCTGTTTGAACCACTTGAAACAAAAAGAATCCTGATTAATACAGTGAGATATAAAGCTCTTGCTTAGTGTCCGGACAGAGCATAGTGAATAAATGGGCATATTATTGTTATTGTTGTTGTGACTCCGTTGCCGGTGGCCCTACAGCTCATTTCATTGCTGCCTTCTCTGTTTCTTCTTATTCCAGTGCTGATAGACAACTCACACTCCCTTTTTATTCTCACAGCTATTATTGACTCATGGGTGATAATGTTATTTGTCTCTGATTCCAATGGAATTTCATTTCTTAATCTTCCATACACACAGCAGAAAAGAAGCATATTGCTCTAAAAATATTATGTGTATGTGTGACAGAACCCCTCTCTACTCTACCCCCCAGCATCTAGTCATGTTTCACCCAACCCCTTTCCTAGGGGTCTTAATTTTTTTTCTTTTCTTTTACATTTTTTATCTTGATGAAGAATAAACTTGCACAGGCACAGAACAAACAAGACTGGTTCCTGTTTCATAACTTTGGTCATTATTTTCATCCACTTCTGTCAGTTCTGATGTATCTCCAAGAGTTACAAGATTTCTCTGGGGAAGGGTCTGATTCCCAGTATATGATAGAGCTCTCCACCAGCCTTTCCATGGGCTAATGGCTTTGGAATAAGGATCCAGTGCCAAGAGCATTGGAGGGATGGGGCCCAATAAAGTTAGGGAGGGGTCACAGAATACAGAGCACAATGGGCTCTACTGGGAGAGAAGCACCCTCCCTGCCCTCATAGTGATAGAAGCTGCCCATGGGACCTGTGTCTTGGAGGCAGGAGAGGGCCACCTCAGGTCAGGGAGATTGAGGTTGTGTGCCGGGCCCATCCTTCCGCCGCAGCATGAAGTCTCCAGGGGCAGCTGGACTCATGGCATAGAAGACGTTGGCATTGTTAGGAATCAGGAGCTCTGGCCAGGTGTAGACATAATGATGAAATGCCCATGCAACCTCATACTTCCCCCATAAGGGCCCTAGGTAACCTTCTGCCTCTCACCCTGGGGCTTGAACAACCTTAGGTTGCTTCAGCCAGTGCTAAGCCAACCTCATTCTCCTCTTACTGGGAACCTGGATAATTTCTCACTTGAAGTCACACAACCTCATGTCTCCTCCCCACCAGCAAACTTAGGCAAACTCCTGCCATTTCCCCTAGAGTCTAGACAATCTACACTACAAGCTTGGGTAAACTCAGGCCACCCATCTCAAACAACTTCCACATTCAGTTCCCAGCCAAGTTCATTCTGATCTTACCATGAACTTGGACAACTTCTGACTTCTCACTTCCAGCCTGCACAACCTGTGGCCCTCACACTTGACACATGAACAACCTCATATATTCCTTTTTAGTGTCCAGCCAACTTTGTATGTCCTTTAACATATCAACTCTTGCCTCTCCCTTACAAAAACTGGACAACCTCTTACAATGAACAACTTCATGCTCCCCTATCCCAAATTTCAATACCCTGTGGCCTTCTCTTATGCCAAGATCAGATAATTTCAGAGCTGAGCCTGAAAACAAACTAATTTCCCCTCAAAGTAAAGCCCAGACCCTTTTCAGTCTCATATCCCACTGAGTCAAGCCTGAACAACCTCATGATCCTATACCTTTAAGCCTAAATGACTTCCTATACTCCCTCTCCTGTCTGATCCTGGACAATCTCATTTCCCCATAAGTCCTAGGAAGCCACCTTTGGTGCCCCCTTGCCTCACACTGGGCCAGGATAACCACACAACTCACATAATCGAGGCACAAATATTTGACTGCCTCTTACTCCCACTCTGCTTCATCTTACTCCTACCCTGTATTTGTATCCTTAGGGCCATCCTTGACCTTGGTCAGTTTGCCACCCTCTCAGCTGGCCCCCAGGCCAGATTCCAAGTTGTCACTGCTCACCCCGGTCCCCAGGAAGGACTTGAAAGAGCTGGTAGTCACAGGCCCAGGGCTGGGCCACATTGTGCTTCTGCAAGGCTCTCTGAACCACACTGGGGGCCTTGTCCTGACTAGTGAGCTGGGAAGAGAAGGTGTCAGGTGAGGTATGACAGCCTGAGTCCCAAAAGCAGGGCTGCCCCCAGTAGGTCCCCAGACCAGCCCCTCACCAGGATGCTCCGATACAGGTTCCCATGGTCATTGTTGATGCTGACTCGGATGACCCGGGCCTCTGAGCCCTGCTGCCCGCCAAGGGAGATGTTAGGGCAGTTCAGGGTCAAGGTCAGGGGCAGCTGTAGGCAATGGGGGTCAGGGTCTGAGTGATGGGAAAGTACTAGTCCCCTCCCTCATTGATGTATTCAAGGTATGCCCATATACACTTGAAGCCTAGGGACACACAATGAGGGTACACACATAAGCCCATATTTGTGCAATCCCATCATCTATGGCTCTTCATTCCTTATTACACAAATTTACACAATTGATAAACACACAAACCCATGTTCATTGGCAAGAAATCCTGTGTATACAGAACAGTGAGTACACACATATGCTCACAATCATTGTACGTACACAAATCCATGTCCCTGAATAGCCCTGTACATGGTTCCGTGAATATTGTGGCTATTCATGCCCACATTTCCCCTTTAGGTATGCAAATATCTGGGGACAAACACGTTCTCACAAAAGTGTGTGATTGCACACCAGAGAGCCCTGTGGGTGAGCGAATGCACTGGTCCAGGTCTGAGCACAAGCCAGAGAGAAGGACAATTCCTGTCGGGCCATGAAGATGCACATGGTCCCTTGGAGAGATATCCCGAGTGCTGAACCAAGTATGTGTACAATCTCCTATGTACACAACTGGCCCCAAAATTCTGTGTGCACACACATACACCTCTGGGTGCAGTCTCACATACACACAGAGGCAGGCCTGGTACCTTGGTGTTGGGGTCCTGAGGCCCTGGAGAGGCTGGGGGACTTCCTGGAGGAGGCTCCCTGGTTCTAGGACTGGATGGTGGGGAAGCTGGGGAAAGACTGGGCAAAATGCAGAGACTGAGGTGGGGTGGCTGCCATGACTTCTGACCTTGCCATCTCCAGTCCCTTCATCAAGTGGGATGCTCACCTGGAGGTGGGCGATGGGGGGTCCCCAGGACTTGCACCAGGGGATGGGCCTTTCTCTCGGGACAGCTTCCTGAGGATGGGGACAGAGGATTAGGCTGAAGGCAGACTCAGTCCCAGGAGCAGCCCCCTCATCTCTGCCCATATCACCCCCCCACACACACACACCCCAAGACTCACGCACTAAGACGCTTTGTGAGGCTGATTCGTCGCCGCACATGTGGGGAGCTGGGACAGGAGGTGGCTGGAGGCTCAATGACACGTGAGACACGATAGCTGTGGGGTCATGGTACAGATAGAGGGTGTTGGGAGATGAGAGTTAGAATCATTTGGGAGCTGGGTTTTGGGCACTGTGGGAAATAACCAGGTGCTGGGCACCAAACGTCAGGGTCAGGGTAGTAAATGGGGTCACACAGCATATAATCTTATTAGAGATGAGATGGGATGGCTTTGTTGGAGGGTCACACAGGAATTCAGAGTGAGACTGAGGAGCCAATTTGGATCAAGGATAGAGTTCAAGGTCAAGTTACATTGGAGTCAATGGTTAAGGTCATGGATTCAACAGAATGAAAGGGAATGATTGGGATATTTGAGTTAGAAGGTCAAATATACATCAAAGCCAGAATCAGTTACTCAAAACTCGGACTCAATGATTGAGCTCAGAGAGTCAAATAGGGGTCATGAATGGGGTCATAAGTCAGACATGGTCAGAGGTGGGAAGAAAATAGATGGGATGGTTGTATTGAATAGCCAGCTGCATGCTGAAGTCAGAGGTTGAAGTCAAAAAGTCAGATGGGGTCAAAGTTTGAGTTGGAGGTCATTTGGGGCCATCAATTGGGCTGGAAATAATGCAAGGTCACAGGTTGGGGGTCCAGGCTCAGGAGAAGGATCTTAGGAAGATTTGGAGAGGTACACAGGAAGAGCAAATCCAGTGTGTAATCCAAGGTCAGCTGGGGTGGGGATGGGCCAGGCCACAGGGTGGTCACCTCTGCTCCTCGCTGAGTTGGCGCTGGGCACGCAGGGCAGCTAGGATGGGTGGGCGGGGGCTCAGGCAGTAGTTACGACAGCGCCTCTGCAGCTGCTGGATGCGGGCCAGGATCTCCCACTCCTGAGGGGGCAGCTTCTGAAACCCTGCCCTGCCCCACCCTGGTCCCCCACTCCACACACACTCACCCCAGTCCCCACTCACCTTCCTCCTCTTCTCAAAGTTGATAAGATCCCCCTGGGGGAAAACTGTTTGAACTGGAGTCTCCAGGGTCAAGGATGAAGGGTCAAGGTCAGGGATTGGGATATCAGGAGTCCCACTGCACTAAGGGGTCTAGGGTCAGGAGTGTAGGCAAGGTCAAAGATGGGATGTAAGGAGGCCCACTGTTCTGAGGACAAGTGGTACTGGGGTCAGGAGTCAAGGGTTAGGAGTCAGACCTCTAACATGTCCGGCAGAGCTGTGTCCAGCATAACCAGGTCCGTGAGAAAGGTACCAAGGTAGGGGACTGGGCCTGGGGGCAGTTTCTGTGGTTCCCAGAGCTCCAGTCACTTTCAGATATCACCAACTCCATGATACTCTATCCCCTCCCTGAGGGTCCTGGTTGTCCCCCATCTCAAACCACATCACTCACTGAAGTCAGGCTTCCTGGGGGTGCATCCTCCTCTTGGGGTCCATCGGTGGCTTCCTCCTGGGAGAAAGGAAGGACTGAGTAGTCCCAGGGGCTCTGTGACCCCTCCTTCAGGGAAGCTGCCTCAGTATACACACATTTTGCTTTCAACAATCACAAACCAGTTGCAAAGGCACACTCAGGGGAAAGGGAACAGAGGAAGGGAGAGAGCAGCCCACTGGGGATGATCAGAGGTGGAGCTTGTGGATGTCATGGCCCCCAGGGCTGTGAGAATCCCTGGCCCAGGCCTAAATGGAACAGGCCCCCAGGCAACCCCCTGGGAATGGCCTGAACCTTGCCTTCATGGCATTGCTCTGCCTGGTAATTAATTATATCATTGCTGAGTCTGTTATTATTGCACTGTGTGTTTTCCCAGCCTGGGGCTTGAATCTCACCAGGGCAGGAACTGTGTCTGTCTAGTTCATGGCAGAGTCTCCTGGCACAGTGCCTGGTACACAACAGGTGCTTAATGCAGAGCTCCTTGTTTCCTGAGATCATCTTTATGTGAGATATTCATTCACTCACAGATATTGAGTGCCTACTCTGGGCCAGGCACTGTTCTGATTGCTGGGGAGGCAGCAGTGAGCAAAAGAGACAAAAACTCTGGTCTCGTGGAACAGACATTAGCAAGGGAGAGAGAGCAACAACCAAACTAAACATGTAATTAAGGACCTGTAGAGATCAGGACAATAAAAGGGGAGGAGGTAAAAATGCTGGGGGGGGGGGCACAGGAAGGGCTTTTCTGAGGGAGACATTGGGTAGAGACCTGCATGAGGTTAATGTGAAGAACTCCTATCTATTTTGGACTCACCCTGGGTATCAGCACCTAATTGCAATTAGAACCTCAGTCTGACCTGTTGGCACACATTTCTTAGTTTTGCTTATCAAGTCAAGTCCCTGGCACAATTTTTTTTTCACTCTTTGCTATGACTCTAGCCTTAAGTGACCCTGTCCCTGTGACTTCTGGTATTTGTTGAATGAATAAATAAGGCAGTTACCAGAGTGTGAGCTATCATGATGGCAGCAGAGGCAGTAAATACATGGGACTGCCTACGTACAAAGGCAAGGTCATTCCTGAGGTGTAGGGAACAGGTCACTGAATATTAAGACAAGAACGAGTGATGCCTTGCCCCGCCCCTGTTCCCCTCCCCTGGCCTCAGTACCTGGGAAAGAATCTCCCTGCTGCTGAGATGGTTGTTCTCATCTGAGAAAATCTGTGAAAGTTTCCTGAAAGTGGATAACGGTTCCCTGGGGTGTGGAGACAGGAGAGGGGATCAAAGGTCGGTGGCTGAGTCACAGCTGCGATGGAGTAGGGAGGAAATCTCACCCCAGCACACCACACACATTCTTACTCACCTGCTCATAGCCCCCCAGCTGCTCTTGAGCCGATATATAGGGTTAGATTGCAGGGCGGACAGGATGGCACGCAGGGAGGAGAAGTTCCGCAGTTCTCTGCAGCGCTGGGGGGCGGGGTGGGGGCAGTGGTCAGACCCCAAGCCTGATTCCAGGGTATGAGCCGCCTTTGATCTCCTGACTTCTAACCTAGGTCGGACCCCTAGGGTTCGCCCCACATCTGACGTGCTGTCAAGACTCAGTCTCCTCCTCCAGGGCCCCCTCCCCTTCCTCACTGGGAGATCCATCCCATCCTGAGCTTGGCTTCTCTAGCTCCTATTCTTATTTCTCCCTGGGCTCTAGATGCACCCACACATGTCTGCTGGACCCAGAACCCTACTTTCTGAACCCAAGTCACATGCCAGTTTCAACCTTCTATCCCTTCCCCTCCTTCTTCTTGCCATGCTCCACTCTCTCTCCTGGGCCCCCATTTCTTTCTCTTCTTCTCTGCCCCGAGGCACCTGCCCCGCCCCCACTCAGTCTCTTTTGGGATAACCACCCCCTTCTCTGGCCTTTGGTCCCTCCTCTAATCCTATTCCTACCCCATCACTCCCAATCCCATCCTCTTATCACTAGCCCTGCCCAGTGTCCCTCCGCAGTCACCACTCCTGGCCTGGCACAGCCCCCTCCTAGGCTTTTCTCTAGGCACCTCCCAGCCCCAACCCTCACCACAGTCCCAGACTCCTGTCCTCTGCCTTCTGTCACCCCCTTCCTCTCTTCAGACCTCAGTCCTGACTCCATGCCTCTCCCCCGCGTGCCCTTGGCAACAGGCACCTGGGCAATGCGGATCCACTTCTCCAGTCGCTGCGCCCTCTGTGGGGCAGCCAGGCCTGGCGCCCCAAGCACCGAGCCCAGCACACAGCCGGTCACTGTGTTGAACTGGGTCACAGTGGCGCGCACAGTGGGGGAGATGCCTGCAGCCCCTGGCCGGTCCCGCTGCGACCACACGGATCCCAGGCACTCGCAGGGCCGCACTCGCAAAAAGAGCTCCTGAGAGGTGGGGGGATGGTGGTGGTGGGTGGGTAGGGTCTGTGTTCAGCGGGATCTGTCCTCCTCCCCACCTCCTGCATCCCTCCCGCGTCCTCACCACATCCATCAGCGTCAACTGCTCAGCCACCTCATTCACACCAAAGTCCAGGAGCTCAGGGCCTTCTTGCACCAGCCCTTCCTCCTCTTCCAAGCAGCCTTCCGGGGAGTCCAGGCTGGAGGTCTGGGTAGTTCCGGGAGGTCCTGAGGGAGCATTAAAGGCGATTAAAAACTCTCAAGTGTGAATCCAGGACTGGCTGTGTGACCTTAGGCAAGTCCTTGGCATTTCATTGTCCTCATTTGTTAAAGGGAGACCTCCCTGAATGTTTTTAAGGACTTCAAAGCAACAGTAACTTTCACGGAGCATTTAGCCTGGATTAATTTGGTAATTTAGCATTCTTACTAGTTAGTGATCCAGGCACTATTATCCACCTTCCGTGGGTGGAGAAACCGAGGCAGGAACAATTTGCTCTAAGTCACACACCTTCAGTAACCGGCAGGGTAGGGATCTGAAGCCAGGCACTCAAAGGCCAGTGTAGAAAATAGAGCAAAATTTAGTTGAATGCTCGAGGCATCCTTACCCAATGGTGGAGTATCTTTGTAGTTAGGATTCGGAGGAAGGGAGAGATATGCCAGAAAATGCCAATATGTTAGACAAAGGGTTATTATCTCCATTTTACAGGGGGGGAAGCTGAGGCTCAGACAAGGTTAAGAACTTTGTCCGAGATCTGTAGCTCCCTGAGGGGAGCAGGCCCCTGGGGGAGGGAGCAAGCTGGAAAGGCCTGCTCAGGACACTATCAGTGACCCAAACCTCTCACCTGCCCACTCCCGGAACTGCTCCTGTTCTTCCTGCTCTCCATCAGCCTCCTCCAGGAAACGCAGCAGCAGCTTCTCTGCCTCCAGGGCCTCGGCTCCCAGTGGGGCAGCCCAGCCCAGAAAGGTACGGACACTGCTTAGGTCTGAGTGGGCAGGTGGGTCCCAGAAGTCTTGAGGGTGGTCACGCAGCCAAGAGCCCAGCACAGACACCACAGCCCTATCCAGAGGGGCAGAGCCTCAGAGGCTGGCTGGGAGCTCTGCAGCCTCCACACCTCAGATCCAACCTTCCAACCTTTGATCTCTAGGACCCCCCCACTGCTCCCAGATAGGAAACCAACCTCAGGTTCTTATTGAAGCTCAGACCTTGTTCCTCTGTCTTCTTGATCTCTACCCTGGGAAGAGCTCCCACAATCAGGTGAAGAAAGAGAACTGGGGAGCTTAGGGGAAAGGTTCTGGGATTGGGGGTTTTCCTGGTTTTAAATCAGAGACAGCTTGGGTGAGAGTCTGGGGTGGGAACATGTAAGTTTACAGTTGGTACTGACCAGGGTGGCAGGGGCGGTGGCGGTGGTGGCAGGAGAAGGCCCAGCACTCGGGCAGTGGGCACAAAGGCCCGATGTGTGGCCAGGAAGGTGGGCACAAAGCCGGGGTCCTGCTCGCCGTCTCCAGACACCAACTCCCACACCAGCCGCTCCAGATGCGCTGCCCTTAGTGCTCGAACCTTGCTTGTGCGGTAATGAAGGAAGGCGTTGGCATTTGGGCTGGGGGCCTGTGAGGCAGGGGGGTCAGATCTTGCGTCTGATCTCACTTAGTCCTCTGAATCTGGCCCCCTTGATTCATTATCCTGCTCCAGGTACAAAGGACCTGGACACGCTCATGCTTCCAGGCCCTGCCCTCTGTCCCGACTCGTTTGTCCCCGCCCACTCCAGGTTACTTTCTGCTCTCCAGCCACGCTTCAATGAGCTTCAATGACTATCTCGGTCCCTGCCCTCCGCCCCACCCGCCCTCACCTGGCTGCTTCTAAGGACCACCCCCTCCCCCTTCAGCTCCTCCCCACTAATCTGGATCACCTAGGCCCTGCCGTCCAGTTCTGTGCCCAGGTCCAGCTCGGGAAGCTCCTCGGGACCTGACCCTGCCTCACTCATCTATCCCATTCACCTGGTCTCTCACCTTACCAGCCGTCTCTAAGTCCCGCCCTTCCCTCAGGCCCCACTCGCCCTAGCCTCCTTACCTCCAGGCCCCTCCACTCCACCCCGCCCTCACCTGCTCTCTGTCCTTCCACTCCCACCCCCCTCCAAACCTCTTCTCACCTGCCTGTTCCCAGGCCCTTCCCCAGGGCTCAGACGCTGACTGCGTTGCCGCCGCAGGGAGACACTGTACACTGCGCCGTCCTCGGTCTCCTCGCCCCAGTCCTGCAGTGGCGCCTGGATGCGGAGGGAGGCTCAGAGTACCGTGGGCGGCTGATCCCTGGGGTTTCGGCTCCCCTTCCCGTGCAGACCCACACCAGGCCTTCCCGGCTGAAGTCAGCCAAACTCGGGGTGGGGTCCAAGGCAAGGGAAGTCCCCTCGGCGCCGTGAGTACCCTCCCAAGTCCTGGAAGGATGGGGTGGCTTTTGGGGACGTCCAGGGTCCAGTCTCAGTCTGTCTCTGGCCTTTCCTGCAGAGACCACCACCGCCCCCTTCCCTAAGAGAAACCAGGAACTTCAATGGGTCAGAGGCCGGGAGGCCCAAGGTAGGGTCTCCCGGGCGAGTCTGAAGGGTTCAGGGAGTTAGGGTCCGAGGGGCGAGGACCTGGAATTTCTGAATTTGGGAGTCGCCAGAATGTGGGATCCCAGGACCCCCATTCCTTTACCAGGGTGAGCTCCTTCCCTGCTGCCCGCTGCATGGCCCGAGCCGGTCTCCGCGGCTGGCTGAGTAAGGCGGAAGGGCAGGTGGCTGGGCAGTGGCGTTGCGAGGTGCTTGGGGCGGGGCAGGCGGCCACGCAGGGGCGGGGCGGTGGGGACCTGCGGCTCTCAGATGCCCTCAGCTCGACCCCAGCACCAAGTCCAGACCCATAGGGGTCAAGTCCTGACTCTATTTGTATTAATCTGTACCCAGAAGAAAGGTCACCTCTCTCTCCCAGGGGAGGGCTCTTTGGGTCTCCAGGTGTACCAGAGCTAGTGTGTATAGCTAAGCGGGGGTGGGGATGAGGTGGTGTGTGGGGGGGGGCAAGTCTGTGTGCCCAGATGGAGAGTCCACTGTCTTCAGGTGGGGCGGGCTGGTCTGCCCCAAGTGCGGGAGTATTTCCCATTTCTCTGGAGGGGTGAGTGGAGCCCATTCTGTGTTCCAGGCTTATGGGGGTCATCGAACCCCAAGTTGGAGGAGGCTGAGCCTGGGTTTGAGGGGCAGTGCAGGGTCAAGGAGAGGCGAATACCCAGGGGGCTAGTCGGTGACCTTTATTGCCTGATTCCAAGGCCGGCAGCCGCCTGGGGATATTTACTGTGGGAATGTCTGGCAGCCCAGCCCTCTTCTCCACTCTGGGCGCAGCTGGCCCGCTCTGCTCCCTTGTCCGGGCCGCATTCATCCCTTGAAGGGGCCCCCGAGGGCCAGCAGCTGGGCCCACAGGGGTCAGGAGCTCCAAAGGGGCCGGGAGGTGCCAGGTGAGCGCGAGGGTGAGTCTAGGGCCTCCGTGAGCGTTTGCGCCTCTTGCTGCGGGATTCAATTAATTTCTGGGAACGGATCTTGAGCTCCGCGCGAGTCACCACGTCGTTGTCTTCGTCTTCAGTCTCCTCTTCGTCTGTGGGGCGAGGGGTGGCGATAAGGGGATCCAACTTCCCATCCTTAGCTCAGACTTCTCCGCGCAGCCTTTGCCACCCCACCCCACCTCTGTCTTAACCCTGAGCCAGGCCTTGGACCACCTCCGAATGCTCTGCTTGGGCCCCCCCAGCCCCGCCCCTTTTCCCTGCCCGTACTGACCGTACTGACCGAAGAACTTGTCCTTGGGACTAGTAAGGGGTAGGGCAATGCGGGTATTATACGTGGGCAGTTTTCCCTCTAGGCTGGCGTAGAACTGGAGAAGAGGGGAGCGGGAAAGAAGGCTGTGGGTGGGGCAAGGGCTACAGGGAAGTCCCATTCCTCCTCCTTTCCACTCCATTCCGAGATACACCCTGATCCAAACAGCCTCTCTGTTCACTCCAGTTTAGTTTTCCTGGGGCTCAGCCTGTGGTTTGTTCTCACCGTGCATCCGGATGCCCAGCCCCACCTCCTGTCTTCCCCAGGCCCGCCCCTCCTCTCTAGAGCCCCGCCCCTTGGCCTTCTGAGGCTCCACCCCTGACCCCCAAGCCCTGCCTTTTGGCCTCCCCAGACCTTCTGGAAGTTCTCCTCACTCATTCATCAAATATCATCCATTGTCCTCATTTCCAGCCCATCAGCCTCCTCCCTGTTCTCCCCGGGGTTGCCCTGGGCTCCCTGGTGTCTTCCCGCTCCTCAGCTCCGTCCTTGGTTGCACGGGTACCTCACGGTCAGCGATGTTGCGCAGCATCTCCGGCACGTTGTGGCTCTCGAGTTGCGCCTGTAACTTAAGCAGCTTTTCCTCCACAAAGCCCAGCAGGTTCACCAGATAGTCATCTGCCTTGGGATTCAGCTCTTTCACCTCAGAGCTGTGGGCCTCCTGCGGCTGGGGGGTGGCGGGGAGCTGGGTCAGCCGGAAGGGGGCGGGGCCTCAGGCAGGTTCTACCCGGAGGCGGGGCTTTTACTCCCAAGGGTCAGGTCTTAGACGGTGAGGGAGCCACCCACAGGGGTGGTACTATTATTCTCTGTGGGAAGGGGCCTCCACAGTCACTGGCTGCGCCTGTGAGGACCAAACTCCGAACTTAAAACACAGGACCAGAACTGGGGCAAGATCTTTCTCGGGGGAT
Organism: Eidolon dupreanum; assembly: GCA_028627145.1. Classification (NCBI taxonomy): domain Eukaryota; kingdom Metazoa; phylum Chordata; class Mammalia; order Chiroptera; family Pteropodidae; genus Eidolon; species Eidolon dupreanum. The sequence goes on along the minus strand of CM053512.1, from coordinate 30,421,006 downwards.
AGGGAGTAATAACTCGAGAGAGGCCCTTTCGAGGATGACCTGAAGGAATGGGACTTTGCTGCAGGCGGGGCGGGGCTTCTCCTGTCTCAGGCCACTCCAGAATTGCAGCGGGGCCTCTGAGAGTTTTTTTTTGGGGAGAGGGGCAAGGTGGGACTGTCTCTTGGGGACAGGACTTGAGGCAGAACAGAGTCTCTGAAGTACTGGGCTGCTTAAGGAATAAGGGGGTTCCCTCAGGGGTTGCGAGGTAGGAGCTCCCCTGTAGGAGGGCCTCTGATGTCCTGAACAGGGCATAGAGTGTGTTCTCTCCCGAGCGCTATCAGGCAGGAATCCCACCTCAGGGGCTGCGCCTCCTCTTAAGTCCTGGGAGATACTGGGCAGGGCTTCATCTGGGGCGAGGCCAGTCACTGTGACTCGGTCCAGCTTGCTGGCCAGGTGCTCCAGGCCCTCCTTCAGTATTTGCAATGCCTGTGTGACCCGTTCCAGCTGGCTCTGGGCCTCAGCCCGCCGCTGCTCCTCTGCCTTGAGGCGCTCCTGCAATTCGGACTGCAGCTTCTGTTCACTGCAGGGAGCATGGAGGTCTCCATGGGAGCGCTGCTGATCCTGCCGACCTCGCAGCTGCCACCCTTTTCCTAAGGTGGGGGGCTCACCTCACTAACGTGGCCTCCCCCGAATACTTCAGGTTTTCAAGCTCTCGCTGCAGCTGCTGCTTCTCTTGCTTCAGTCTCAGCAGTGTCTGCTCATTCTCGCTCTTGAGCGTCTCCAACTGCGTGAAGGTGTCACCCTGCGCCAGGAACCGTCGCACCACCGCCTGGCAGCCACCCAGACCCAGTCAGAGTCAGGGCCTAGGCAGGCCTGGGTGACCTCCCCACCCCCGCCCCTTTATCCTGGGGCACGCAGAGCAGGTGGCCTAAGCTGGTGGCTTCTGTACAGCGATGTTTAGAGACTGTGAGTCAGATTCAGGGCTGCCTCAAGGGTGGGCAGCCTTGGACAAATGTGTTTGCTGAGTCCTTCCCTCCTCCATATCAGGAACTTGAATCAGCCAAAAATCAGAGTGTGAGGCAGTGACTATAGTTGTTCTCCAAAGGTATCAGTCACGTTCTGGCAGCAAGTCTAGCCCAATCCCATGAGGAAATTCCTGTGGTAGGAGCGATCCACCCACCAGGCCAATTTCAGGAAAGGTGACCCAACACAGTGCCCCAGGTGACCCTATAGGTCTGAGTCCTGGAACTGTTCAGAGATCATCCCATGGGAAGAGTAGTGGTTGGAGAGTACCCAAAGGGGAGAAACCAGACTAGGGTCCAGTGGGATCAGTGTTCACCAGCAGGGGACATAGGGTCTTAGAACATTTTAAGGAAGACACTGCAAAATGTGGGCCCTAGGGCAGAGGTTTGGCTTGCTTGAATCTGAGGGTGGCAGTCTACAGTGACCCAGACCATGTTACAGGCAATGGAGATGCAGGAGAGGAGAGACAAAACTCCCAGTTCTCACAGAGCCCACGTGCCAAAGAAGTCAGTATCCCTGGTGTAAGAGTAAACAGGAGAGGGAAAGATGGTGAATGTAAATAGCTCCTTGGGTTTTGCTGTGAAAGGCAGCAGAGAAATGGTGCAGTAGCTGGAGGAGGAAGGGAGTGTCTTTTAAGAGAGCAGATCTGTGTGCTGAAGAATTGATCCAGGGAATAGAGGGCTGCGGGAAGCACTCACATGCGTTTCGGCCACACCGGTGGCGTCCTTGACCTTGCCGAAGAGCACCTCCATCTGGTACATGCTCCAGCGCCGCTGCAGCTCCTCCTCCTTTGTGCGTAGGCTGTCCTGGATCGTATCATCGGACTGCAGCAGCAAGTGCTCACGCTGGGTCTGCTCCAGGTTGAGGTCAGGGCCAAGGTTAGCTTATGGACAAGGGCTTAGGGCAGAGGCCCAGAAAGGGTACTGGACAGGGGTCAGGGAGGAGATGGGAACCAGTCTAGGGGGGGCAGGGCAAAGTCTTGGGGCCAGATAAGGGAACCTAGGCAGGGGTCAGGAGTATAGGACAGGGCCTTGGCCCCTGCACCCTTGGATGCCCCCTACCTTGCGTTCCATGCGTTCATTCTGCACTTTCCTCTCCTCTGCACGCTTCTTGCACTCAGTTATGTAGCGCTCACGCTTCTTGCGCTCTCGGAACACAGTCTCCTCCAGATACTGCAGCTGGTTCTGGAGGGTGGGCAGGGGAACAGCAGGATCAGATGGCATCTACTGTGGCTCAGGGCCGGAGCTGAGACCAAAATCTGGACAGCTGGGGCAGGCTGCAAGGGCCTGGGAGATAGATGGAAGGGGCTTAGAGACAGCTGGGATTTAGATTCTGGGGCCAAGAAACTATGGCATCTGGGCAGGAACCCCAGGGACCAGTGGGCTGGCACCTTGGCAATGTCCCGGGCGTTGAGTGCTTCTTGGTTCACCACATGAAGTTCCTCCAGCTCATGTTTTGTCTTTACCACCTCAGCCTCCATGAAATCCAGACGGTTCTCCAAGTGAAGGCTCTCTTCCTAGGGTATGAAGAGTGGGGCAGGCCTGTGACTACTGTCTCTGGCCAGGCTGGCCCTCCCACTTGCCTCCTCCTTTCCAGCCACCATGGTCCCTACCTGTAGGTAGGCCTTGAGTTGTAGGTATACATTGGTGATGTGTTCTGCCTCCTCCGCCTTCATTCGGGCCTTCTCCAGACGGTTTTCCAGGTTCCGCAAGGTCTAGAGGGAAGCAAGGCTGAGCTGAGTCCCCTCCCTCCTCAATTCCTCCTCCCCCAGGATCAAGCACCCCCTTGCCCTGCCTGCCCACCCTCTACGCATCCACACCTCCCCACTTCATTGGCCCCACCTTAGCCACCTCCGAGTTGCCATCTTGCGCCTCGGCAACCTCTAGCTCACGCAAGCTGTGCTGCAGCTGGAGCTCCTCCAGCCATTTCTGCCGCAATCCCACCTGGTGCCGCAGACCGTTGAGCTGCTTCACCTTCTCACTCAGCTGGTGGTCCAGGTGCTCCAGGGCCTGCTGGAGGGAGGGGAGCAAGAGCAGGGGACTGAACTCCTTTCCTCTTTCCCTTCTCTCATATTTTGGCTCTCATCTCCCTTGTCTCTTAGCAGCATCTGACTTGGCTGGCCATCCACAAATTGTTTTCTTTGGTGGCTTCCAGAAGCCCATTCCCCAGTTTCCCACCCACCTCCCTGGCTGCCCCTTCTTGGTCTCCTTTGCCTTTGGAGACACAGCCCCAGGCCCTTCTCTCCTCAGTCTACAACCACCCCCATGATAATCCTATCCAATCTCAGAATTTTAAAGATCATCTGGATATTGAAGATACCCAAATTTAGCCTTTCCCTAAACTGCAGATTCATATATCCACCTCTATACTGTCTTCCAGATGTCTCCAAAGCAACCTCAAAACCAAAATCAAGCACTTGATCTTTCCCTAAACCTGCCCTTTTTGAAACTTCCCTATCTCAGCTCATGGCAGCTCCATCCACCTAGGTGCTCGAGTCTAAAACCTTGATGTCATCCTCACTTTCTTTTCCTCTTCCACCTACAACCAATTCTTTGCAATTCTTTGTTCTATTTCAAAGGTTACCCCAGATCTCTTTCTTCCTATTTCCAGCACTTTTCATCCTAGTGCAGCCAACATCATCTTTACCGGGATGACCTCCTGCCTTCCACTCTTGCTTTCTCACAGTCCACTTTCTACTTCCTTGATTCTTAGCATATAAAATCTGCACTCTTCATTGTGGCCAGCAGGCCTGCTGCAAGGTTCAGCCCCTGGTGACTTCCCTGACCTCATCTCTTACTGAATCCTCACTCACTCACATCCAGCCACACTGGTCTCCCAACATTCTACAAGTGCTCCTACCCCAAGGACTTTATGTTTGCTATTTCTTCTGCCTGGAGTGCTTTCTCCCAGATCATTTCCTGCCTGGCCCATTCTCAGCTCAAATATCACCTCTTAGATCACCCCATACCCCAATCTGAAGTGTGAACTCCTGTCCCCATCCATCTCTTTAGTAAGTCACTGTTTCATTTGTTTCTCTTGTCACTGCTAGAAATTACTTTGTTTCTATATTTCCCGTTCTTGGGTTTTTATGTGCTTTCTCCACTAAGATATGAGGTTTTGGGGAATGGGGATTTGTTTTTTTTTTTTTTTTTTTCACTGAACGCTCACTATTACCTAATACCATGCCAGACACATGGTTGTTGTGTAATAAAGATTGAGTAAATAAATGAGTGATAGCTGGTGTGGAGAAAGCATTAGAGAAGGTGGGATGGGAGGTAGGGAGTCCAGTGAGGGAGGGGATCCAGGCTAGAAATGGAGATGGTTAGTGGAGTAGGAGTGAGACAAACCTGGCCTGTCCTGTTCTTCAGGTATGGCTTCTCTGACTTCCATTCCCGAATTACTGCCTGGACCACTTTCTCATCTCCCTGTAAGGAGAGGAGCTCAATTGCCATTTATCCAGGCCACATCAACTTGAGGCAATGCCTCACACCTGGGAATGCTGGCCCCGCCCCCTGGAATATCTTCACCTGCTTCTGCACCCTCACCTGGAGCAGGTCCGTCAGCTGTAGTTGCAGCACCCTGGTCTGCTCACGTAGCTGGTTGATGGTTTCCTGATTTTTCTTGATGTTCCACTGGCTACTCTCATAAAAAGCCTTCCGGTCACCCTCTGGGGTCACATGAGGTGGGCAGGCACAAGCAGAGTGTCATGGGGGTTGGGGAAGACTTCCCAGAGGGACGACCTTTTTGTAATCATCAACTTAATATTATAACAATACTTCATTTTGAGCATTTATCATGTGTTGGATGCTGGATTAAGAACTTTCCAGGTATCAAGCGCCATATGCCAGTAGGTGTATATCCATATCCACATCATAATCATTTTATGGATGAGAAGACTGAGGCTCATGCTTATTAGATTGTTCAAGGTCATAAGCAGTCTGACTCCTTGGCCCATACCTTCAATCACTATGCAAGATTACCTTCTAATAACAATAAAACAGTAACAATAATTCTTTACACCAGGATTTCCTAACCTCGGCATGACTGACATTTGGGATGGATGACTATTTGCTGTGGCAACTTGTCTTGTACACTGTCCAATATTGAGCAGCATCCCTGGCCTCTACATTCGAGCTGCCAGTAGCCCCCACCAATAATGTGACAACTAAAAATGTGTCTAGACATTACCAAATGTCCCCTGGGGAGCAAAATAGTCCTCTTCCAGGCATTGCTCTGAGCACTTATCACATTTCAACTACCTATGCGGTTGCACTGTTATCCCTATTTTACAGATGGAGAAATTGAGAGCAATTAGGTTACTCTCGGGGGTTAGTCCCCCAAGCGCAAACAATGAATATATGCAGAGCCAGGATTTGAACTCAGAAAATCTGGCTCTAGAACCTATGTTCTTCACCACATCATGCATAATATAAGAACTGAGATTACACAAAAGTATAAAATACAGTCCAGTTGGCTCTGAGCCCAGAAAAAGTTTTATGAGATGAGGAAAACCATGAACAAGTATGAGTTTTTGCCTCCAGAAACTGACCACCCAGATGAATGCTAGTGAAACATCTTGTCACACCATGCCTAGTCAGAGGTCTGAGTGGACTCTGTTGACTGCTGACCCTGTTATGCCCTTTGGAGCCATCTTACCTAACAGTTGTATTTTCCTTTGTAACTCAGCCACCTGCGTGTGCACAGCGGACTTCCCCCGGCTGGCATAAACAGGTCCCTTCTTGGAATGGAGTGGAGGCCAAGCCTGTGCGGCGCCCTTGCCTCTAGGGTGGCGGTGCTTGACCTCAACCTTAGTAGTGCCCTTGGCCTTGGAAGAGGTCGAAATCTGATCCTGAGAAGGCAGAGCGTTGGCGGAGGCCGCCCGGCACAGGGGAGACGTCATGACTGGGTTGGGGCCAAAGACCCCTGAGGGGTAGAGGGGCGACTAGGAATCGCTCCTGTTCGCAATCCTTCAGCTCTAGTTCCTCGGGCTCTGGAAATGCACTTTCCGACCGCTTGGCGGGGCCTCGCAGCATCTCCCAGTTGCTAGGTAACCTCCTCCCCTCCTCCCTCCAGCGCTCCCAAGGAAACCGCCCGCGTTCTGCACCACTGCTCTCATTGGCTGATGGTGAGCGGAGGGGCTTGTCCCAACAGCGGATAGGGCAGAGTCGCGCAGTAGGATGGGTGGGGGAGGTAACTTTAGAGTCACGTGCTCATCCTTCCCCCCCCCCCCTTCCTCCCACCCCTGCCCCCAGTCCCACCCGAGGTTCGCGGGCATTTTTCAGGATCTTTCTTTTGTGATTGCAGAACACGCCACTCCCAAGATGGAAGCACCTTGCGCCGCCATTAAGCGTGAACCTGCAGAACTACCCTCTCTAAAGCTTCACAGTCTTATCCAAGATGGCTGTCTAGATTCCGATACCTTATTTGCCACTCTCAACATGGCGTCGCTGAGCCTTCGTTTCGGGTGCTCAGCGTGTTACAGGAAGTGACGCATATCGCACATTTCCGCTTTCTTTCTGCAGGAGGAACTGTTGGCGGCTGGGCAAGGGGGTGCGGTGGACATTGACCTTCGCTCCGGCCTCATGTAGGTGATGAACAAGGGGGTCGGGAAGGCACCCCAGTTTTCTCTTGGGCGTAACCTGAAGTTGTGCGTCGGGAGAGGAGGAGATTGTTAACCCCTTAGCCTATTGATAGGAATTGGATATCCTAACCCCCGGCCACGTGGAGCGGAGATCCCCACTATTGATAGGAGCAAAGTCAGACTTCCCTCCATTGGGCAGGATTGGGGAGACCCCCCCACACACACGCCATATCTTCCCGGATGAGCCCCCACTGCCCTGAAGTGATGGAGAAATCCCATTGGCTGAAGGAAGAGGCGCTTTCCTTTGGTTGGATGTAGTCCTCTGCTACTTCGGCCGCCTCTTCCTTGCAGCGTTGAGGCACAGCGCATCTCCCCGCAGTCAGCTTCTTTCCACATAACCTGTTTCCGGACTCCGAGCCTTTGGCGAGATGTTACTGTTGCTGTTGCTGTTCCCGTTCCCGGTGTGCTGGGCCGTGGAGGTCAAGCGGCCCCGGGGCGTCTCTCTCACCAGTGAGTCTGCCGCTGGGTGTGGGAGGAAGGGTGTGGAAGGGGCTGATTTTGGCTCCTGGGGTAGGCGTTTGTAGGCTTTTGCCTCACTTTCCCCGCCTCTGGGTACAGAGATCGCTGGTGGGTGGAGGCAGAGGTGCTGCTAGCTTGAGAGGGCCTCCTCCTCAACGTAAGCCCTTGGCTCAATCCTTTCCACCTCTCCCCAGACCATCACTTCTATGATGAGTCCAAGCCTTTCATTTGCTTGGACGGTTTGGCCACCATCCCTTTCGATCAGGTCAATGATGACTACTGTGACTGCAAGGATGGCTCAGATGAGCCAGGTGAGTTTTTCTTCAGTCATTACTCATCTCCCTGTTGAGCGGAAAAGCAGGCACAGAAGCGAGTGGTGGGTGGTTTGGTGAGGAGAGCCACAGGCACTGTGGGAGCTCCAAAAGGTCCCCACCTAGCCTGGAGAGAGGAAGTGAGGTCTCAGCTGCGTCCTGAGGGTGCTGCAGGTGGAGAAGCCAGCATGTGCAAGCACTCAGAGGTGGGAGAGAAGGTGGGGCCCAGGGACAGACAGAGGCACACAGAGTGAAGGCGAGGGAGTTGGGGTCCCTGTTCTGACGGTGTTGGTGGGGGGAGGCAGGAGGGAGCCCTGGAGAGTTTTGTTTCAGGCCCTGAGGGTGCAGCTGTCTTTTGCCCTTACTCGGCATTGGTTACTCCTGCTTTTCTTGTGCTCCCGGTATGCATGTGTGTCAGGGGATGGGGTGGTCTGTCTGGGTGGATGTGATGTGGCAGGCCCCGAGCACACTCCAGAAACCCTCCCTTCTTTCCCACAGGCACAGCCGCCTGTCCTAATGGCAGCTTCCACTGCACTAACACTGGCTACAAGTCCTTGTACATCTCTTCCAGATGGGTCAATGATGGAGTTTGTGGTAAGTGAGATCCCACCGGGGTTGGGGTAAAAGGCAGTAGGTGGAGAGAGGGGACACTGCTGAGTCTGATGGTCCCTCTACCTCTATCCTCAGACTGCTGCGACGGGACGGATGAGTACAATAGTGGGATCGTCTGTGAGAACATCTGCAAGTACGTGGGTCCCACCCACCCCTCCAGGACCTTGCCTTGACCTGCCCATTGAATCGGCCCCCTCTCTTTTCTGCTTTTGAGTAGTGAGCGCTTACTCTGCCAGGTGCTTTGTGAATGCTCCATCGCCAGCTTTCCTTCTGGTCTGGAAGCAGGTGCAGTCATTTGCCTGTTCAACAAGTGAGGGAGCTCAAGTTTAGAAAGGAGAAAGACTTCCTCAGGTTCACATAGCTAGGTGATAGCAGAGCCGGGACTCGAACCCAGGTCGGTCTGACCTGAGACTCCATGCGTTTAATTGCTATGCTCTGCAACAGGGCCTGGAAACTGAAATGCCCACAGGCAGGTAATTAAATGGTAGAAGCAGGCTGAGTGTAAGCCAGTAGGGAGTGGTGGGGCTTGTGGCATCTAAAGAGACAGCTGCCTTTGACTCTTTGTCAGTTGATGGCACGTGACAGGGCCAGACTGGTTTTTTAGTGAAACCAAAAGTCCTAATATTAACTGGAACTTTTCTGACCTAATGGTTTTTATTTAAGTAGAAGGTGAATCACTCACGACATGCTTACTGGCCAGATTGTCCACGAGTCTGACGTGTCCCTTTCTGTCTTGAGAGCCAACTTCCAGCCCCCCATCCCATCCCTCCCTAGTCCTTCCCCTTACCTCAAGGGTGGGAAAACCCTGCCCACAGTTCCTCCTCTCAAGGACAAGGATGCAGGGCTCTGAGGCCAAGAGAGGGAGTTGGGGGGAGGAGAGTTTCTGTTTTATCTTTCCCAACATGAGGGTGGCAGGTGGCGTTGAGCCCTTTCAGAAGAGGCAGATATGATGGGTCCTAAGTGCCCCCTAGTGGTGCCTGTATGTCACCCCTCCCATCCCAGAGAGAAGGGTCGTAAGGAGAGAGAGACCTTGCAGCAGATAGCAGAGGTTACCCGCGAGGGATTCCGCCTGAAGAAGATCCTTATTGAGGAGTGGAAGAAGGCCCGCGAGGAGAAGCAGGTGAGGGGCCCGTGGCGCCAGCCCAGGATGATCTGGATCCTGAGGTCTAGAAACATGAACTGGGGAGGCTGGATAGGGTTGACACCTGCTCCCAATGAGTGGTGTCCTGCAGCCAGTTACTGTCTGTGTTTTGGTTTACTTGTTTACTGGGCATTTAGTCACTGGTTAAGCTGTTACCAGATGGACAGCGATTGGCACTGGCGTTTACCGAGACCTCAGATGTCAGACTAAAGGGGGCTGGCAGGAGCTCTGCTGCCTCCTGGAATGAGAGGGATGCCTCTGCCCCTCGTGTCCATGGTTCTGCCCTCTATAAGCTGAGGCTGATGGCTGTGTGGCTTCCCAGCTCTCGGGGAGGACTCAAGTTCGTGTCAGTCAGCAGCAGCTGGGTTAGTTCAATAGGTGGGTGTTTGGGGGCTGGAAGAAGGTGTGTCCCCAGGTGTGTGTCTCCCTCCCCTGCTCTCCAGCCCCTTGGCTGTTTGATGGGTCAGAGTCCTCAGTACTGTTTCTGGGCTCCCGCCTGACCCAGTGAGCAAGGGCTCCAGCTGTCTCTGCCTAGGGAAGATTCCAGCTTTTTCTCTCTCATCCCCGTGGCCTGGCTAGTGGGGTTCCCCCTCCCCAAATACATGGGCCAGTGAGGCCCCTCCCGAGTTTAGAAGATAGTTGTGGAGTGTTGTGGCGAGGTTGTCTCCAAGTGGTCTTTGCCTTCTTGGGGAGTTGGGAGGATCCTGACAGCAAGCCAGGCTGAGGTGTCAGCCAAGGTCTTGGGAGGAAAGTGATCCCATGGGGGCTCAGGCTAAGACTCTACAGCTTGAGACCCCACCCTTGGCTTTGAGCCTGCCTGGCACACTTGTTCCTACTTGAAGTATCCACAGGGGCCCGAGGTTTGCCATGTACTGGGCACAAAGCTGGCAGCAGACCAGAAACTGCCTCAAGGGTACATTGTCTGCTGGGGGTGGACAGATGGAAGGTGATGCCCAGGGCTGCTGGGAAAGGGGAAGTTTGGGGTGGTGGGGCATTGGGAGACCCTCACCTGGTCCCCCCACCTCTCCCAAAAAGCTCTTGGGGAAAAGGTTAGACTTCCTGAAGGAAGAGACCTCTAAGCTGAAATCTGTTGGGTAATTCAGAGGTATCCAGTCAGAGTGCGAAGAACTGCAGGCAGACAGCATTTGGAGGTCTGAACGTCAGGGCGGTCGGATCTAGACTTTAAGATAGCAAGGGAGCAGATGGGGCTGGAGAAGCAGCAGGGGCCCGGTCCCACGAGGCCTTGGGACTACATTGAGGTGTTTGAGTTTTTCTAGTGGGCTGTGGGGAACCATAGCAAGGTGGGGATCCAGGCTGGTGTGTGCTTTAGAAAGATCCCATGGTCACCCTGTGGAGTAGAGGCAGAGAGGTGGCAGTACGTGAGAAAGAAGGCAGAATGTAAAGAGAGCTGGCCCTTTGCTTTCTGCCCACCCAGCAAAAGCTTGCTGAGCTACAGGCCGGAAAAAAGTCCCTGGAGGACCAGGTGGAAATGCTGCGGGTGGTAAAGGAGGAGGCCGAGAAGCCAGAGAAGGAGGCCAAAGACCAGCACCAGAAGCTGTGGGAAGGTATGTCACGGGGTGGCCATTATTTGACCTTGGCTCCTGGCCCAGGAAGAGCCTGCACCCAGGAGACTTCTTGCTCATCATCATCTGTTTTCTCTCTCGACTTTGGATCATGATGCTCAATTTCTCATGTGCCTAGTTATCTTAGCTTGTGTGTTGGTCATTGTATTTGACAGTCATTTGTAGGAATAATTTGCAGCCTAGGACAAGAGGTTCTTCTCTAGAGAGGAGGAGTTTTTCTTTCTGTCAGCCATATGGGAACACTACCACTTGGAGGTCCCTAAATCCAAATTCAGGCCAGAAGTTCCTCTAGCCTCTCAGGCAGTGTGAGCTGAGATCTGAGTGCAGGCTGGGTGATTTCCGGTCCAGTCACTCTCTTCCTGAAGGAATAGCCTTGTGGGGTCACAGTATAGTCATTTGTGGTGGAGGGTGTCTGCTATTATGCTCCCTACCTTGGACTTTGATTTCTGTCTCCTTGGCCCCACAAATTCTCATCAAAACAGACATCCAGATTTGCTAGGATTGGCAAAGTACTTCAGGGCAAAACCAGCTTATACATCTCTTAACTTCCCAAGTGCCTCTTTGCCCTGGCAATTCCTACTGCCTTGGTTGGTTTTAAGATGATTTTTTTATGCTGTGTCCAGCATTTTCTTGCTGTTGTCAGGTCATGCCACCATTATAGGAAATTGGAAGATTTGGACCTTGTTCTCATTCTGCTCTTTGGGGGAGACACACCATGGAAACAGGGTAGAAGGGGCAGATGGGCAGAAGCCTTCTACTCCCAGCTAGTTAAAAGACAAAGTATTACTGGCAGGATTTGGAGGTGAGGCCCCAGCTGCTCATATGGCTGATAACTGGGAGCCAGGCAGCCTGTGCTCTGAGGCCACGCTGTTGATCTCCATCTCTTGGTATCTGCTGCATTTTTTTTCCTCTCTCTATGCCCTGATTTCTCATAATCAGTAATTCAGTAGTTCATCCAACAAGCATTTGCTGAGTGCCTGCTGTGTGCCCAGCACACCCCAGGTGCCAGCAATACAGCATTGAACAATATGGAGCCAGCCCTTGCCTGCAGAGGGAGCGGGAGAAAAGACCCTGAGGCAGCATCATGCCTGGTTTTTGGGGAGCAGCAAGACAACCGTGTGGCTGGAGGGAGTTGTTGAGGAGAATCGGGAGACAAGGGCAGGTGCTGATAGGCTGTGCAGGGCCTTAGGGACCCTGGGGAGGACTTGGGCTTTTACTCCAAGGAGGTGGGAGCCATAGAGGATTCTGAGCAGAAGAGGAATGGGAGCCAGGAAACCAGGGAGGAGCTGACTGCAGAGAGGCTCCCTGTCCAGAATCCCAGTGGCTCACTGGGCAGAGGTACCTCTTCTCAGTGGAGGCTATTTCTGCCCCCACACCCTGGCTTCACTGTCTCCTGCTCCTTGGAGAGCCCGAGCCTTCAGTTATCTCCCCTCTTTCCTGGGTGATCTTCTCTGGCTGGCACCTTCCCTCTACCTAGAAATAACACTCAGATCTGCTGCCCAAACAGCTGTCCCCAACTTGGCCTTCCCCTCCAATGCTATGAAGCCACATAGCCTCTTCTCTCTCTCCGTCCTGGTTGAACCTGGCTTACTGTACTCCTTGTCCTGCTTTCTGAGGCCTGGACTTCCTATTTCCTAAGTCTGCACCTTATCTCCATCTCCATGGGAGCCGCTGCTCCATGAGGTTGGTTTTCCTGCTCTTTCCTGGTGGCCCACGCTCTTGCTCAGTTGGCCCGAGACCCCAGTACCCCTTCTGGGTTGGAACCCTGACTTCTGTCTTCCCTTCTTTGGTTCCCTACTCACAAATGCAACTGTACCTAAACATACCTACCCTTTGATGTCCCACAGGGACCTTACACTCACCAGGTTACTCCCCTTGCCTGGCCACGTCCCCACTCATCTCGTTCCCCAGTCTCTTTCACACTGGAGAGTGAACCTGGTAGAGTGCTCAGTTTGCTTCTCCTGGGGGCCTCCTAGACGTGGCAGACCTAAGGCATGGTCCCCCCACTTGCCCTTTGCATGGTTTCTAATAGCCCCGGCTTGTTGAGACCAAAGACCCAGAGGTGTCCTCTACTGCTTCCCACATTTGACCCGTTTGCACACCCTATCAGCTCCCCCTTCAGAATCTCCCCACAATTTGGCACTTCTTATCTCCTCCACCCCCGCCCTGGCCATCCCTCATCGTTGCCTGTATTCTGCCCCCAGTCTGTCCCCCACAGTGGCCTGACTGAGGGCCCTAGTGCCCAGCGTAGGGCCAGGCACATAGCCGGTAATGGGAGACGGCAGGTCGCAGAGTGGAGGGAGCCAGTGGGCAGGGCAAAGGGTGACGGAGCTGGTCCTTCCACAGAGCAGCAGGCTGCTTCCAAGGCCCAGCAGGAGCAGGAGCTGGCAGCCACTGCCTTCCAGGAGCTAGACGATGACATGGATGGGGTGTAAGTGTGCCTGTGATGCCCGCCCTGCCCTGGGCTTGGGGTCCCCTCTTCCCACCCACCTGCCTTTAGAAATCAGCCAGCCCCCCACCTCGCCATGGGGCCTGAGCTGATCCCAAGCCCTCTTTGAGTGATCCTCTACTTATGTGTAAAATGAGTCCAGAAAAGGCCAGGGTGTGGGGAAGAGATGAGGGAAAGTGCCCACCCAAGGAGCTGAGCAAGATGACAAGGGATTACAGTACTTTACCCAAGCCTGCTCTGGTCAAAACTAGACCCCTTTGAATCCCAACTGTGCCCCAGAACTTGCTCGTCGACCTCGAGCAAATGGCTCAGTGGAGACTGGGCTGTTGGGAACAAGCAGGCTGGGCAGGCACCCTGGCTTTGAGCAGGGGGCTTCATGGGGACCAAGGGGCAGAATAGGCAGGGCAGGTCATTCCCTGGGTGGCAGTGGTGATGGGCGGGGGGACAGGATATGGTGCCTAGGACACTGTGGGTATTTGGGCTCCTCTGGGTGGAGGGCACCAAGCAGAGGGCAGTTTGGATGCGTCGGGTTCTGAGGGTGGAGGGAAATGCATGCTGCTGGCGGGTTGGGAGGAGAGGCTGATCCCCCCTGTCTCTCCCCTCCTCTGAGCCCCTTCAGTGTGAAGGCTTAAGGAAGGGGTAAGGCAAGGGACCAGGTGGCCAGGACCTGCTCTTCCTGAGTGTGGGGGTTGGGTGGGGTCCCCAACCCTAAAGTTCACCTCCCAACTTCCTTCTGCTCACCCCTCTGTTGGCCTCTGTCCCTGCAGGGTCTCCCTGGCTGAGCTACAGACCCACTCAGAGCTGGACACCGATGGGGATGGGGTGCTATCAGAAGGGGAAGCCCAGGTACCCTACCCTGCCCCTTCTCCTGGGACTTCTAGAGGGGATTTCCCCAGGTGACTTCAGGGCCAGGAAGTGGGAGACAGGCTGGCTGTGGGCTGCTCCCATGGAAAGCTCCCTGCTGGCTCTGGACTGGAGCTGCTGGGACTTCTTGGATGGCCTGTGCAGCCCGGCCTCACCTGGGTGAGCCAGGAGGGCACTGCCCAGCACCACTTTGGGACCTAGTGGGGTCATGTGGGTGCCTCAGGGTGTCTGGGCTGGACAGAGCCTGGTTTCCCACCTACACGCCCCCACTGGCTCCATGAGTCTGTGCACCAGTCACACTCCTCACATTGGGCCTTGGCTCTCTGTCTCTGCAGTCTGGACCCTGCTCCTCTGTTCCTCTGTCCATTACTGCCCCTGCTGGGTCCCTTCCTGCCCCTCCTTGGCCTCTCCCACTCTTCTGTCTAACTCCCTGGTCTCTCCAGTTGACCCCCTGCCCTCACCCTCTTGGTGGCGGGCTTCTCTTCCCACCAGCCATGTTGCCCCCTTCCAGCTGCTGCGCCTCACCCAGTCTGGCCCTGCCGTGGCCTGAGGAGAGCAGGGCTGGCTTGTGCCTGGCACCACAGCCCGAGGCCCCCCTCACAAGTGCCTGGGGCCCAAGAGGGCCACCTGGAGGCCCTGATCCTGACACTGCCCCACCACGTGCACACAGACCCTGCTTGGGGGAGACGTGCAAATGGATGCTGCCACCTTCCACGACCGTGTCTGGGCTGCCATCAGGGACAAGTACCGATCAGAGGTCAGTGGGGGAGAGGAGAGGACGTGATCCTGCACCCCCTTGCTCTGCCCCTTGATGCATCACAAAGAAACTGCCTCCAGTTCTGGCACTGGGCCACCCTGGCCAGCTGGGCCACCTCAGCACCTCCCACCCCAGCTGTCCCTCTAGGCCCCTTGGAAGGGGCGGAGACACTGGGACCTCCCCTAGGGCAATGGTGTGAGTATAGGCCCAGCCCCATGGGGGTGGTGGCAGACCCCAGGTCCATAGCACAGAGCAACCCATATGCCGGCCAGGTGCTGCCCACTGACCCGCTGACGTCATCTGTGCCTGACCTGATGGAGCCCAGGGAGGAGCAGCCCCCGCTGCCCTCACTGCCCACAGAGGAGGAGGAGGAAGAGCTGGAGGAGGAGGAAGAGCTGGAGGAGGAGGAAGAGGAGGAGGAGGGGGATTCCCAGGTGCAGGGGGAGCAGTCCAAGGTGTGTGTCTTGGGGAGAAGGGGGTGTGGAGCTGGGGCAGGGTCACTCACTGACTCTGCTGCTCCTCCGCCAGGAGTCCCCACCCCCACTCTTGCCCCCTCAGCCAGCCAGCCCTGCTGAGGACAAAATGCCACCCTACGATGAGCAGACACAGGCCTTCATTGATGGTGAGGTCTCATGGTTTGAGAGGGAGGAGACCCTGCCGGTACCTGCCCCCCATCGCCTGCACCTGCAGGGGCCTGAGAACCAGGCCCCACCTGCTCCTCCAGCAAGCCTGAGGGTCTAGGGGCATCCTGGAGGGTGCGTCTGGGACCTGGGGAGGCCAGTGCCACCTCCACCAACCCCAGGGCACCTCCTGCCACCTCATGGTTGCTACTCGTTTGTGCCACCCTTGCAGGCAGGGAGCCACTGGGGCCCTGGGAGCCCTGGCCCTCTTCCCTTGGGAGCCGAGAGCCTGAGCAGTGGGGTTGGATCTGCCTTGCGGCTGGCAGGCCCACAAGGCCGTCCCGGACCTAGTCCTCACCCACAGCAGGCCTGGGGGGCAGGGAAGCAGGCATGTCCATGCACCTCCCGCCCGGATGGGGGTAGGGGTGCCTCTGATCTCTTGCCCCACCCTGCCTCCCCCAGCTGCCCAGGAGGCCCGTAACAAGTTTGAGGAGGCTGAGCGGTCCTTGAGGGACATGGAGGAGTCCATCAGGTATGGGACCACGGGTCTGGCCACAGCAGGGCAGCATCACCACCTACCCCACAGCCGCCTGTTGCCCCGTTCCCCAGAGGAGGTGGTAATGGGAAGTTGCTGAGGCAGCCGCTGCCACCAAGGCAGAGAGATGGCAGTGGTTCCTGAGGGGGGGTCCCCAGGAGGCGGGGAGATGGGAAGCCAGAGCCCATCCCCCTCACAGCCCTCCACAGATGGATCACAGGGCCTTCCAGCATTGTCCTGAGTCGGCCTGTGGTGACTTGACTTCCCTTTCACCACTTGTCCTTCCCTTCTAGGAACCTGGAGCAGGAGATTTCCTTTGATTTCGGCCCTAATGGGGAGTTTGCCTACCTATACAGCCAGTGCTATGAGCTCACCACCAATGAGTGTGTTCTCCCCTCCCAGGGCAGGCGGGTGGACTTGGAGGGTCCCATGAGCCTGAGCAAGGTCATGGGGAAACGAGCAGGGGTGGCCTTAGGGCTTATCAGTGAAGTTTGAGGGGCCTGTGCAAGCATGTCAGGGATACTGGGGTCCTGTGTTCCCCTCACCCACCCGCCCCATCCCGTGACAGGTATATCTACCGGCTCTGTCCCTTCAAACTTGTCTCACAGAAACCCAAGCTTGGTGGCTCCCCAACCAACCTCGGGTGAGTGGGCTCAGGCTGGACCCCCCTGCTCTTGTCCCTTGCAATCCTTCAGGCCCCCAGCTGGCCCACCCTCAGCACCCCACTCTCCCACAGCACCTGGGGCTCATGGGCCGGCCCGGAGCACAACAAGTTCAGCATCATGAAGTACGAGCAGGGGACAGGCTGCTGGCAGGGCCCCAACCGCTCCACCACTGTGAGTACCTAGTGAGTAGGGGACAGAGGTAGGGGGTGGAGTTGAGGGACCCAGGCCTGGCTGATCCCACCCTCCCCAGGTTCACCTGCTTTGTGGGAAAGAGACAGTGGTGACCAGCACCATGGAGCCCAGTCGCTGCGAATACCTCATGGAGCTGATGACACCAGCCGCCTGCCCAGAGCCGCCCCCTGAACCACCTGCCAATGGCGACCACGATGAGCTCTAGCCCTGCCCAGCACAGAGGTGGGCAGGGAGTCGGGTCTCCGCCTGCCTGGATTGGGGGTGCAGTGGGGTCTAAGGAAAACACCTAGGCCAGCGGCATTGCTCTCCTCACCTGTGTCCCTTTGTCTCTCTCACTGGGTCTTTCTTTGGCCCCAGAACCTCAAGACTTGGAACCAGCCCCCAGCAGTGCCACCCACTCACTCCACAATCTGTGGATCAAGACCTGTCCCCTCTGAGTCTTCTCATCCTTCCCATGGGGGCAGGATTTGTGAGGGATTCCCTGCCCTGCTCTTGGCCCCAGCAGCCTCCAAAGATGGACTAAAGGAGCACGCCCTCCCCAGGCTCCCAGCCTGATGGCTCACTGCCCAGCCTGCCTCGCCCCCTGCCCAGGGCATCCACCTCCCCTCCTGGTGGGGACAGTGAATTGACTGTGACTTTGAAACAATAAACATGAACCTCCAACCCATCTATGTCCACCTTGTTTTGCTTGGGCATGAAATGGGCCAAGGGTGGGCAAAAGGCAGAATGCAGGAGGCAGCAGCTGTCTGTAGATCCTGTGCTGGTCCCCTTCCCCGTCAGGCCAGCTCGGCAGAGCCTGAGTCACACTTAAAATGACTCACAGCTGAGATGCCCATGGAACAAGAGAATCTGACATCAAGGGACCTCCGGCCACATTAATCTCAATTTCTGCCTCAGCTAGTCCCACCTCCGCCATGCTGCCTGAGTCTTATCTGTGCTGTGGGTAGGCCAAGGAGCCTGAGATGAGACCCAGGCCCAGAGGGAAAGCAGCTTGCACAAGGGCACACAGCCAGGGTTAAGAGCACATACTCCAACACTCCCTACTTGCCAGTGCACAGACACCTGACCGAGGCTGTAAGATTCTGAACTTTTATTTTCTGGCATGAAAAGTACAAATAATTAAACAATTCCATGTAAAAGTCTGTTACCGCGGCCAGGCCTGTAATCCGGTAATAAATAGTCTAAACGCAACGCAAAGTGTTCTTGTTTTTTTTTGTCTTTTTTTTTTTTCTTTACAGTTCTTTATCACCTCCAACATACGGACTCTGTCTGATGTGAAACCTTCTGAATAAATAACAGGATGAAGGGAGGGCTGGAGGGGCTGAGGCCCCCTCCCCACGGGCCCTGCCCCCATCCCCAGAGACATGGAAGACCCCAGGCCCCTCCCCTGGGGTGAGGGGCTGGCTTCCCAGGAGGGGGCTTGACTGGCTAGGCTGAGTTCTATGTTTTAGAAAAAGAAGAGCCCTCCCAGTCTTGGGGGTGGCAGGGGCCTAGGCCTTAGTGGGGGGTGGGGTGGGGGCGGGGAGGTACCTGCTCTCCAGAGCCTGGCACCCCCCAGGGTGGGGGACAAACCCAGCCCTTATTGCTCACAGATGCCCCCAGCACGCTGCCCACGTGTGCACACGTGTCCCCGCGTGCAAGGAGAGCAGAGGGGAGAAAGCCCCAAGAAACAGCAGAGGGAGAGGGAGGGACCCCCTAGGGGGCCTGCCCTGCTGGAGGGGAGTAGGGGGATCCGGGAGGACTTAGAAACCACAAGAATAAATAGGTTCGTGTATCAAGAACAAGCTAGGGTTTTCACCAGCTAAATAGGACTGAAAAAATTCTCAAGACGAGCAAAAATAATCCCATTGAGACCCAGGCGTCGCTGGCCACGTGGGGGACTACCCCGCAGAGCGCACACGCCCCCGGTGCCACTTGGCTACCGTTACTGTTATTAATAATTATTACTTTAATGATTTCACTTCCCCTTTTATAAATAAATTAGGCATAACCACTTCTCGGCAAAACTTAAAAAAACAGAGAACATCGTGGTTCCTTTAAACTTGCAAACTGGATGAAGGAACAGAAATATACACAAATGTCCTTACAGGGCAACAAGAATAAATAGTTAACATAGCAATAAGTTAAAACTACAAGAAGCTAAATTCGGCAAAAAAGTACAAGAAAGTTAACTGGTGCCAGTTTATGTCTTTTTTTTTTCCTTTTTTTAAAATCTCTTCTGTGTGTTTTTTCTTCCTTTTTTTGTCGCTTTTTTTCTCTTCTATTTGTGTTTTTTGTTGCTTTTTTGATTTTTTTTTTCTTTTTGTCCCTTGCAGCAGAAGCTCCACAGACGTTTAATAACAAACATCGGGGAGGGGTGGGGGAGAGAGAGCTGGGCAGTCAGATGGGGCCATGGCCAGACACCAAAGCAGGGACACCAGAGGAAGGTCAACTGAATCTAAAATCGGGGTTTGCGATTCTCAGTTCTGACTGGGCCCACTGCAGGGTGGGGGCGGGGGTGCGAGGGCTCCCATGGGCTTCTGCCTTTGGCTTCTGTTGGAATTTTTTGTTACAAAGAATGAAAACTAGGGGGACAGAAGTTCCAGACAGAAGCCAGGGCTTGGGTTTGGGATAGGGGCTGCGTCCACTGCCCTCAACTCATCTGGAAAGACGGAAAAACCCAATAAACTAAAAGGGAGTGACTAGTGGATGGGAAGGGAATGCAGGGCTGGGCCCTAGGCCCATCCACCCTGGGCCTGGTGGGGAGTGGTGGGTGCTTGCTACCGGGGAGACTCTGGGTATGGGAGGAGAGGCTCAGGGCCCCACCTCCCATTGGGTCCAGGGCCTGGGCCCAGGGAGGCTAAGCCCCAGGGACAAGGGGTCCTTTGGCCTCAAGTGTTGGGGGGGGGGTACTGCCTCCAGCCCACTGTGACGCCAAAAGTGAACGAGGTATCATGTGTCTGGATGCATGGACGCTGTGTGTACACGCCCATGTCCGTGGGCGGCAGGGACCACTGATGAGCCAGGAGAGCTCCGCAGAGAACCCGGGGCAGGGGCAAGCGGGGCCGCGTGCCGGGGGGAGGGGCGGCTGGCCTGGCCAGAGGAAGCAGACTGGGCTGGGGTCTGGGCTGGGACCTCTCACCTGGGCCTGAGTGGTGCTATGGGCAGCAGGTCTGTGTGTTCCTGGGTGTTGTGTCTGTTTCTCTGTGACTGGGTGTCTAGATTTGTGTGTCCAAATGTATGTCTCCATGTACACACGTGGAAATGTTTGCATGTCCATGTGTGCCCATGTCCACAGCCGCCTGTGGCCACATTTGTCCACGTCCGTGTTCGACTGCCGCCACATTTATGTGGCCCCGTACCTCAGTCTCCTGTGTTTTACCCATATTTGTCTCCGTGTCTGAATTTGGCCTAGTCCCTAAGCGTTTCTAGGGCGTGTGTCTGGATCTGTAAGTGCTGTTCTATGTCCGTCCGTCCCTGTGTGGGTGTGTGTGTGTGTGTGCCCCTGTGTGTCTTTGTGTGGCTGTTTCTCTCTGTGGCCCTGTGCCCTCCCAGCCCCTAAACCTTTGCCCCCGCTCCCTGTCTTTGCCCCAGTTGGTAAACATAGCCTGTCAAAATATTTTCTTTTTTTTTGTCTTTTTTTTTTTCAAGTTCAAGAATCCCCAGTAAAAATTCTCCACAAGGTCTTTTTTCCCCTTTTTACAAAAATAGAAATTTTCTTTCCCTCCCACCCCCCCTTTTTTTTTTCATTTTGTTTCTGTTTCCAGCCCCTCCCCCTGCTCCTCATACTCCACTGAGGGGCTCTGGGCCAGGGATGCCCACAGCCCTCTCATGTTTAGCTTTGTTGGGGATTTTTAAACCTGTTCCGTCCCCCGCTCGGGCTCACCTCGGTGTTGGGGAGGCCTGGAGGGTACCCCCAGCACTCCCCCAACAGCCATCCTGTGGAGGGTGGTTGAGGGTGGGGTGGGGGCACATCTCTGTTTTCTTTTTAGCAGAAAAAAGAAACAAAAACCATCTCCATGAACAAAACCAAGACGAGAGAGTGAACAGCCCAGCCTGGGGTGGGGGCAGGAGGATGGGATGGGGGACCCCCAGGCACCCCCCCATTCCTCGCAGACCCTCCCAGCCCGAGTGCTCACCCTGTGGCTCCCGCAGGGGTGCGGGGTTTCGTGCTGTCCGTGGTCTGCCTGTGCTGTCTCTCTCGGGCCCCTTCTCTCTCTCTCTCTCTCTCTCTCTCTCTCTCTCTCTCTCTCTCTCTCTCTGCTGCCCGGGGAGGGTGGGAAGGGCGGCCGCGGCTCAGGCCTTGTGCTGTTTGCTGGTCTTGAAGGACACCTGCAGCACACGCTCACCCAGGCGGTAGCCATTGAGGCTGGCAATGGCCATGGCCGCCTCATCATAGTTGGTCATGGTGACAAAGCCGAAGCCCTTGCACTTGTTGGTGGTGAAGTCGCGGATGACCTTGACATTGGTGACCGCCCCGAAAGGCCCGAACAGCTGCCACAGCACGCTCTCGTCTGCCTCCGGTGACAGGTTATACACAAAGATGCACCAGCCAGTGCCTGCCGCGCCTCCTGACAGGCCCACGCCCGCCAGGCCGCTCATGCCGTCGATGGCGATGGGCGAGAACCTGGCAATGAGCGACAGGGGACTACTTTGGGGGTCACGCGGGCTCTGCCCTGACCCCCAGCATGCCCTCGACCTACTGTGACCCTGTGACCTGACCCTGACATGACCTCTGACCGTGCCTTGACCTTGGGAGTCTCCAACTACAACCCCAACTTAAACCTCACCCACTCAGAGGCACCAGCCCCCGTCTCCATCCTGACCTGTGGTTTCTTGATCTCTGACCATCCCTCACCTGTGATCCTGTCCTGAGCCCTGAACTACACCCTGATCCCATGACCTCTGGCCCTACTTTGTCCTTGGTCCTGTTGAACCTGACCACTTCCCCACACCACTATTGCCCTTGCCCCAACTCTAAACACACTCTGACCCTGCCGTCGGCCATATCCCATTTGCCCCACTGGCCACCTGGCCACGTGGCTGGAGGTCCACCAGGGAAGTGCAGTGCTGGGAAGTGGGCATAGCCATTTAAGTGCCTCACGTCCATTATTCATGGCTCAGCACAATTGTCACCTTCTCAGGCAGCCTCCTCTGACCCATAACATGGCCACCTCCTCCCTCTGCCCTTCTTTGGCCTTTTGCTATTTAAATCAGTTATTTTTTATCAGCTCCCTCTTCCCTAAAAGGTTTTGTTCCCTGTGGTGTCCCAGCTCAGAATGGCTCCTAGCACACAGTAATCACGGGGTCTCTGTTCGACTGGGCAGGGACCCCCAGGACCTAAATCACTCAGTTCGAGCTCTTGGGACTAACTGCTTGCTCCCTCCTCAGGGCCTTTGTACAGGCCATTGCTGCTGCCAAGAATCCCACTTCTGCTCTGTCACCTCAGATGAGTCAGGGGTCTCCACTGATCAGGATCAGTGGTCAGGATCACCATTACCCCTTGTGCCCCCTGATCACTGTTCATCTATCTGTCTCCTTTCCCACTAGACTGAGATAATTAATAACAGTAACAATAATCATAAGAGCAGCTACCTTTTATTGAGCGCTCACTATGTGCCAAGCACTGTGCTCAATATTGTTTCATCAACATGAAGGACCGAGTGTGGCTGGGCCACGCTGGGTCCCCAGCCTTAAGCCAAGCACCTGGCACTCAGCATGCGCTCAACAGTTTGTGATGCAATAAACATGAGCCTTCATAGGTCAGGGAAGCAGAGAGTGTCACAGGGACCTAATGTCCATCCCCGACTATAGGGAGCAAAGGGTGGTCTGTGACCCACAGCAAAGACAACCAATAGTGGCAGGTGGAACTCAGACTTAACGTGGGAACCAGGAGGCACGGCTGTGACCCAGGCAACAGTGCTCGCCTTTCACTGGGTCAGAGAGGGTTACGGGCAATGTGGTGGCTCTTTGTAGGCATTTACTAGGCTCCGCAGCCCTCAAATCTCTTCATGAAAGGGGCAGACATGGCTAAGCTGACAGAGCTGGGGATGAAGTGGGGAAGGTGTCCAACAGAGTAAAGGTCTGAGGATGGACAGTGAGGGGCTAGGGGCAGTGAGGCGGGGGGCACTGTTACCTCTTGACTCCGTAGGCCATGTTGAGCAAATTGTCCAGCCTGTGGAGCAGAAGGGGTGGTCACTGGTGGCTTCCAGGCACGCTCCTGGCTGTGATGATGGCCAGCCAGCCTGCCCTCCCTGCCCCCACCCTGCAGGCTAGCAGCATCAGCCCTGCCCCCGCCGCCCGCTCCCCACCCGGCTAGACAGCGCCTGGCACGGACCGTGGTCACTCCAGCACCGCCTCTTGCCTGCCCTGCCGAGTCCTCATCCTCCCTCTCTGGCAGCCCAACCCCACTCGCCTGCCCCCACCCTGCAGGGCTTGGGTCCCCAGAAGGAAAGGTTCAAGTCTCTTCACCACAGTGCCTGGGCTAGGCAGGTGACACCTCTCTGAGCCTCAGGGTCCCCATCTGTCAAATGGGGACAAGACAAGCTGTGTTCTCATGGTTGCTGTGCAAAATAAGTGAGTGTGCCTGGTACACAGTAAACACTCATGAAATGTGTGTGTGGAAACTACGGCACAGACAGCTGAAGCCACACACCCGGGGGGCGGGGGGCAGTCAAGAGATGGACCCAATCAGGTGATTCTAAATTCTTAACGTTGATAATGCCACTCATAGTGCATTGTGCGCCTGCTATATATCAGGGCCTGGCCTCATCACCCAAAAGACCCCCATGTTTTCCCTTTGCTGCCCTCAGCAGCTCTAGTATGTGGGCACCCCGGCATCTGGGTCCCTCTGCCCTGCAGGAACGGGGTTCACGAAGGGCAGCTGCAAGTGGCCTGGGGGTCTGGGGTGCCTGGGGCCTCACCGGAAGCGCTGTGTCTGATGGTGCAGGGGACCTGCATAGCGCCGGGCGGATGACTGGTAAAGGTGAGTGAGCAGGGCCTGCCCCGTCTTCTGACTCGGGTTGTTGGCGAACTTGACTGTGATGGGCTCGGCTGCACCCAGCGGCTTCTGCCCATTCAGTCCTTTGATGGCCTCCTCAGCCTCAATCCTCTTGTCGAAGCGGATGAACCCAACACCACGAGACACGCCTGCCAGGAGTGAGGGTGTCATGAGGACCCTGCTCCCTCCCATGTGACCTCCTCCCGCTCCTCTGCTTCTTGCCCTGCTATTCCCCATATCTCTGTTTTGGTACCACCTTGGTGCCTCCGCCCAGCGCCCCACCCTTGCCAGTGGCTTGACCTGTGACCTGGTCCACCAGGATGCGGGAAGTGATGATGCGGCCGTATTGGGAGAAGAGCTGCTCCATTTCCTTCTGGCTCATGGTCTTGGGGAGCCCACTGACATACAGGTTGGCATCCCGGATGGATGCGGAGCTGGGTCTGGCATAGGACACCTTGGGGAGGGTCAGGCGGACAGGTGTGAGGGAAGACCCATTTCGCAGATGGAGAGACGCCACATCTGAACTACCACTGAGTCACAGAAATGCCTCATCTGTTCACTCAACAAATATCTCTTGAGTAGTCACCATGGGTGCAGCTGACCAGGGCTTGGGGGCACGGACATGGTCATGGCTGGGACAATGTGGCCATGGCTCTGCCTGCATAGAGTGATGGGGACTTGCCATCTGAGAAGGTCAAAGGAGCCACACCTCTGGGGTCACACCTCTCCCTAGGGACCTCAGGGACTCTTGTGTTCCCAGCTCATGCTGTCACGCTGCTTCCCACTCCCTTGGAAAGTGAGCGTAGGACGCTGGCCCCTTCTTTTTCCAACTACACTGGGCCCCTGAGGCTCACTGAGGTCTTTAGCCCCAGCTCAACCCTGACAACTCCCAAATGTCCATCCCCAGCATGGGCCTGGCTCTCAAGCTCCACACTCACGTGATACCTGCCTCCAGGTACCCCTCGAGGGGGCCTCACTGGGGGCACACTCAGTGTAGCTGCACTGGCTCCTGACTGCCCCCAGTTGCCAAGACTCAGTAATGGCAGTTCTATCCTCCTGGGTGCTCAGGACCCAGGCTCAGCTGTCCTTGACGCTTCTCTTTCGCATCCACATCTAATTCACCATCAATCTTGTTGGCCTACCTTCTTCATTATCCGGAATCTGCATGCTTTTCCCCATTTCCATCTCCCTACTCCGGCCCAGCACCCACCATTTCTCACTCCGACCAGTACAGCAGTCTCAGGCCTGGTTCCCCATCCCATCCTCGCCCCTCACAGGCTGTTCCCCCAGCAGCGGCCAGAGGGCACCTGTGCACATCTGAGCCAAGTCACGTCCCTCTGTTCAGATCCCTCAGTGGCTCCCACCTTCCTCAGAGTTCAAGTCCTTCCCATGGCCCACAAGACCCTACATGACCTGTCCTATCACCACCCTCTCCTTACCTCCACTCCTCCCTTGACTGCTCTGTTCCAGTCACATGGGCCTCTTTCTTGTTCCCCAAACAGCAGGCATGGTCCTGCCTCAGGGACTTTGCACTGGCTGTTCCCTCTGCCTGGAATTCTCTTCCTCTTTTCTTCTCTAGGTCTTGGTTGAAATGTCCTCCCTGTCTTCTCCCATCTGAACCAGGTGCCCACCCCTACCCTCGTGACTCTCCCACATAGTACTGCTCTCAATTGTGAATTAGACACATTCGTCCGATTCATGTCATTGTGGTCCAGCCCAACAATGAAATCTCTGCAGCTGTTTAAAAAAGGGCAGATGTGGGTATTGATTTCCCCAAAACAGTGATGAGTATTGTAAAGTTGAGGAAGGAAAAGTCCACTTACAGAGCAGCAGGTATTGTGTGACCCGTTTCATTGTGTGATGGATCAACGTCCTGGAAGCATGGACTGGAAGGCCCATCCCAATGCTAATAGGGTGACCTAAAGCTGGCAGGGGTGGGGCGGGGGTGTCATGAGCTCCTCTACCCCTTATTTCTGCCCATGTCTATTTTCTATCTTCTAAATTAACCTCTGGGTAGATAGTGGTTGTTGTCAAGGGTCTTGCTTTTGTTTGGGGCTGTGAGTTGTGAGGGCATGTTGCTTCATTAAAAATAACTAATTAAAAAACTAACAAAATGAAGTCTACGGCCATTCCACCCTGAATGTGCCCGATCTCGTCTGATCTCGGAAGCTAAGGAGGGTTGGGCCTGGTTAGTACTTGGATGGGAGACCACCTAGGAAGACCAGGTGCTGTAGGCGTTAAAACAACAACAACAACAAAAAAAACAACAACTAACAAATTTGGCTGGGGGTGCTCTTGGGGTGGGGTTAAGGGGATTCTAATTAATGCCATTATGCACACCTGGGGTCCTCCAGAAAAAAAAAGAAAACACACCAGCTGCTATTATTTTTGTAAAAATAATTAAAAATCACAGCTGTGTATTTGACCATTTCACTCTTCCCCACAGGTCTGTGACCTTTGAGGTGGTGAGGACTTGATGGATTGGAGTTGAGGGTGATAGGAAGGGGACCCTAAGCTCCTGATAGGTGTTTGTGGTTGGAGGCCATCTGAGGCACAGAGTAGGTCTTCAGGGGCCTTTCCTGTCCTTCCATGATGTGGGCTGACCCAGGTTCCTCATTTCCTCACCAGGACGGGGCCTAACACACAATGGTCAGTTGAAAATACTTTGGGTGGAATCTGCTGAAACATGTAGTTGGTACTGACCATAAAACACAGCCATACACCACACACCACACCACACACACACGGCTACACCATGCCACCCGCTGCACAGCCATGGTGACTGCCCCAGCAGAAGGGTGACACAAGTTTTGGCCACACCCATGGCAACTCTGAGGATCTTGGATAATTACAGTAAGAATTGCACACACCTGCCATACTGCCACACAAGCCCACAACATCACATACCCTGAACAAGGCACAGGTAGACGTACCCACGCAACTTCACCATGACACACAAAAACCCTGTTACGGCCAGACACACCAACACAGCTCCACCAGGTCACAGCCAAAGTTGCAGTGTGTGACAAAGCACCTGTCAAATAAATACTATGTCCCACAGACATAAGTGACACACCCAAAGTCTATAATAGCTGGACCCATGTGATGACAGATACTCACATAGCCATGGTATCCCACAAACACTTTCTCATCGCCTAGGGCCACACACACACACACATACACACACACACACACACACACACACACATTCTCTCTCTCTCTCTCTTTCTTTCTCTCTCACATACACACAATGGCCACATCACATGCACACAGTGGCCTCCTGAGCCTTAGAGTTCACAGTTCGTCACTAGAAGCCTCACGCAGGGCTTCTGGGTCTAGTCGGCCATAGAGGGACCCATCAGGTCATGACCTTGCTCCTGCATCAGGGGAAGGAAGAGATTCCTGCACCTCTGTTCCCACAGTGAACTGGGAGCCAGATGGGCATCCCCTCAGCCGAGCTTCCCCCCAGGGTTCAAGAACTGATTTGTGGGGTGGAGCCAGACACCCCCCAGGTGAACCTAGCAAGGGGGGTTTCCATGGCAATCCCCCCCCAGGGAACCTGCTCCCAGGTCCCAGCTGCAGCTGCTGAGAGGGGAGGGGCATCACACAAAGGTGGGGGAAGGGCTCACCCCTAATCCCACCCTCCCAGATCCTAATTATGTTCCATATAGCAGATGGGCCCCCACCCCTCCCCTATTTCCATGACAAAGGCACGGAGGGGGCTGCCCACAGGATCCTGGTCACTCTCTCCTATTGCTCTGCTGGTGGGGTGGTATCTCCCTGAGCCAGCACAGAATGTGAGGCTGATATTCTCCCCATTGACAAATGAGGAAACTGAGGTTCAGAGAGGAAGAGCTATTGGCTCCCAGGAAAGGGAGCAGCCAAGAAGCCTTGGGGGAGAGCTTCAAAGCCCTCGGGTGATGAGCCACGGAGGATGGGTGGCAGTTAAGGGGGTATCGCGGTGGGCAGTAATAAAAGGGAAATAGAGACAGTCAGGACGGGCACTAACAGGGGGATGGCGGCACAGGGGAATAAGGGAACCAACCTTGATGGTCTTCGTCTGTAGTTTGAGGCCATTGAGGGTGTTGATGGCTTTGTCTGCGTCGTTGGGGTCAGAGTAGTTCACAAACCCATAGCCGAGGCTCTGCCCTGTGGGCAGGACCAGGACAATGACCTACCTCCCCCAGATCCGCCAGTGTCCTCCCGGACCCAGACCTGAGAGGCTGACCACCTCCAGGACACCTTAGACCCCAGAGTCCCACCTGCTCCCAATACCTCCCATCTGAAGTCACACTTGTCTCTCCATCACATCTCAGATCCCCCAGAGTCCCACCTGTCCCCATCACACCTGTATTCCTGAAGCTACCACCTCTGTCCGCGCCCCCCCATCTGCCAGCAGCCACACCTGTGATCTTGTCTCGAACCAACTTGCAGGACTCAATGTCACCAATGCTCCCGAAGAGACTCTTGAACTCATCCTGGGTCATATTCTGGGGCAGGTAGTTGACAATGAGATTGGTCTTGCTGTCGTCAGTGGCTCCATTTGTACCAAGGAGTGGCCCATTGGGCAGGGCCGGGCCGGCCGGGCCCCCTGCCACCTGAGACTCCATGGCCCCGAGTATCTGCTGGAAACAACAGGCCACACCCGCTCACGGCCCAGTCCCCACATCAGGGACCAGGGGAGTAAGCAGGGACTCGGTGGTGACAGATCAGTCGTGTCTGACATGGGCACGAACATAGGGAGAGGACAACGTATTAGTCTCTTTTCCACTCCTTGAGCACTGAGCAAAGCACTTAACATAATTTTACTGTGAAAAATTCTATATATAAATGCCTTATGTGCTCTTTTGTATATGTTTGCCTGTTTGCCTAAAACCAACCTGTGCATTTTCAGAATACTACCATATAAACACTTTTGTCTTCATAATAATATAACATTTTTATTAGCTTTGAAGCCCTCACATGTCCCTTCCTATGTACTTCCCTCTTCCTACCAAAGCTAATTCCTATCCCAAATGTGTTCTTTTGCTTTATGCATAATTTTCCCACTAGGCATTTACCCCTGCCTCCAGGTTTTCTATGAGTTATTTTTTAATGTATAACATAATAATACCTACGAATAATAAGTTTTATTTCTTTATCTCCAATCTATACCTGTTATTTATTTTTCTTGTCTTATTGCAGGGACTACAATATGATGTACCTTACTTATGATGTACCTTGACATTAAAGGAAATACTTTAAACATTTAAAGTAGTTGAATATGATCTTTGCTTTTATAGGTTTTTTGTAAATGGCTTTTATCAGGTTAAGAATGTTTAATTTTATTCCTGGTATCCTAACGAGATATTTTTTTTAAAAGAAGGGATGTTGAGTTTTATTGTTCTTTTAATGTTCTTTTCCACATTTATTTTTTAAATTGAGATAACTGACAAATAACATTATATTAGTTTCAAGTGTACAACACAATGATATGATATTTGTATATATTGCAAAATGATCACCACAATAAGTCTGCTTAACATCCATCACCTCACATAGTTATAATTTTTTACTTGTGATGATAACTTTTAATATCTACTCTCTTAATAACTTTCAAATATATTCTACATCTATTTTACATCTAAGGGCCACATTGAGAAGAATTTTAAAGGCATATCTGGGCTCAGAAGGAAACAGTGCTGGATTGATTGGTGTTGTCTGTCATCAGCATGGGAAAGTAAAGTAGCTAGCATTTCCTTAGGTCTTTTCTTATGGCAGGTTGGCAAATAGGTTGCCCTCACCTGAAAACTCAGATTGATTGATACGGTCTTCCTAGAGGGATGAATTAGAAAGGATTTGAAGTCACATCCAGTTTCAGCAGAAAAGACCATTGGGATAGATTAGCAATGTCTGCTGTGGCCACAGAATTAGAATCAGTAGGTACACATCATCTCAGCCATTCCTGACTCAAAATACAACACTATGATTGTTCCCTATATGCCAGACACAGAGCAAAGCCCTCTACAGGCAATTTTTCTTTTCTGATTTACAACGGCCCTAAGAAGAAGAGGGTTTTATTCCCCCCGTTTAACAGATGCTATGGACTAAATGCCTGTGTCCTGCTCCAAATTCATATATTGAAATCCTAACCCTCAATGCTATGGTGCTTGGAAGTGGGGCCTTTGGAAGGTGATTATGTCATGAGGGTGGAGCCCCCATGAATGGTATCCATGACTTTATAAAAAGGGACAGGAGAGAGGTCTCTCTTTCCACATGTGAAGATACAGCAAGAAGACAGCTGTCTACAAACCAGGAAGAGAGCTCTCACCAGGAACCAAATCAATTGGTACCTTGATATTGGACTTCCCAGACTCCAGAACTATGAGAAACAAATGTCTGTTGTTTAAGCCACCCAATTGATGGTATTTTGTTATAGAAGCCTGAGCTGACAACAGATGAAGAAAGTTAGATTCAGAGATGTTTGAAAAATTGCCGATGATCATGCAGCCCATAAATTGTGGAACAGGGATTTGCACATGAGCTTTTCTGATCCGGAGTCTGTATTTCCAACTTTCACTGTCAACCTAGTGCTGGCTTTCATATTTCCCAGCTGCGTGTCCTCAGGTATGCTACTTAACACTTCTGAGTCTCTGTTCCACTTTGCTGCAAACTCCAAATTACTGTCACAGTGGCCTGGAGAAGGATCTAAAGCCACACGTGGGTGCAATTGAAAAGTGTTTTGCGATCAGTTAGCCATATCTGTCATGAGCACAGCCACAAAAAGTGAAAACAGGCATGTCACATCAACCATCTCTGCCTTGTAATCCTGCTATTAATAATTGTCCCACTCTATTGAGCATCTATCATGTGCCAGGCACTGTGCAAAGTGCTTCAAGGCATCATTTCACTCATTTCTCTCAACAATCTTATAAGTGAGGAAACTGAGCTCAAAGATGTTGGGTGATATAAATGGAGAACTGTTTGTGTCGGACTTCAGAGTTGTTTTTAATGACTGTGGCCAATGCATTGGGCGCAGCTCTGCCACTTCATAGTTGTGTGTCTTCAGGGACGATCTTAGCTCTTCTTTAGGCCTCTGCTTTGTTTCCATTTATTCTTATTAAAAGGATGGCACAGAGGGTTACTCCCCTGCATCTCAGTGGGCTGAGATTGGCTGTCTGCAGGATTATTCTAAAGTTACATCTGGGCTGAGCAGGAACATACACTGGGATGACTAGCGATGTCTGCCACAGGCCCCAGCAGTAATGTACCCTCCATGGATCTGCATCCCATCTCCTAACATTAATAATTTACTAATAACATGGCCATGTATTGAGCACCTGCTATGTGCCAGACAAAATTCTTCATGTGAGAATTTCCAGGCAATTCTCCCAACGTCGAATGTTATTTAACAGATGAGGAAACTGAGTCTCACTGAAGGAGTAGGGATTTGCACAAGGTTTGGCAGTGGGCAAATGGTGGACCAAGAATTTAGATCCAGGGTTTGGACTCCAGAGCTCATTTTCCTAATGAAAAGGCCAAGTCAAGTGAAGCTGATCACCCACTCTACAACATGTCCCGGGGATCTATATATAAACCGACTCTGTTGGCTGAGCTTACTACTCATTCAATTCAACAAATATTTGCTGGGTGCCAGCATGTGCCAGCTGCTGGCTTCCCCCTCCTCACTGTGTGTCCTCTGACACTCACATTGCCTCTCTGGGTCTCCATCCCTTCATTAAAGGTACAGAGTTCCCCATGTATAGAGACGAATTCTGAGTTCCTGTCTAGGCTCAGCAAGAGTTCTGTGGTCGATTGAAATGTCTGCTATGGGAGCCTGATAAGTATTCAGCAGTACACATTCCTGCTTTGGGACACATCAGATTCCGGCTCTGGAACCCCTACTATGTGCCAGTCAGGCACTGAGCATGTGATAAGCTTTCATTGACTTTCCACAGCCACACAGAAAGCTGGAGATTTCTCCATTTCTCAGATGGAGAAACTAAGGGACAGAAGGATTTGTGAATTGTCAAGAGTGACAGGGGGAGGTGGTGGCGATGCAGTCAGGGTTTGACTCCTGATCAGACGACTGAAGAGACTACAAGGTTACAGGCTCCCCTAACCACAAATGCTGTCCTCATCTTGGAGAGGGTTGAGGTGATTTGGGTGTTCCTACTTGGGATCTTGAGCCCTAGCCTACTAATCTTACAACCACCCCATTTCCCTCCCATCTGTGCTGGAGCTTAGTGGGATCACTGTCGCCTGTGTTTCCTCCATGGCTGAGCCGGCTGAGCCGATAATGGGGATCAGATTGGTGGAGGTCACACCCACCCTGCTCCCGCCACAGCCAATATATGACCTGGGATGACACGGGGATCACAGGGACCTTTGAGGGCTGTCCCAGGGCAGGGATGGAGGGGTGAAGTCAGAGGGGAGGAGGGCCTTAGATAGAAAGGCAGATGACACTGGGAGCAATGGCACCTTCCCTACCATTCTCCAGCTCTTCCTCTGGATCTGTTCCTCTTTCTGTTTCTCTTTTCCCCCATCTCTCTCTTTCTCCTGTTTATCTCCCCCTCTGAACTCCTGTCTCCCCCTCCCTCTCTCTTACTCTTTCTCCAAAAGTGCACATACACCTGACATATGAATTTTACAGTGAACACACCTCCAGTGTCTGACCCCCTTGGCCCCTGGCTGTGATCCTTGGCCCCAGTCACAGTAAAAGATGCCTGGAAACTAGTGACAATAGGGCATTTAGTGGCATGCATGATAAGGCTGGGCCACCACGTGGTTCTGAGCCTCCCACTTCCAGGTCCTTCTTCCTCCGTGCAGGGTCCTCACTGTCTCGATTTATTCTTTTACTACCTCTCAGCCTGTCCCCATGGTGGGTGTCTGCCTTGAGTGCCTTCCATTAGAGTAACCAAGCCTCCAAGGCCCTCCTGTGACCTCTGACCACACCCTCTCCTCTTTGTGCATCTGTTTCCCTTTTTCAAAGGAGGGAACAGATCAGAGGAATGGATGCTGGATTGTTGTAGGGGTTTTGAGGGTCCTCAGGAAGCTGCGCTCACATTCCTGGACCTGGGTGAACAGGGTGAGGCCCAGAGAGGAGAAGGGGCTGGCTTGAGGTCACACAGCAGAAAAGTATGGCTTGTCGGGCCTTATTTCTCAGAGCCAGGTGGGCGGGTCCCAGGATCCCGGAGGGAGTGCTGAGCATTCCCCCACCCACTGAGCTCTCCACGACTGGATAAAGAGGCCCGGAAAGAGACACAGTGTACAGAGAGACACACACACACAGAACCGAGAGACTAGAAGAGCAGAAGAAGGAAGACCAAGCGCCGGAACTAGACAAAGGACGTGCGATGGCGCGGGGAGTGGAGTCGCACGGTGGGGGCGGGGGAGGAGCCGGGGTGGGGCTACCACTGGCCAGCACCGCCCCCCGAAGGCGCCCCTGCTGCCGAGTGGAAATCCGAGGGCTCGGGCGAGGCAGGTCCTCTGGGGCCCTAGGGGCGGGGCGTAGATGGGCGGGGTAGGGGCGTGGTCAGGCCGGGCGTGGCCGGGCGTGGCTGCGCGCTGGGGAGCTGACCAGCTCGGTGATTGCTGAAAGTACCTGGAGCTGGGCGAGTGTCGCGGGCGGGCAGGCACGCTCAAGGTCACCCCGCGGCCCAGAGCCTTGGCGGGGTGGGGAGCCTGGACATGGCCTAAGGGACCTGCCTGAGCCTCTTACCCTATCACTCGGGGGGTTGGGGCCCAGCAACTGGGAAGCGGCCCCCCCCGTGGGTTCTTTTCTCCCCTCCCCCTCCCCGCAGCCTGAGGCGCCCGCGAGATGCTACGGCCCGCGAAGAAACGCCGAGAAACAAAGGGACGCGGCGGCGGCAGGCCCGCGGGGCCTCCGGGCGCGCCCCCTCCTCTCCCCTCCCCGCTTGCCGCAAGGTCGACAGGCTCGAGGACAAGACGCCGGGCTCCCGGGCGCAGTCCTGGCCCCGGGCGCGCGATCCGAGGCCACCCGTTTCTCCGGGGCTCTCAGGGACGCCTTGCCTCCTTGTCCTGGCCCAGCATCAGTGACTGGGCCCCTGCGTTTGCCTGGGCGGCCTGCGGGGTCCAGGCCTGGATGGAGGAGGTAGCCTCCGCCGCCGCGGCCCCTCCCCCATCAGGCCTGCTGGAAGGGGGCAATATCGCTCCCAGGGCGCCATAAGATGCCCCCTGAATCTCAGCTCGACTCTCTAAGGCCTCTCAGACAAGACTCTAAACGCCCTCAACACTCTGGGCGCGGCCCTGCCCACTCTCAGGCCCCGAGACTCGGTCCTACCCGCCCCCCCCGACCTGGGCCTAGCTAGGCCTGGTCCTACCCCCCCACCACCACCACTGCATCTCCGTGTAAGCCTGTACCTAACCCCCTCCCGACCAGATTCCCTCTCAGCGACAGGGTAATACCTACAGTGACCATTCTTCTGTGCCCGGCGGGCGCGGTCCGTGTAGAGGGCGGCTCCGGGGGTCGTGCACTCCTTGCGGGGCGTTCGATGCTCACGCCGGGGTTTTGCCTGAGCGGCCTTTGGCGCGGCCGCTGCAGAGGTGTTGGTGAAGGCGGTGGCTCCCTCGAGGGCCGGAGACGGGCCCGAGCCTGGGGACGCGCGCGCGAATAACCGAGCCCCGGGGTGGTCTGCGGGCGGCAGGGGATGGTAAGAGGGAGCGGGCGCGGTAGTTAGAATGGCCCCTGCCCAGCCCCGCGGGGCCCGGGGAGATTGCGTTTCCCGACAGAGATCGCGGTGCTTTGCTTTTTGCCGCCGCCCCTCAGCCCGGCCTGTCCGGTTCCGGATGCTTAGTCCTGTACCCTCGCCCGCCCTCCCTCCCACCCTCCGGCCCGCGCTGCGCGCTGCGCGATCTGGGCCGCGCCGCCGCCGCCCCCAGCCCTTTATATCAGCAGCTGCCAGCGCCGGCGTCGCTTATTGGCTGGAGCAACCGAGCCCCACCTCTTCGCGGCGCCCGACGGCGCGGCAGGTGGAAGCGAGCTCGCGCTGGCGCGGACTCGCTTCCTAGGGACTCGTGTCGCCAGGTTCGGGCCCTTTTGCCCTAGCAGTCTGTTTCCTGTCTTGGCCCTCCGTTTGGGGACGGCTTTCTGGCCGGAAGACAGGGCGGGCTCTCCTCTGTCCAGCACCCGGAGTTGGAGGAGCGAAGTTATTGTAGCCCAATTGTACGACTTTCCAAAGCGCTGTCCACCGAGAGGACTTGAAAGAGACAAGAAACCAAGACCTAAATGGGCAGAGGCCTGGTTCTCCAGATTTGCGGGGACTAAGTGTAGTCCTCCAAGATCAAGGAAGGAAGGTGGGGATGACAGGAGTCCTAGTTTGCCTGTAGAAAGAAGTGGGACCCTGTGTCTCCAGGGTTCAAAAGGTGAGGACTTGCAACCCACAGTGCAGGGGCACTCGGCATTGCTGAGAAGGGGGTAAAGAGGTTTGGGGTTTAGAGTTCCAAGCAAACCCCCTGGCACCCTGCAGTCCTGGGAAACCACTGGACTTTCTCGGGCCCTATACACTTGGGGTGGGCAGATCTGCCTTCAAACGTCCTGGCTTTCCCGGCTTGTGATTGGTCTGCTTGTGGAGTCATTCTCCCACTCTGCTGGGGGGACCTGGCTACTACTAAGGGTATGGGGGGTGGCGCATCCACATTGGGTGCGCGGGCTCAAGTGCATGGTTACGTTGGGGCTGTCAGCAGGGGCAACTTTTGCTCACTAGGGAGAGACGCCTTCGAGTGGGGCTTCAGCACCACAGACAGCGGCCTGACGGCCCCGTCGAGGGCGCTGCGGTAGTAGCAGCCAGGATCCCTTAAACCCGGGAATTGCAGCCCCCACACCATCCTTGTCCCTGAACACCCTTTAAGGCTCTAGCCCGTCTAAGAGTGCCATCAAACCCTGCAAGGAGAGCCTAATTTGACCAATCAGGGACGGCCCTCGAGAGAATGAATTGAGGGAGGACGCCCTGGAGATTGAGCCAATGAGAACAGCGCGCAGCGGAGAGCATTGCCACGCTATGGAGAGGACAGGCCAATCATAGTGATTCGTACAGTCTGGGCGACTGCGATGCAGGTCCCCAGGTGGCCCCTCTAGGGTTTGCTGGGGCAACATGCCTGTAGACCCTGGGGACCTCGAGCGACAGTTTGTTCCCCACCCCGTTATTCTCCCAGCTCCTGTAGGATCAAAAGCTGTGCCTGTGCCGGGATGGGGGCTACTTCTGGGCTCGCAGACCAGACTACGTTTCCCATGGAAACTACTGAGTATAGCAAAGGGGACTGAACCCGGAGGCGAGGGGGTGGCTGGGGGATGTGCGGCCCGCTCATCCTCACCAACACTTCCGTCCCTAACTGGGGTAGGCCCCAGTCAGAAACGTAAAATAAGGCTTTAGCCGCGGCCCCGCCCCACAAGCTGCTAAGGAGTCTGTGGGGCCAATGTGCAGGACGCCACAGGGTTCCCCAGGGCACGTGCCCCGGCTCGCTGCTGAGGTCTCCGCGGTCACGTGGCCGCGGCCGCCAGGGCCCCAAGCGGCTTGCGCGCCACCTGGTGGCTGCGCGGGCCTGGTCTCATTCCCTACCCCTCTCCCTTGCGGCCAGCAGGATGAGGAGGGAGGCCTCAGCATCCTCCTCCGGGGAATGGGGCTAGGGCAGCCACCTCGCAGCTGCCAACTCCCTTCCCCCAGCGGCTTCCTGTTCCAGGAACACGCCAAGCCCGTTCTACCGCGGGGCTTTGGCACTGGCTGTTCCTTCAGCCTGGGATTTGCCTCCCCCAGCTTTCTTCAGGGATGGAACCTCTTTGTCATTCCGCTCCATGCTCAAATGCCACCTCCTCAGAGAGGCTCTTCCTGACCACTGCCCTAAACAGCACCCCTAGAAACTAACACACTATTCTATTTTCTGTACTGAACACCTCCCAAACTGATCTCTGAGCTCTCCAGGGTGGGGAATGAGTGCCATGAAGGATTAGGACTGAGTGTCATGATCAAGTTCTGGGAGATGTCCAGTGACTTCCTGTGTCCCCAAGCTCCCAGCCCTGACCTTGTGAGAGGAGGGAGTGTTTGGCGTTGCCCAGGCACTGCAGAGGCTGACAGGAAAGGGCCTTGTCCGGCATGTAGGGTCAAACCCTGTGCCTGCTGCCCCAGGCCTTGGTTAGGAGGAAGGGACCAGGTTGAATAAGAAAGGGCCCACCCTACCCGCCTCCCAAATCATCCAGGCCTAGGGGAAGGGAATCTCCTTTCTTGCTCTTTAATCTCGCTCTGCTCTCTTGACACAGTTCCAGCAGCCCCAGGCGCCAGCTCAGGAGACAGGGCGGAGTGGGGGGGGGGCCCAGCCCTGGGGAAGGGCAGGGGCGCCTCCTTCCGGCCAGCAGTCCAGGCAGCCCCTGCAGCTGTCCAGGCCCAGAAGGCCCGGGCGTGTTAAATAAATAGGGGCGGTCAGTGGTCCCGTGAGTCAGGCGGGCTTGTGGTCTGGGTGGCTTTTGAGCGTGTGGAACTTGACACTGTCCAGTTTCTCAAAACGCTTCCCGCAGCGCTCGCAGGTGAAGTTGTACTGCACTTCTGCGGTGTGCTTCTTCATGTGCCAGTTGAGCGACGCGCGCTGTCTGCACTGGTAGCCGCAGATCTCACACCTGCGGGGAGTCGGAGGGCGGTACCGGGGCGGGGTCAGAGCCACTTGACTCAAGCCTAACTACAGGGGCGGGGCTGGGCCCAGAAACGTGCAGTGCCACCTGGGATAAAAGCCTCCTGGAACTGGGCATGTCAACCCGAGAGGAGGCCACCTGTGGGACCTGCCCTGTGCGGGTCCAGGCCCGGATCCCCTCCCTCCTAGCTCCCTTGGCCCGTCACTCACTGCAGGGGTGTCTCGCCGGTGTGCGTGCGCCTGTGTACCTCCAGGTGGTTCTTCCTCTTGAAGGATTTGCCACAAGTCTCACAGGTGAATTCACGGACACCTGAGAAAAATGCAAGGCTGAGGCGCCGCCCTTGGAGAGGGGGCTATGGAATCTTTCTGCTGCACCGCAGAGAACAGGTAGGGTGCAGATGGACCAAACCCCACATCCTCCAGGCTTGAACGCCTACTCTAATAACCAGAGAGTCTAAAAAGAGAGGCTCCAGAAGACTGGAGGAACGCCACCCCCACCAAACACACAGCTGGAATGTGAACCAGGGTTCCTGAGGGGCACAAGGTGCAAACTGTCAAGCAAAGATGGGTCTGAATTTCACCCCAATATTTGATCATTTGGGCAATTTCACATAAAAACCCAAAGTTCTGATCTTGAAAAATCCAAAGCCCTGCCCTTCATTGGGCAGAGGCACCAGTGCTGGCCACCGTGTCCATAACCCACACCCTAGGTCAAGGAGGAGCTTTAGCAGAAGAAACTGTCCCAAGCTCACGCCCCCACCCTGCCCAACTGAGGTGGTTCACTGTCTTCCCTCAGCTCCAGAACTGCTCCTGCATGAGACCTCCTTGTAGGAGTGGAGAGGCCAAAAGGCTGAGTTGGGGAAGAGGTAACCAGCTCCTATCCAGCTCCATGTGACTATAACAGTCAATATCACTGTAGCTTGTGCAGCTCCAACTCACTGAGCACCAGGAAGCTGGGCACCAGGTTAAGCACTGTACTTCCGCCATCTCACACCAGCCCATGTGAAGGACATGGAGGAGGCTCTGAGAAGGGCGGCCCTGCTTGGGTTGGACCCTGCCTGCCCCTGCCCTGTGCCCCTGGGCCTGACCTGAGTGGATGATCATGTGCCGCCGCAGGTGGTTGGATAAATAGAACTTCTTGCCGCAGCCAGGGTGAGGGCACACTTTGGTTTTTCCTTTCCGATGCACGAGGTTGACGTGATTCTGGGGGTGAGAGGGGTAGGAGTGGGGGGCTGTGGGTGCCATGGGGACAGGTGAGGGCAGCTGGGAGGCAGGCTGGGGCTGACCTTACTGGGGGAGGAAGAAGGGTGCCCTTATACTTTGGACAGACTCCAAGGGGCACAACTGGGATCAAAGAGAAGCTTTACTGAGCACCTACAGCCAGGCTCTGGGCTGGGACATCAGTCAACCTTGTCATAACCCTGTGAAGGAGCCCAGCCATGAACCCAGTTTACGGATAGGAAAACTGAGGCTCCAGGGGCTCGGTGGTTTGCCCATGTCTCACAGGTGGGCAGTGGCAGGGCTGGAATTGGATTCCAGGGCTGTCAGCCCCACTGCAAGCTCTTTGCTATGGTGCTATGCTGCTCCCAAGGCCTGGAGCAGGCAGCCCCATTATTCACTCATTCCTTTCTCCTTTCACTAACTCACTAGCATATCTACAGCTCTAGTGCCTAGTACCAGGCCTGGCACTGGTAGGTGCTCAATCTGTGCTTAATGAAACATGACTTGGCAAATTCAAGGGCCTATTGGTGCCACCTCCTGCACCTGAGGGGTGTTATAACAAGACCCTGTCTCTGCCCTTGGGGCATCCCATCCAGGCCCAGAGGGCAAACTGCAGGTACATCCTAGTGGTGCAGTGACCTGGGGCTCACAGGCCCCAGCAGCCCTGGGGACTGGGGTGGGCTTCCTGGTGAAGGGGCATCCTGAGCTGACAGAGTGGCCTGGGCAGAGGCAGGAGTTCCGGTGGCTGGAAGAGCAGGAGTGTGTGCGGAACCGCCAGGCTAGGACCAGGCAGCCACTCAGAGTGTGCAGAAAGAGCTTGTGGCTGGTTGAGGAGGCAGGACTGGTACCCTGGAGAGTGAGAGGGGAAGGCAGTGAGGTGACACTTGGTGCCCTGTGGCTGAGGCAGGATCTGTGAGAAGCTGCTGAGGTCAGCTGTGGCGTGTGGGAGGCAGGCCTGTGGTGCCTGCTGGGGCCCTTACTGAGCTACACTGCCCAGACCCCAGCATACAGGCAGCTGGATACAGTAGCAGGCCCCATCCAGCCACTTGGGAGTGGCCTCACCTGGAAACTACTGAGGGCCACATACACCTGGCTGCAGCCCTCATAGGGACAATGGAACATCTCAAGCAGGCCATCGGCATCCATCACCCGCGACCGCTTGCTCCGTCGCCTCCTGGAGGGGAAGGGGCTCATGGAGTCAAAGCTCCCACACTGGGCTGGCTGTCCTCTTTCCACCCCCACCTGCCTGACACCCACTTCTCAGGCTCCTTGGGGATCTCGTAGATGATGGCTGACATGTCACTGCTGTCCAACTCCTCCCCATCTGCCTCTGCCTCAGGCTCTGTACTCTCAGGAACTGTTGCTGCCAGCTCTGCCAGCTCTGGGGCTGTTGGCTCCTCCTTCTCTTCCTTCTCCTCCTTCTTGAGCACGTACAGGTCCTCCTTCTCTACGGGGTGCATACAGGGTGGGTGTCCATGGGGACTAAGGCTGTCCAGGAGCCCACTCCAGGGCCACTCTTTGCCCTCCCCCTCCCACATTCCTCCCAACCC
Organism: Eidolon dupreanum; assembly: GCA_028627145.1. Taxonomy (NCBI): domain Eukaryota; kingdom Metazoa; phylum Chordata; class Mammalia; order Chiroptera; family Pteropodidae; genus Eidolon; species Eidolon dupreanum. The sequence goes on along the minus strand of CM053512.1, from coordinate 30,380,808 downwards.
CCCAGACTGGCGTGGACCCCCAGACCTTTCTTGGTCTCCATGCCTGCCATGGTGGCGGGGTCCATAGTGCAGGGCTGGCTGCCCTCAGGCTCCGTCTGGGTATAGGCTGCCACACCCTCCATCATGGTGCAGGGTACTTCATCGCCCAGGCCCCCAACGGGAGCACTGCTGCCTGCTGCCACGTTGAGGTGGATGCCCTCGGCCGTGAGAGCATCGTAGCCAGGGCCTGCGATTATAATCACCTGAGAGCCGGGCACCATGCCTGGCATGGGACAGCTGGCTACCACCTCACCCAGTGCCTCCTGGGGCATGTTCTCAAAGAGGGTGCCAGGGCCTGGGCCCACTTGCACAGGTACTGGCACACACACCACTGTCTCCAGGGCTTCTGGCCCACTGCTGGCTGGGTTGGAGCACAGTGGGGTGCCCTGCTGAGCCAGGCTCTCCACGTGGTGGACATCGAAGGGGATATGCACACCATCTTGGGTGATGAGCCCACTGCTTCCTACTGGGCTGGTGGGGGTCACTGCTGCTGTTGCCACTGTCACCTTCGCTGGCTGGCTCTCAGGGGGCTCCTCAGAGTCAGAGCCAGAGCTGGAGTTGGAAGAGTCGGAGCTGCTGGCCACCAGGCCATTGTCCACTGTGGTGACAGAGGAAAGGGGACAGTTACAATAGTGGCAGCACTGGTGTTTGTTGAGGGCTCACCAGGGTGCCGTGATTGCTCACTGCCACAAACAGCAGTTACTTCTCAGTCCCCATCCTCCCTAATTGTCCCTGCCTCTCAAAGATGCTATCCTCCCTCAGCCTCTAGACCCACTCTGGTATCCCAGCCCCTCTCTCGTAGCTCTTTCTCAGCCTCTTTTGCTCTTTCTGGTCTAGAAGTTTCTAGCAGGGGCCTCTCCTGAGTGTTCTGCTCATCTCAGGGTCTCAGCTGGGCCAATGGTGTTAAATACTGCTCTGATTCTGACACCAGCCAGGTGTCCAACAATTCAATACAACACACACTATCCACCTGGATCTAACGTCGAACCCAAAAGACTACCCTCACTTCAGATGCCAGCTGAAAGTCCTGGGCCATCTGTGCTTCTGATAATAGATGGAGTTCCCACAACTGACCCCCTGCTCAGGTTTGATAATTTGCTAGGACAACACACAGAACTCAAGAAAATGTTCCACTCCAATTACAATTTTATTATAAAGGATATAACTCAGCAACAGCCAGATTGAAGAGATGTATAGGGCAAGGACTAGGGGGCAGGCATGGAGCTGCCAAGCCCTCGCCGGGTGCACCACCTTCCTCACACCTCCTGCTTGCCAACCTGGAGGCCCTCTGAACCTCACTGTTCAAGAGTTTTCATAACCCAATCTCCAGCCCTGTCCACTTCCCCAGGGCTAGGGGCAGGGTTGAGAGTTCGTGCTCTAATCACATGTTTGGTCTATCTGGTGACCAGCTTCTTTCCTGAAGCTCTCCAGGGGCCACTCCCTAAGTCACCTCATTAGCATAGACCCAGGTGTGTTCCAAAGGGGCTCCTTCCGAAAGGTATTCATTATGAAAATAAAAAACATTATCACTCGGAATTCCAAGGGTTTTAGGAGTTCTATGCCAGGAACAGGAACAAAGGCCAAATATCTATTTTTATGATGCTGCCACCATCAATACCCTGGTGCCTCCATGTGGACAGCTCCCACCTGGATGACGTGTGGAGCTGCAGACTTCTACATTCCCCTGCCTCCTCTGCTGCCCAGCCCCTGCTGTGGGAGTCTCAAAGGCATTACACACTCAGCAACTTTGGACTCTGAAACTTTCCTCATAAAAAGCCTGCGGCATTCATGGATGTCCCCATCTCGGTGATGGCAGCTCTGTCCTTCAAGTTGCTCAGGACAAGGCTCAGGGCTATCCTTGACTTCTCTCTTTCTCTCACACCCACTTCCAATCTGTCAGCAAAATCTGTTGGCGCTGCACCCAAAATACATCCACAGGCTGACAGCTTCTCCCACTTCCCCTGCACATCCTGGTCATGGCCTCACCATCCCCCTGCCAGGACCATGCAGTCCCTTCTCCCTGGTGCCCTGGCTCCCACCTTCACCCATCCCCCACAGTCTATTTTCCTCACAGCGGCCACAGGGAGCCTGTGAACACCTGCTTAGGTCAGGTCTCTCTTCAACCAAGAACCCATTTATCACTTCTGTAAAAGAGACAAGCCTTGCTCACCAAACCTGAGCCTCTTCCTCCTGGCACCCAGGTGGACTACATTTCCCAGCAACTGGGTCCCAATGGAATTTGAGTGGTAGTGCACTCCCAGCCACAAGCTTCCACCTCTGTTCCCACTCAGAGGAAACTGGAGCCCCAGGATAGAAAGAAGCTGGGTCCTGGGGTGAAAAGCAACTTGTGTGTCAGAAGCACTGCATGTGTTTCAGCAGCTGACCTTACCTCAATTAATACTCTTCCCAATTCCCTTGGCATAGCAGCCAAAGCTCTCACTGCAGCCACAGGGCTTGTTCCTCCTCTCCGGCCCCACTGGCCTCTTTCCCATGCCTGGGGACACTAGACAGCTTCCTGCCTCAGGGCCTTTGCACTCTCCATTTGCTCTGCCTGAACCCTTTTCTCCCAGACGCCTGTGTGGGCTCCCTCCTTCACCTCCATCAGTGCTGTTTTTCCAGGGAGGCCTCTGACCACCTTGTCTCAAACAGTACCCTTTTCGTCCTTTATTTCCACCCCCTTCCAAATATTTCCCACCTTACAGCGTACTTTGGGGTTCACTTGTCTTTCTTGTTTACTGTCTGCTTCCCCTCTAGACAGTAAACTCCACAAAGACAGGGGGTACCTGTACACAATCCCCAGTGCCCAGAAGGCTGTATGGTACAGTGAGCACATGTTTGCAGAAATGAAGGAATCTGAGACCAAGGCTGTGATTATAGGCCAAGGAGGCTGACATCTTACCCAGGTGTTTGGTGCTAACATCCCCAGATATGGAGAAACTGGGGACAGGAAAAACAAATGTTCCTTAAGTTACATACTTGTGACACAGTTGGGGCACACTGTCTGGGGATGTGTCCCAATCCCCCAGAGGTCACATGGAGAATGCATGTGTGTGTGTGGCGGGGGGGGGGCGGGGCGGATCCCAGTGCTTGCTCCTCCAGCTGTGTGAACAAGCTCTCTGGGCTTAGGGACAACTTGGCTCCTACCTCAGGAGACACTTTGGGTATTTAATGAGTAAATCTGTGTAAAGGGTTTAGGATAGTACCAGGCTCGGAGTAAGCACCTTATCAATGTTTCCCAGTATCTATAGTGTCCTAAAGCCCCATCCCCGACTCAGGCCCTGGGGCGGCAGTAGGGGAAGTAGGGGGATCGGTCCCTCTTTCTGACACCTCTCCTTCCTGCCCTTGGCTCCATGCTGAAGGAGGCGGCAGTCACCTAGTGAGCTGGGTCCCTGACTGCAGTGTCCAACTGTTAAGGCTGACACCAGACTCCTCTTAAGATGATGATAATACTCACGACTGAAATGGCTGTACACCTCCAGCCTCCCACAGCCCTGGCAGGAGGGCCTTTTACTGAGTGAGAGGTGGCAGGGCCGCCCCAGGCACGGAGCAGATAAGGGTGCTGTTGGAGAACAGGGCTGGGCCAGGGACACAGCCACTCCCCAAGGCCCCCCATCGCCCACAGCAGATGTGGCTAATAGGTCCCAGTGTTCATTCCCAAGAGCCCAGATCCAGCAGCCGTTAGTGTCAAAGTCAGGTTGGGCTGCAAGGGGGCTCCTCTGGGTGTCACGCCCATCCTAGCTGGACCCATCAGCAGATGAGCCAGTCATTTTATTCCCAAGGCCTTAATTTCTTTAACTGCTCAGTGGGTCTAATGACAGGGCTGTGGGGGAAGACTCAGGGTAGCTTGGGGTCAGCCTGGAGCGGAGCACAGGACAGGATGGCTGAGGAGTGGGCAGCACACTGGGGGCCTGAATGACACACAACGGGACGGCCATTGGCCAGGGTGCCCACCTGGAACACCTCTCACCCATAGCTTCCCCTTGCCAGCTGGGATGCCACCTGCTCCAAGATGCCTGCCAGCGAGGATTCAGCCCTGTGACTGACCTCACCCTCAGCCTAGGCAGGGCATCTGGCAGCAGGCCCCAGGATCCTCCTCGCAGCTCATGCTGAGCCCGTGCGGCAGGTAGGCAGGCAGCCCTTCACCACCAGCAGCGTCTCCTCTGCTTCCCCGTCAGGTCCCACTGGACCTTCGTAACTGAGTCCCTCCCAGTCCTGAGCTGGCAGCTAGCTCACTTGTGCGACAAGTGTGGGATGGCAGAAGAGGGGCAGGGACAGTGAGAGATGGGGAGGGCGGTGTGATGGGAGGTAGGAAACGAGAGATGGAAAGGGCGTGAGATGGATGAGAGATACAGTGGGGGGAGGAAGAGAAAAGGAAGGAGACAGGAGAGACAGGAAGAGAGAGGAAACACAGAAAGGATGAGAGAGAAAGAAAGCAGAGAATGGGGAGCAACGAGAAGGAGAGCAGGATGGAGAGGGAGAAAAAGGATGAGACAGGGAGACAGACTTTGAATATGACAAAGGGCCAGAACAGAGGAGGAGGAAGAGGCCAGAAGAGAGGAGCTGCACTGGCAAGTCACAGACCCAGCACCCTTCCTTCCCTCCAGCCACTGGGCCAGAATGTCAGGACCCCAAGCCCAGCACTGCCTGTGGCTGGCCTTGGGCACAGATGGGCAAACTACCCCGTGCCTCAGCTGTCCCTCTGTAAAATAGGGACCGCCTACTGGGCTCTGTAAAGACTCGGAGACTGCAGCCAGCCTGATGAGTCTGCATTCCATCCCTGGAGCCAGGAACAGTGCTGCCTGGGGCTGTGAGGTTTGTGATGGTAGCCTGAGGCTGACAAGACCTAGGAGGGTAGGGAGGCCAGGGCGACTCTCCCCTTGAGGGGTGTAGACCCCCAGACATTGGAGGTCACTGTATACCCTTGCCGCTCAGACCCACCTTTGTCACTGTCGGGGTCCGAGTCGCTGAGTGGCTTCAGGGGTGAATGTAAGTCTTGGAAGTAGCGGTGCCCGGCTTCACACTGCCACACGGCTGTGGTGTACAGGCCAAAGGTGGGGTCCAGCTCGGCCAGGTGCGGCTCGTACGGGCAGCGGTGTTTGTGGTCCTCGTACCAGATCACCACGTTCTTCAGGCAGTTCACATTGCGTCGCCGCCCTGCACACACAGGGCCAAGTGGGTGTGAGGGGCAGGGCTAGGCTGCCCAGGGCAGTGCGGCCCCCAGAACCACTAGGGACTTCTGGGTCCTGGGGGTTGAGATACCCTTCTGAGCCCTGCCCAGGAGTGTCCCCAGTTCACAGATGAAGAAACTGAGGCTCAGAGAGGTGAGACATACCCTAAAGGTAACAGACTGAACAGAGACTGTCCTCACTGGATGAGTTAAGTCATAATATAAACAGTGGTGCCTGGCAAACAGTAGGTGCACATTGTTAACTGCCCTGCCCTGTTCCCACACTGGCCCCCTACAGTCTATTCCCCCCAGAGCCACCAGAGGGCGCCTCTGAACCCGAGTCAGGTCACATCTGTCCTCTGCTCAGAAACCTTCCTGGCTCTCACTTCACTGGGGAGGGGGTGGGAAGCCAGTCCTCCCAGAGGTTTACAAGGCCTTGCATAGTCTCCTCAGTCACCTCCTGTCCTCACATCCTCCCACCCTTCACTTCCCCTTGCTCACTCCACTCCAGCCTCATGGCCTCTTCCCAATTCCTCAACCTGAGCCAGGTATGGTCCTGCCTCTGGGCCTTTGTATTGGCTGTGTTCTCTTCCTACAGATAACTGCCTTACTCCCTCCCCTTTCACTCAGATCTTTCCCTTGGTCAACCACTCCCACCTCCCTGTGCCTCTAGCCCACCTGACTTGCTGTCCTTTGTCTCCAGGTAGCACTTAGATACCATCTGTCTGTCCCCATGTTTCTTGTCTCTCTGGCACTGGATGTCAGTGCCCCAAGGGCAGGAACACTGAGCTGTGTTGTCCCTCCTGTGTATCTAGCACTACACAGTAGGTGCTGGATGAGCAAATGATGCGAGGGGGTGGGGATGGTGGAGCGAGACCAATGGGTTCAAATCCTGACTCTGCCACTTCCCAGCTGGGTGGCTACAGGCAAGTGATTTGGCCCCTCTGAACCTCAGTTGATCCCTCTGGCCGGGGGAGAACAAGGATCCCCATTCCCTGAGGGCTGCTAGGGAGGAGGTTAGGGAGTGAAGACACTGACAGGGCACCAAATGCCCAGGAATTGGTACCAGCAATATGTGTGATGATCTTGGTCTCGCAACCAAATGGGAAGAAGCTGTGCCCCTGACCTTCCAGGCTAAAAGAGGACGGGGCCCATGGAAGGTCCTTGGGTCTAGGGGTGGTTCTCGGGGACTCCAACACAGTGACAACCACTGGGGGCACACCGGCAGCTGCCTCCTAGCCCAGCACTTGCTCCTTATCTCTATTTCCACCCCTTTTGGATTTGGGGGTCACAATATTAGTTCATCTGGCCCCTGCCTCTGAGAACTATGAGAAGGGGAGGGGCCCACTGCCACCAGACGGCTTTCCCTGGACCGCTGGCTCTCTCTCCTGCTGGATGGGGCCCGAGATCCACAGCCCAGGTTCAGGGGCAGGAGGAATGTGTTCCAGGCCTCTGTTCCAACTGCCCACGTCCAGCTCCCCTTGAGCCTGGCACGCGACATGCCCTTTAAGCCCCAGCACAAGCTGTTCCCTCTGCTCTGCCTGGCTCTTCTGTGGCTCACTCCCACATGCTGGGCAGGAGAACGAAGGAGCTAAAGGGACTACTCGGGAGATGTGAGGACCTGAGTCTGCAGTCTGACACTGCCACTTTCCAGCTGTGTAGCCTGGGGCGGTAACTCGGCGTTCCTGGGTGTCTTCGTGTGTGAGATGGGGGTGATGAGGGTGCCCCTGTTGGGCACAGCACAGGTTTGGTCCTGGCCCCACCCGGGGCTGGGTCAGGCCCCATCTCTTGGGCCCTAGTGCTCTAACCTCCCCACTGTACCCCTGCTCAGCCTGTCCCTTGTCTTTCCCACGAGACTGTGGGCTTTGTGAAGGCAGGGTTGGGTCTGTCCAATTCCACACAGCACCTGGCACGTGCAGGCCCTCCACAAAAAATTGAGAGAATGAGGGAGCAAAGGAGTGGGAGGGAGGGCACGAGGGAGGGAGGTAGGGAGGAAACAACAAAGCCAGTTACTCCCAATACCCTGTCAGCCCCCCACCCCTTTGCAGCCCCACTTACTTTTCTTCCTCTTTGGCTTTTTAGGGACCTGCTCCCAAGGCTTCCTGTAACAGAGAGAGGCAGGGGGAGTGAGTAGGGCCTTACTGATGATGAGATAATGCACTCATCCTGCTCTGGGCAGAATGTTAACTTCTGTTTCTGGGGCCTGTTTTTATTTCTTGCGGCCCTTCAATTGGGCTCTCTCCTGCATGGACACCAGCCCTTGGAGTGGGGTCTAATATCATCACCTACCTCATAGAATGGGAAACTGAGTTTCAGAGTGGGGAGACTGCCAACCCAGGGTCTCGTGGCCAGGGAGTGGAGAGGTCAGAAAGTGGTACGGAAACTTGGTGAGGCGTGTAGAATTCTAAGAAGGCCCCACGATCCCACTCTCTGGGGCACATGCCCTTGCATAATCCTCTCCCCATGAGTGGGGCATTCCTGTGAATATGGTGAGATGCCACTTCTGTAGCTAGGTGACTGAATTAACCAAGAAGAAGCTTACTGAGATGGACCTCACCTAGTCAGGGGAGCCCTCAAAAGAGTCCTGCTGAAGTTAGAGACTGGAAGCTGAGAATGTGAAGGGGCCTATGGCAAGGACCTGAGAATTGACTGTCTCCAGGAGCTGAGAGCAGTCCTGCCAAGAGCCAGCTAGACTGCCAGGACCTCAGTCCTACAATCACAAGCACATGAATTCTGCCAATGCTCTGAGGGAGTCTGCAAGCAGATCTTTCTCAGTTGAGCCTCTAGATGAAGACACAGCTGGCTGATACCTTGATTTCAGCCTTGCGAGATCCTGAGCTGAAGACTCAGCTAAAATGTGTCAGACTCCTGACCCACAGTGAGGTAAGAAATTTGTGTGGTTCAAAGCCACTAAGTTTGTGATCATTGTTACAGAGCAATAGAACCTGGGCTGCCTCATCCAGGGTCCTGCAATGCCTGCCTCCCATGTTGGTCGAGAGCCAGGGGAGACTGTCATAGCCTAAAGGGCTGGCATTGCTCCCTGACCCTAAATGCCTGCTCTACAAGGGCCCCAGCCCAAGGTGCTGTTCCCTCCAGCAGTCCTGCTCCCGCAGCCAGTTTAGGACCCGTCAAACACCTGCTTCTGGGGCCTTCTCCACCCTGACGGAGGCCCAGTACCCTGACTGCATGCCCCAGTGAGCCAGGGCCTCAGAGGGCCCAGGGCAGGGCCGGGCCCCTATGGCCTCCTACACCAGGATGGCCATCAAATGGCCATTTGCCAAGCAGTTTCCTCATCCCACTTAGGCCATCTGGCTGTGGCCTGGCACTAGCTCTACATAAACTGAGGGCACTTTGGCTCCATCTCCCCTGGATCTGCTAGGAGCCTCCTCTGCTTCCTTATTCTTCCTCTTCTACGTTGCAGCAGCAGGCTCCATGACCCTGGGTGAGTGACCTTGCCTCCCTGCGCCTCAGCTTCTCCATCTGTAGCATGGGATCTAGTAGTACCTTCCTCATGAGGTTGGCATGAGGCTATGTTCATAGAAAAGAGCATGAGGCAGCCACGGCAATTAGTAATCACTCAGCAAATGGTGACAATAATCATTATGATTATTAATGTTATCACAGAGCCAGGCCCTGGAACAATTACTTCCTCGCTGTGGCTGGTGCCATACTCTCGCCACAAATATCCTGACAGCCAGTCCATGGGTGCACCACAGCTCCACCCACCACTACCTCTGTCCTCTGTCCAGCCTCATAACAATTCTCAGCCCCCACAGCTGTCTGGTCTCAGGACAGCTCCTCAGGTTGCGGGTCCCTAAAAAGTGAAAGGACAGCTCCTCCTTTGTCCTTCCTGCCCCAGACTCTAACCTCTGCCTGGTGAGCTACCTCTGCCTTGACCCATCCCAGGAGCCTCTAACCCCTCCAAGGAGCCAGGCTGCCTAGACCTTACCCCAAACCCACATCCAAACACTCACGGTTATCTCTACCCTCTCATGGCCGTTGCTGGGAACATATTGTGCTGGGGACAAGCTTGGTGTTAGTCAGATCCCAGTTCAAGTCTGATCTCTGCTATTAACTGGCCGTGACCTCAAGCAGGTCTCATCCCCTCTGAGCCTCAGTTTCCTCATCTGTGAAGTGGGGATAACAGCAGTGCCTCCCACACAGAGCTGCTCTGGGGATTAAACGAGGTCAGGTCACCTTTTGATCCTAAAGCAGCACTTTCTTCTTCAACCCAAATGGCTTGCCCTCACTGCCCGCTTCTCCAGGTCCTACCACCTCTGTGACTCTCTGCAGTGGGCACTTGAATTTGAGGACAACAGTTGCTGGGGCTTCTCCAGGGCCTGACTGTGCTTTCCTCTCAGTGGCCAGCTCCAAATGGTGACTAGCAACTGTCTTTTGCTATCCTCCCTTCGCTCTCACCCTTGACTTGATATTCCCACCAGCATCCAAACACGCTGATATTTCTAACACATTGGATTAAAATGACCTTGAGCCCCTTCCCTGACAACTTGACACTCTGCCTGAGTTGTCTCCATAGAACTCATGGTCTCCATGTCTGCGCCTTCATCTTCCTTGAGCTCCTTTGGTCAGGGGTTTTCTCCACCATGCAACAAACTGCCCAGTTACGGCCACTAGCAACGGCTGCCTCACTCAGCCCAGCAGCGTCCAAACGTGGATCCTTCCCTGGGGCTAGGACACTGCCCCACCTGGTCCTCCAACTGCCTCCCAGGCTGCTGCTTCTCTCTCATCTCCCCAACTTCTCAAAGCATGGGAGAATGGCACTGGGCTCAGACCTATGTGTTCTGTCCACACACGTCCCCTTGGCAAGCTCCATCACCATACCATCACCACTTTGGTGACTCCCACACTCAGATCGCCTGCCTGGCCCTCTCTGCACCACACCAGCACCCCAAGCTTGACACCCCACATAGGAGTCTCATATGCAATTGTCATTTTGTCCCCCAACCTGGCCCCTCTCAGTTAACAGCAACTGCAATTTTCCAGTTGCTCAGGCCCAAATCTGGGGCATTTCTCATATCCACTCCCATCAGTGAACCTCGCTGGCCTCAACTTCAACCATTTCTCTCTACTTCTCCATGGCCTGGCCTGGGTTCAGCCCCATCATAGCTCACCTGGACCAGTGCAGTTGTCTCCTTCCTGGTTTCCCACTTCCTTCCCTCCCCTCTCAGTGTCAACATAGGAGTCAGAATGATGATTTGATTTTCTTGGTAAGTGTTTAAGTTGTGAAAAGACAAACACAAACACACAAAGCGAGAGAGAATAGAGTGAACCTCCTTGAACCCATACTAGACAAGTCTCTGCCCTCTGTTCTTTAAAATGTCAGCTCCATGAGTCAGTGAACTTTGTTTTGTTCACTGCTGTACCCTCAGCACCTATACATGTGCCTAGCACACAGTTAGTGCTCAATAAATATTCTTTAAACAAATGAATGAAGAAACACCAGAAATTCCGACCATTGTTTCTCTTTTCCCACTGGCTGCTAGAAATCTCTAAGGCAAATTCATGGCCCATTTGCCATTCCAACTATGTCTCTTGAACCCCTCTGGTCAGGTTTTTACCTCACCATGCCACAAAACTGCCTTGTCATGTCTCCTGTGGCTTATGCCTCAACCCAAAAGCAATGATCCTGGCCCCACTGTGTCCCTTGTTTTCTTTTCTCTTTTCACCCTAATTTTTACTTCTACCTGCTTGTCCATGTTTTACAGACCTTGAACTGAAATCCTTCTAGGTACAAGAAAGGTTATAAACAGTCGAGCAATTGAAATAATTGACTCCCTACCTCTGGTCATGCCTATTCCCTACCAGATACCCCTCACCCTGGTTAGTGTATTTTCCCGACTACCCATGGGCCCCAGGACCAGGTTTGTGCCACACACTGCCTGGGTTGTCTCAGACCCCGTGCCCCAGTCCTGCAGGCTCCAGCTCAAGCAAACCTAGCTTCTGCAAATACCACTTTCAGCTTAGGGACCTCCAGGGGCTCCCTCTGGCCATTGGTTCTCCAGCTGCACATCAAGTCTTCCTGGAAGCTTTGCAGAAAGAAATACAGGGTCTGCGACTCTACCCAGATTAGTTGAATCAGAAACTCCAATAGCGGGATACTGGCTTGGGGTGCTTTAAGCACCCAGCATTTCCTGCCCTGCTTTTCAGCATATAAACCAGCCTGCCACCCTGAAGAATGGGTGGGTACAATTCAGCAGCATCTGGTTGAGTCTTGACCCTCAGAATCTTCCCCCAGAGAAACATGCGAACATGTGCAAATAAAATCAGGGCAGAACAAGTGTCGCAGCACTGTTCATGATGAACAACCATCATTCTAACAAGGTAATACCCAGAGTGCTCACTATGTGTCAGTACTTTTCTAAGCCCTTTGCTGTATTTTAACTCATTTAATAATCACATCAACCTATATGGCCAGAAGCGAAAAATTCTACCAACACTGCTCACTCTCAAGACTGAGACTCTGCAAAGGTCTCTGCGGTCCACCTGTGCAGCTAACTTAGGGCTTCCTCTTCACCTGAGCCTCTCTGGGTTGAGGAGCCAAGAGGTTCAGGGGAATGCGATTTGCATTGTGAGGGGTCTTCAGCGTACGTGGGGTCTAAAGTTCTGGGAATAGGGCCACACGCAGCCCAAGCTGGGGCACTGGAAACTCATGAGAGGCAGGGCTGGATGGCCCAGGCTGTGCAATCACAGTCCCAGGCTACATTGTGAGGGTTTTAGGGGATGAGGCCTGTGAGATCCCAGGGGCCAGCAAGGACCTCCGGCCACTGAGGCCTCAAAAGGCAGGACGGCGCCTCCAGGGAGTTAGAACGCTTGCAGGTGGGGCCCGTAGCAGGATTGGGCAGCCAGAGATCTAGCGGGCGGGGCCAAACGCCCAGGAGGCGGGTCGAGGCTGGGTGCATCCTTGGATTGGGCGTTCGGAGCGTCAGGAGGCGGGGCCGCGAACCAGGCGCGTCCCAGGACCGACAGTCGGAGACCCAGGCCGGCACCCGGGCCGCTGGGCCGCGGCTCAGAGGTGCCAGGGGCGGAGCCTAGGCGGAGAGGGCGGAACCAGGCTCAGCGGGGGACGGGGGCGTCTCCTCCCTCGCTCCCTCCCTCCCTCGGGCCGGGCCCCCTCACCCGTGGCGACCGCTCCGCTGGCCGCGCTCCAGCGAGATGAGGTAGGCGGCGAGCTTGGCGTCGCTCCAGCCGCTGCGGCGCCGCAGGTCCACCCAGGGCCCGTGCGCCTCGCCCAGGTACACGCGCCGCACGTCGTACTTCTTCCGGGACTCGAGCCGCCGCCGGGCCCGGTCCGACTCCGTAAGCCGCGGTCGGCCCCGCGCCTTGCGGCCCGCGCCCTCCTCGGCCGCCGCCTCCCCGCCTGCTCCCGCCTCAGCCTCAGCCTCCGCCTCTGCCTCAGGCGCCCGCTCCGCCATCCCCCCCTCCCTGGTTACCAGCCTCCCCCGTTGTTAGGAGCCCGGCAGGAAGTGGCGCGCATGTTCCGCGCCGCCGGGAAAATTCTCACGGACTCTCATTGCTTTGCAGCGTCAAAAGAAGACCGAAAGCGGAAATTGCGCATGTGCGCAACAGGGACACCACCCGTTCTCTACTTTTGTTAAAACTTTCTAACTTCATAGAGACGGAGGGGCTAAAGGTCTGAGGGCAGCCCTGGGAAGGTGCAGATGAACCCGTATACCTTGGGGAGTGAGGAGCTCCTACCCCGACACCTTTATTCTGAATGCATGCTGGGGATAAAGATAAGGATGGGAGCTGTCAGGTCAAGGTATAGGTAAGGCCTGGGTCTGACCTCTCAGACTGGATATTGGAGAGCCCTTGAAAAGCGTGCCACCAGGCTTTAAAGGGGCAGGGATGCCACACTGCCAGAGAACAGAGGAGGTAAGGGGAGGCAGACCCAAGCCGGGAAACTTTTATTTGCTATACATTTGAAGGTCATATCATATTTTTCACACCAGTCCAAGTCTGTGCCCATGTGCCTACTCAGACTCAACTCTGGCCTCGCTGTTGTCGCTGTGAATTATCTTCCTCTTCTTCCTGTCCCTCAGGTGTTGGTAGGGACGGCTCTTTCTGTCCTGAGGAGGATGCCAGGAGCTCCCCGGTGGATGCTGCCAGGCGGAAGACCACTGGGATTTGGGCCAGGGCTGGGTTGGTCTCCTGCAGGCCCTGGATCCACTTGGCCAGTGTAGCCTGGTCGTGGGCCCCCACCATGCATATGGCAAAGATAGGGCCTTCCTCCACTGTTGGGAGAGACAGGTCCTCAGTTTGTGCAGTGGGGAATGGAGCAGTCCCCCATCTCATGTCTACACCCCTTCCAGGCCAAAGGCAGGAGATTTAAGCTCCCTTTTGCCTTTGCACAAGATATACACTCTTCCTAGGCTGCCCATCCCATGCTTCACTTGGGTGATGCCTTCTGGTTCTTCAAGATTCTACCAGAAAGTCCTCCCGACTCCCCAGCTAAGGCTGGGTGGTGTGCTCCTCCCCTGAGACTCTAAGAATATAAGCTGCTTTTTCCCCCAAAGGCCTTGTCCTGGTCAGACTCAATAGCCAGCAGAGGTGCTCCATGACAGGGCTGACAGGCCTAGAACCCCTGGGTGTGTGTGTGCATGCATGTGCATGTGCTTGGGCATCTGCTAGGTCTGTTCGTGGTAGCTGGGCTGGGTCTCAGTCTGGACCCCACCCCTCAACCCCAGAAGTCACAGCTCATCCAGTGTGGTGTTTGAAGTCCTGCTTATCCCAGTTTTTACCTTCATTGATGTCAAACTTGTAATCATCCCAGCCGCTCCTCCCATATTCCAGGTCCAGCTGCATTGGGTAGTAGAGGTTCCATTCCTCTGGAATCTCCTCTGCTTCCTACCCCAGCGTGGTGGTGGTGGTGGTGGGATGCAGGCAGGGTCAGAGGCCCTGCCTCTGATCTTGCAGCCACCCACAGCCTGCCCCCTACCATCACCAGGAACTGCTCCCTTCCCACATTTTGTGAGCCCTCACAAGCCCTCAGGGCAGTGCCAGCCCCCTCCCACCCCCACTTGTGCTTTGGGCCCTCACCCTCTCCTCGAGGGGCAGCAAGTCAGCTCTGAGGATGTGGTAATAGACACATTTGTCGCGAAGCCACAGGGAGAAGGGGCCCTCGACGAAGATAGGATGTGCTGGGTTGTGGCGGGCCAGCGCTGCCTGCTGATCAGGACTCTGGATTCCTGGTATGCAAACATGCCGGCAGGCGGGAGGGCCTGGCTGAGGGTCTCTGTCCAGAGGCCCAGGGGTCCACCCAGCAGGCCCGGTAAGAAACCAACTACCCCATGCACAGGGCCTTACCTACGATGTGTGGCTCGGTGGGATCCACTGTACCTGTGGAGTCTTTGGATAAAGGCATCTGCAGGCAAGAGCAAGGGTGGAAGCTGGTGACCCCCAGCCCCCTAAGAGGAGTCGGGGAGAGAGAAATGGGGAAGGAGTCCCAGCGAATCTGGAGCTCATCTACTGGGCCTCATAGATGTCACTCAAGCCTACCCTGTCCTCGCATCTATCCAGTTCAGCATCATAGCTGCCAACATTTAAGATGTTCACATAGCAGGAACCTTGGAGCCTGCCCACCTGTGTTAAAATCTGAGCTCTGCCAAAACTGTATGACTTTGACCAAGTCATTGTGTCTCAGTTTCTCCAAATCAAATGGGGATTATAATAGCACTTAATTGAGATGGTTTTAAACCACTGACAATGCAGTTATTGCTCAGTGCTTGTGAAATTTAGAAAAAAAGAATTTCACACACAGAGAATACCCCAGAAAGGAGACACAAGAAACAGGACACAGTGTTTTCCTCTATAGAGGACAGGGAGGGAAGGAATAACTTTTTGTATCTTCTTAATTTCACATTCTGAATGTTCAAAAATTAAATGAAATTTAATTTTTTAAAAAGTGCACATACATTCTGACCGAAACATCTGAGAGTGGACAACTGCTGGCACACACATCATCCATCATTTCGGGTTAAAAATAACAGATGGATTAATGGGTCCAAACACAGAATGGACCCCAACCATAGTATTAAGTGAAATCTGCAAAAGGCAAAATGTAGAATGTGTGTGATAATCTGCCACTGGAGAGACACTTTTTAAAAGTATACTTTTTGGGGTGGAAAAAGTGTACGTTTTGCTTCTGGGCCCTTTTACTGGACAATATATTTATACTGACTTTTTGTTTAACATTGGATTTTTTTTTTTAACATTTGATTGTATGTTTATCTCATGCTGTTAATCTTGGTTCTTATTAGCAGTAATTTGCTAATGCACTTATTTGGCTTGCCCATCAACATAAATAGTTGTGACATTACTAATAATCATAATGCTATGGGATTAAGTTCAGGATTTCTCTGCAGATCTTGTTTGTTAGAATACAGGCCATACCACTAAGGTTGGGCAGTCAGATGATAGTAACTCAAAAGGACTTTCTCACTGGTTATGCTATCAATTAGACATTTAGCCACATCCATTTGTTTTGAGTTTTGGTGTTTTTTTCTTATTTTTTTTAATACATGAGACATAGTTTAATAAAAGCCAATCCATATTAAATAAACTCACATCTCTCTTCCATTCCTGTTCTTTCTACCCCAGCTCCTCTGCTTGCCCCGAGATCATGATTTCTATAAATTTCTGACTTTGCATTATTTTTATGAAAATAGGCAAATAGGTATATGCACTTTTATTTCCCCTCCCTTCTCACACTGAAGGTAGCTAACTATACCACCGTGTGTACTTCACCCTTTTGCTTGTTTCTGTCACCAATCTTTGAGGTGCTACAGTCTACATACACTTGATGAATACATGGCTTGTTTCCATTCTAAATCTTGGTAGTATTAGTGGTCATTTTACCATGCCTTCAGGCTCTCTGTATGTATTTTTCATAATGAGACGGGGAAATAGAATATTTAAATACAAAGGATATATGTGCAAAAAAAGTGTCTGCTTGCAAACACATGGGGTCTCTCTGGAAGGGGACACAGAAGTGATCACCTCTGGTGGAGATGGGGCTGAAAGGCCAGGAGACGAGAGAACTCTTTACTCTATGTTCTTCTGTACTGTTTGGCTTTTTAATGCATTACTTTAAAAAATGAAGCAATGAGTTCAAAACTATCCTGCAATATGTTGCTACACTCAAGGCCAAGTCTCCATCTTCTTTCACCTGGACATTGCATCACCTTACCTGCTCTGTCCTCCCCCCACCATCCAACACCACCCACACAGCCACTAGAGAGTACTTTCAAAATCACCACTCCTTCCAGAAACATGGCTTCCCCCATCCCTCCTCTTGGCTCCCTCCTCACCAAAAAACTCCATCCTCCATGCTGCTTCTCCCCAATCCCAATCTGCACCAAAGGAAGCTCAGCATCTCCCTCGACCCTCCGAGCCCTGGCTTATGCTGCTCCCTCTGCCCAGGATACTCTCCTCACCTCTCCTTTCCTGCCTGAGCCCAGCTTACCTTCTCCTCCAGGAAGCCCTCCTCGCTCCCTGCCTCTTCTGGGCTACCATGGCCCCCAGGGCTTCTGCACGTCAGAATCAGTGGCTCTGTCTGTTATCTGGCATCAGCCTCCAGACAAGTGCTACGAGGGGCTCTCCTTGGATCCCCCGTGTGGCCTGGTGTGAGTGGGGCCCTCAGGAGAGGACGTGAGGGGGTATGGAATATTTCATCCAGTCATTCTATAGCTGCTGAGTGTCAGCTTTGTGCCAGATTCTGTGCTGAGCCTTGGGTGACACGGGGAACTGAGTCATAGTGAATATGTGACCAAGCTCAGTACAGGGAAGGGGTGGTTAGGAAGGGGACCTTGAGGAAGAGACGGTGGTGCAGAGACTGAAAGAATGTGAAGTCCTGGGGAAGAGTGTTCCTAGCTGAGGGAACAGCGAGCACAAAGTGTACAGGCCTAGGAAGGACTGGCACAGATCACTCAAGGAATAGAAAAGAAGACAGATGCCTGGAGTATAGTGCATGTGGGGAGTGGAATAGAAGCAGAAGTCAGAGGTCAAGCTGCAGTGAGGAATGAAGGCCATAGGAATCCAGGGAAGGGCTCAGCCCAGAATCATGATCTTTTGGGCTGAATGAAGGGGGGTCCAACCCACGGTGGCAGCTGAGGGTGTAGACAGGGGCAGATACCTGGTAGACGGTGACCCTGGCACTGAGGTCGGGTTCCATGTGTCGCAGGCCCAACCTGGCCAGGTCCACGGGGTCCTGGGGTAGGTCCCGGGGCACAGGGAATGGGTTGACATTCTTGAAGCGGGAGAACCACAGCCTCATGCGCACGAACTTGAGCATGGGATAGCTTTTGTGCCCAAATATCTGAAGCAGCAGGAACTCCGTCTCCTTGTTGGGCATCACCCCTGTGTGAGGGAGATGGCCGCACAGCCTCAGGGAGGGGGCACAGAAGAGAGATGTGAGAGACAGGGGCCAGCAGAGGAGGCCAGGACCAAGAATCATGGGGAGGGCCAGATGGAAAAAACCAGAGACAGAACTGAAGTCCGAGAATTGATGGTAGGGAGGAAAGAATCAGAATTTAAAGGAAAAATTAGAGGGATAGAAGAAAGAGATGGGAGACAGAGACTGAGAGAGAGGGGGAAGAGGTGCAGGCCAGACAGGGAGGAGACAGAGCCACGGAACAGAGGTGCCCAAACCAGAGAAGGGGACATCCACACCCCTGCCCTGAGCCTGCTGGCCTCACCATGGTTCTCCATCTGCTCCAGGATGGCAATCCCGCACTCTTGCTGCCGTGGGTAGTGGATGAAGATTTTCTGAAAGATGCTTCGAGGCCTGAAGACCTCCTTGGGGAAGATGTCCAGCAGCAGGTTGTAGATGGCCAGGTCCTGCTCAACGCCATACTCCCGCATCTTGCTCAGAGCCAGGTAGATGAAATCAACGTGGCCCCGCTTGTGCACGTTGTGCTGCCTGAAGTTCTGCACGGCCTGCACAAAGCTAGCCTTGTCCCGCGCCCCATCTGGTGCCTGCCTGAACAGCTCCTCGTGGGGTGCCAGGGCCCTGGCTGGCCGCCATGGGGGCTCAGGTGGGCGAGGCACCAGAGATGAATCAGATTTGTGGGTGGCTGAGCTGCATTGGAGGCCCCTCAGGGCCTGGGGGGACACCTGTGAACAGAGTATCATTGCTGGAATCTGGCACTTCCCAGTGCCCCTAGGGGACTGCTGGGCTGGCTCTTTTCTGGGAAAAGTGCCGATGGGCATCCCTAAGGGCCTCAGAGGAAGCTTGCTGTGGTCACAAACCCAAGGTCAGGCACCATTACAGACAGAAAACAACGGTGAAACCGACACAGAGGCAGCTGGGCAACATTCACTACAAGAGCACACACACACAAACATGCACATGCGCGCGCGCGCGCGCACGCACACACACACACACACACACACACACACACCCCTTCTGCAATCCTGCATCTGGTATTTAAATATGCCCACTCTAAACACACCTACACCAAATGACTTTTGTGTACCCGCTATGTCTGTGGAAATGGCCCCAAGGTACATCGGTAAAGAAATGATAAAGAAAATGGCCGTGAGCTTAGACGAAACACCTGCTACTGTAAAAGTCACTGAAGAGGTCTCACGTGACCTGCGGTGAGCTCTGAAGTATATTGTTAAATGAAAAAGCAGGGTGTGAAGCAGTATAGGTTCCCATGTGTGTAAAAAATCCCGAACTTCCATACAATAGATCCTCATTGTTTGGGAATTCTGTATTTGCAAAGCTGCCTACTTGCTAAAATGTACTTGTATTCCCCAAATCAATGCTCCCTCATGGCACATTACCAGTCATTTGAGGACATGTGCGGTTGAGTCCCCTGAGGTTGAACAAGGTGATACTTTGCCTTCTTGTTTCGGCTCTCACACTGTCAACAAGTGTCCTTTTAGAGGTTTATTTAGTGCATGTTCCTTGCATCTTTTTGTTGGTGATTTTGCAATTGCAAATGGCCTCCAGCATGCTGCAGAAGTGCTGCCTAGGGTTCCTATGTGCAAGAAGGCTCTGCTGTTCCTTACAGAAAAAATACATGTGGCTGATAAGCTTCATTTGGGCGTTAGGTATAGTGCTGATGGCTATGAGTTCAGTCTCTCGGAGGAAATAGAGTAAGTGCCTCTAGATAGGGGAGCTAAGTGGTAGCGGAACAGGAGGACAGATGCTTGTCATGATGTAGCATAAGAACTTTTTGAATTTTAAATTATATTGCCCACTGTAACTAACTGTATTACCTATTCAAAAGATAAATTTCAAAAACTGAGTTAAAAAAAGATAATGCAGATTTTGGAGTTAGCAGGAGTCTCAGCTTGACTGTCCTCTGCCAGGTGACACCCACATTCCACTTTACTGCTCAGGTCTCAGTTTCCCCATCTGTTATGATGGCATCTCCCTTGGGTTAAGGAGGTCTTGTTTCCAGAAGGAGAAGTGCATGCTGCAGGGAGCAAACCAGATCTCTCTAGAATAGAAGTCAGCAAACCATGGCCTGTGGGCAAATCCAGCCAGCTGCCTGCATTTTCTAATAAAGTTTTATTGGAACACAGCCATGCTCATTGATCATTTCTGGCTTGGGGCTGCTCTGCACTAGAGTGGCAGAATTGAGTAGCTGTGACAGAGACTGTGTGGCCCACAAAGTCAAAATTATTTACTGTCTGACCCTTTACGAAAAAATGTGCTGACCCCCGCTCTAGATGGTACACTAACAATTTCTTTAAATTTTAATTTAACTGAATGTTTAAATTGGAATGGTTATACATTCCAATAAGGCATCTTAAAAAATATATTGCTAATAAGAGCTAATATTTACTGAATATTCTTATATTCCATGTGTTGTTGAGCACTTACTGTACCCATGTTACTGAGACCCAGGAGGGTGAAGTAGGATGCCTGATGTCACACAGCTGCAGAACGGCAGAGCTGGGACTGGAGTCTCTGCTCTGCTGCCCCCAACAGCTATCCTGAAGTCCTGCTCAGATAAGGCAATGTTAAAAAAAATAAAATAAAAAGATGCTCATTTAAAGTGAAAGTATAGGCAACTAATACTCCAGGTGGTGGGTGCATAAGGCAAATATCAGAAAGGAAGTTCTGGAATACCCAAAAGAAGGGGAGGACCCCCCCCCACCCCCCGCAAAGGAGACAACATAATGAAATGTATAGCACAGGGCCTGGCACAAAGGAAGGGCTCAATAAGGGAGCTATTAATATTAACAGCACTGTTATCATCCTTGTTTTTGCAATCTATGGTCATTGATCAGCTTGGGCCATCTGGTCACTTTGGGTAAGGCATGGAAGTTCAATTTTCTGCCTACATCTTTACAAGGAGATGTAGACTCCTATATACCCAGAGTCACCACCCAAATCTGCTTAGCTCATACATTCTTATTTTCAAATTTAACCCCTTCATACATGTGGGACCAGCACTTTTTAAAATGAGTAAGAGACATTCAGTTGGCCCCTTAGAGCAGACAGGCCAGCCAGGACCCCCCAGAGCTGGCTTCACTGGGTGGGTTATGAGGGTTTGGGAGCAAACCCCAAACCTGCCTCCCTCCACCTCAATGACTGCTTGGCTGGCAGTTACCTGAGAGAAGGGGCCTCCTGCAAGGGTGGTGCCACAGATGCCTCCCCAGCCCCAAGACAGGCGCCGGGCCAGCAGGTTGGCCTGGGTCCAGCTCATGCCCTCTGCAAGTTGGACAATCACCTGGCCAAGAGGGAAGAGACAGCATCAGCCTGGCACCCCACCCACTAACAGAGATGAGACCTCTTCCTTAGGCAGAGACCCCATCCCAGACTGTATGGCTGGCTAACTCACCGGCTCCACTGGTTCCTCGTCCACAAGATGGAGCTTAAATGACTGTTACAACCAAGGCTGCCCGTTCTGCTGGGCCAGAGCCTCCACTATCTAGAGGAATATCCTACAGCAATAGTCCCCCTCTCTACTGGGTCATTCTTTTCATTTTTTAAACAACTTTATTCACATACTGTACTGTTCACCCTTTTAAAGTGTAAAATTCAATGTGTGTGTGCGTGTGTGTGTGTGTGTGTGTGTGTGTGTTTAGTACATTCAGAGAATTGTGCAACCATCACTATAATCTAATTTTAGAACATTTTAGAACACATTAGCTATCACTCTCATTTCCCTTCATCCTCAACCTGGGCAACCAGTAATGTACCATTTCTACAAATTTGCTTACTCTGGGTATTTCATATAAATGCAGTCAAGTGATATGTGTTCTTTTGTGGCTAGCATCTTTCACTTAGCATGTTTTTGAAGTTTATCCATGTTGTAGCATGTATCAGACCTCATTCTTTTTAATTGCCAAAAAAATTCCATTGTATGGATATAACATTTTATTTATCCGTTCATCAGTTGATGAACATTTGGGTTGTTCCTACTTTTTTACTATTATGATTAATGCTGCTATGAACACTCATGTAGAAGTTTTTGCGTGAACACGTGCTTACACTTCTCTTGGGTATAGACTTAGAAGTCATACTGCTAGGACATGTTTAACATTTTGAGGAGCCCCTGGAACTGTTTTCCAAAGTGGCTGGACCATTTCACATTCCCACTAGCAATGTATAAGGGTTCTAGTTTTTTCACATCCTTGCCAATCCTTATTATTGGCTGTCTTTTTATTACAGATATCCTAGTGAGTGTGAAGTGGTATCTCCTTGTGGTTTAGATTTCCATTTACCTAATGATTAATGATGCTAAACATCTTTTCATGTGCTTATTGGGCATTGTATATCTTCGCTGGAAAAATGTCTGTTTAGATCCTTTGTCCATTTTTAAAATTGAGTAATTTCTCTTTTTATTATTAAGTTGCAAGAATTCTTTATATATTCTAAATACTAGACCCTTATGATTTCCAAATAATTTCTCTCATTCCTTGGGTTGTCTTTGCACTACCTTGATGTTATCACTACAACACAAGTTTTAAATTTTGATAAAGATTTATTTCTGTTTTCTTCTAAGAGTTTTAGCTCTTACACTTATGTCTATAATCCATTCTGAATGAATTTTTGTGTATGGCGTGAGGAATTGGTTCACTTCATGTGAGTATCCAGTTGTCCTAGTACTCTTTGTTGAAGAGACTATTCTTTCCCCATTTTATTGACTTAGCGCTCTTGCTGAAAACCAATTGACAATAAATGTAAGGGTTTATTTCTGGGTTCTCAATTCTATTCTTTTCTATTGCTCTATATGTTGAGCCTTATGCCAGTACCACACTATTTTGATTATTGTAGTTTTGTAAGTTTTAAAATCAGGAAGTGTAAATCCTCCAATTTTGTTCTTTTACAAGATTGTTTTGGCTACTCCGGGTCCCTTGCAATTACATATAAATTTTAGAATCAGCTGTCAATTTCTGCAAAAAGCCTCAGGGACTCTGAGAGGGAATGTGTAGACTCTGTAGATTGATTTGGGGAATACTGGTATCCTAACATTAAGTCTTCTGATCCATGAACATGAGATGCCTCTCTATTTATTTAGGTCTTTAAATTCTCTCAACAATGTTTTATAATAGTTTTCAGTGTACAAGTCTTTTTTGTTGTTGTTGTTAAATTGTTTTGTATTTAACTCTTTATGAAACTATTATACATGGGATAATTTTCCTACTTTTATTTCTGTACTATTCACTGCTAGTGTGTAGAAATACAATTTATTTTTACATGTTGACTTGATATACTACAACTTTTGCAGGACTTACTTAGCCCTAATAGCTTTTTATTGGATTTCTAAGGATTTTTTATACATAAGATCATGTCATCTGCAAATAGAGATAAGAGTTATTTCTTCCTTTCAAATCTGGATGTCTTCTTTCTTTTTCTTGCCCAAGTGTTCTTGCTGGACCCTCCAGTACAATATTGAATAGAAGTGGGAAGAGCTACTCCCCTGTCATGTTCATGATCTCGGGGAGGAAAGCATTCAGTCTTTCATCGTTAAGTATGATGTGAGCTGTGGGTTTTTCACTGGTGCCCTTTATCAGGTTGAGGAAATTCCCTTCTATACCTAAATATTGAGTGTTATTATCAGAAAGGGCACTGGGTTTTGTCAAATGCTTTTTGTTGCATCTATTGAAATAATCACGTGGTTTTTGTCATTTATTCTATTATTATGGTGTATTACATTAACTGATTTTCAGATTTTAAACCAACCTTGCATTTCTGGGATAAATTCCAGTTGGTCACGGTATATAATCCTTTTTATATGTTGCTAAAATTTGGCTTGTTAGTATTTTGTTCAAGATTTTTGCATCCATATTCATAAGAGATATTGGTCTGTTTGGTGTGGTATCAGGATAATGCTGGCCTCATAAAATGAACTGGGAAGTGTCTGAATCATTCTTATCACTATTTCAACTTTCTCTAGCATCTTTTATCTTGACCTAAAGTCTCCTTCCAGACCCTGCTCCACATCTCTGCACTCTTTACAGCAAAGTGTTTCCTGAGAGGTGTCTACACACTATGTTCCACTCACTCCAAGTTGGCTGCCACCCCAACACTCCACTAACACCACCTACAAAGGCCCTTTGTGTTCTAGACTCACCAAAGCCAGATTACTTTTCAGGCCTAGATTGCTTGACTTCTCAGAAGAATGTGGCACAGGTGAGGTCCTCCTCCTACCTTCTTGACATTTTATTTTCTTCCTAGTACCCAGGCCCATCTCTCAGCTAATCAGCAAGACTTACTTCCTTCTCTAAAGTTTACAATGTTTGCAAACTTGAATGTGCAGACGAATCACTTGGGATCTTGTTAAAATCAAGATTCTGATTCGGCACCTCTGGGGTGAAGCCAGAGACTCTGGACATCTAACACACTTCCCAGTAATGCTGATGATGCTGGTCTGGAAACCATACCTGAGTTATAAGGCTGCAAAGAGTCCCACATTGTGGATTTGTCCGTCTACTATCCTGAGGTATCATGCAACTTGTTCCTCTCATCTTTGTATTCTTGTGGACAACCTTTGTTTATGTTGGAGTCATCTAGGGAGTTTTTAAAAATCCTCATGCCCAGATCATACCCCAGATATATTAAATCAGAATATGTAGAGGCAGGGTGCAGGCATCAGCATTTTAGCACACTCCAATGACTGTCATGTGCACTTAAGATTAGGACCCTAATTTAAACCTTCGCCACTCATAGTAGTTTCCAGGGATCAGCTGCATTGGCATTATCATCTGTAAGCTTATTAGAAATGCAAAACCTCAGCCCTAAGCCAGACTTACTGAATCAGAATCTGCATTTTAACCAGAATCCATGTTTCTTCTGTATGTTAAAGTCTGGGAAATGATGATATGTGTGCTGATGGAACTAAATATTTATCGCCAGCCCTGAGCTCCAGCCGCCATACCTAACTGCCATTTTGCATATACCCAGCTATCAAACTTAATTTGCTCCAAACTGATATCCCTGCTTAAACTTGTTCCTCCCCATCCTAGCCAATGGCCCCACCATTCCTAGTCATTCAGGCCACAAATCTAAGAGTCACTGCTGTGTCCACTGTGTCCCTTACTCCCCCATTTAATCCATCAAATAGGCCTAATAACTTATTACTTCCAAATCTATCCCAAATGCATCCATTTTTCTCCATCTGCAGGTCACCACCCTAATCCATGACCTCTTTCCCAGATTCCCACTTCTTTTCTTCCTTGCCTCCAGTCAGTTCTTCCCATCTTGGCCAGTGGGAGCTTTATAAAATGTGAACTAAATTCAATGTTTTCTGCCTAAAATTGCTAATGGTATATCACACCTAAGATAAAATCGGACAGGGTCTACACCTCCAAATTCAACTCTTATCACTGGCAGCTCCAGCTACATTTGCTTAAACAAGGTATGTTTATTCTAGTCTCAGAGCCTTTGTATTTGCGTTTCCTTCTTTTGGGAAATTTCTCCACCCAGATCAGTCCATGTTTGTTTATGGTCATTCAAGTTTATATGCAAACGGGGCCTCGTTTGACTGCTGCCCCACTCCCTATCTAAAGCTCTCATCACCCTGGTAAATTCATTTTTAACAAATACTGCTGAAATCACCTGTTCTCTTTATTTCTGACTTGTCCAATTTCTGGCTCGTCTTCCCAGGAGGAGGGGGATTTTTGTCTGTCTTCCTCATTGCTGTGTCTCCAGCACCTGGGACAGTGCCTGGTATGTAGTAGGTGCCTAACAAGTATCAGTGGAATGGGAAGAAGAGCTAAATTTCTGCAAAACGTCTATAATCTATAAATCTGAACCCCGTAGTGTACCTACAGGAGCTCCGAGGCTACCAAGATTCTTGGGAGAAACAGGCAAACGAGGTTTCGAATTCCAGCCTAGCTGCCGACCTGCGGTGTGACCTCGCAAGAGGGCCTTAACCTCTCGGGGCCTCAGCTATCTCACTTGCAAAATGGGAGATTAAGGACGTGGAGAGGCGGGTACACTGAGGGCGGCCTTTTCCTGAACGTCCTGTCCCGCCTTGCACCCTAAAAGGTCACAGTGCCCTGGCCCTGCAGCAGGTCTCTCTGGGGCCACCCTCCCGCGCTGCCGGCTCAGAACGGGCAGCCCCAGGGCCCTGCAGTTCGTGCTCGCCTCCCCACGCACGACCTACCTACTCAAGCGAGCAGCCGCGGGCTCCCGGCCGGCTGTATCTGGCCGCTGGGCGCTGCCATGTTGCCCGGAGATTTTCCAGGTCATGGGCCGCCAAATCAAGGAGACAGCAAATCAAGAACGCCGGTTTAAGGAGGTCCCGCCCAAAAGGAAGGAGCACCAATAGCAAGATTTGGAATGACGTCGGTGCCGCCTCGTAACGAGCCAGGTCCCACCCCTAACGAGGCAAGCCGCAACCCCCACCTGGGAATTAAGGA
Organism: Eidolon dupreanum; assembly: GCA_028627145.1. NCBI lineage: Eukaryota > Metazoa > Chordata > Mammalia > Chiroptera > Pteropodidae > Eidolon > Eidolon dupreanum. The sequence continues at coordinate 30,354,755 of CM053512.1, read as the reverse complement.
GTAAATCCTGGGAGGGAGTGACTGCATCGTTCTCGGGTTGGGAGGCTGGACTTGCGGGGGGTGGGGGGAGGGAGAGGGGGGAGTTGGCGTGAGTCCAGCTAGCTGCCCCAGTTTTCCCACCTGAAATGTGGGAATGAAATATTAAGGGTAGGAATACTCCCAAGTATGTGAGAAATGCTGTGTCTGGGTCCCTAAATATGTACTTCTCTCTTCTGTGCAGCAGGTTCGTGATCCTCAGGTAATCCTTTTGCCTCCGGACATAGCGACTGTGGAGATTGTGCATCTGGTATCCACCCCAATGACTAGGAGCTAGGCAGTGGGGCAGAAGAGGTACCTGGGGCGTGGACGTGGCCACCGCGCAATGACTATCCTCGCCCGTCGCTATGGCGCCCCGCTCGGGTAGTTCAGCCTTCTGACTCCGCTTTGCGTCAAATGAGCGTCTAGGCGCTCTGCGGGCGCGTGTTCCATAGCCTCGGGCGGGCCTATGAACGCCTTGGACTCCCGCAAATGCCTCCAGGTAGCACAAGGCCAGCTGGCGGGGCGGGGTCTAGCTCCCTTCCCTCCCACACCTGCCAACGGCACCATTCCCTCCCCAGGTGACTGTCTACCCTCTCTCCCTGGCCATTAACGCCGTCAGGCGGTGCAGTCTGCTTTCCGTGGAGGCAACATCAGCTTCGCTCCATGAGTCAGCTGGGCCCGAGTGGATATTCTCCACTTCACTCCCATCCTTACTCTGCGCTCCTGTGCGGGCAGGGGGCCAGTAGCATGGGTAAGAGGGGAACACATACTGAAAGTGTCCAGGTGAGGAAGGGACCGGACCCTTCCAGGAAGGTGTTCAGAACAAGGCTGGCCCAGCTAAGGAGTCTCATGGGTCAGCCCTCTGTCTCTACCCCAGCCCAGGCAGAGGTTGACCCAGGGCCTTGACCCCTCCATGCCAGGCCCTAGCTACTCTGTCCAGAGCTGTCCAGAATGGGGGGAGAGGTCAGTGGGCTCCCTGCTCCCCTTGCCTCACAGACTGTGCCTGATGCCTCTGGTTACCTGCTCCATAGCAGATGGGGGCCCAGCTGGGTGGGCTCAGGGTCCCCCTCACCCCTGCCTCCTTCCAGACCTGGTGCTGATCTACTGCAGTTAGGGCATCAAATGTTCCCGGGTTACCATGTAGTTTCTCTTTTCAGCTGTCACCACTTCCAGTGAAGACCCTTGGAGACACCACGTCTCCTGCCCCTGCCTCCACCTTGTACTGACCATCTCCTGTGCGCCCCATTACCATAAGCTCCATGAGGACAGGGAGATTTTGTTTGTTGCGTGTGTTGTCCCCAGCATTGGAGAAGGGGCCTGGAACACGGTAAGTGCTCAATAGATGTTAGTTACAAAATGAATAAATGAATGAATGAATGTTCCTGTTGCTCATCCCAATATTTAAACTCTAGAAACTATCCCTTGTGACAGCTCCATGTGACTGCCTTCCACATGCCTGACTAATTCCCCTACCACTGCCTTCCCCCATTTTCCCCCAGCCTCAGGGCAGGCTATATTACCTCGCAGACCTCTATGCCAATTTGTATCTGCTCACAGCCCTTTGTCAATTTTGGGTACTTGGGTCTGGGGATATATGAGGGCCTTCTTGCTCCTCTCCTGCATCCCCCAGACCCAAGTACCCAAAATTGACAAAGGGCTGTGAGCAGACCTTCACACTCCTGTCTAAAGTTGGTTGCTGAGTACAGGGAGCTACCTCTGAAATTTGCTAATGGCCTTACTGGTGGTGTGCCCATGGCTGCACCCTGTGTAGCTGGCATCTCTGTGATGTGTTTTAAAGTTTGAGGGGTGTTGACTTTGACAACGCTGGTCCTGGACATCCTCAACATCCTGCTGTCGAGGGCCTGAGGCGGGGGAGCCCTCACGTCCTAAAGCAGAGTGGGAAGGGATTGAAGAGGTGTGGAAGAGTTCCCTAAACTCTGCTGCAGACTTGGGCCCAGGACCAAAGTGGGGAAGGTTGTACAGAGGAACCTGAGGCTGTGCCCATCCCACAACTAGAAGGCTCAGATTCACTCAGCAAGCCTTTACAGAGTGTTTCCTTTGTACCAATCACTGTTCTAAGCCTCGAGGAACAGCAGTGAGCAAAGAATGATTCCTGACCTTGGGGAGCTGGCATTCTAGTGGGGGAGACAGACAAAAACCCGTGTTCTATAGAAATAATTTATACAACTATTTGCATCTTTAAAAAATTTAAGTGCAACTCTAAAACTGTTTAGGATATGATTTTGTCTATCTTCTTGTTAACCTTAATCTACTTTTGAACTTCAAACATGTTACCTTTTGTAATTAACCGCATTTTTTAGTCATTTTTGCTTGTATGTAGAGCTTGATTCTCTGTGTTCTCTGTGTTAATTTAGGTATTTTTAGATTTATGTCTTCTGTCATTCTGCCATCTCAAATAAAGCATCAAAATACATTAATTAATCCAGCAAATATTTATATATATTTTAAAACAAATACGTGTTGTGTGCTAGATCCAGAGGGAAATATAAAATTAATTTGAAAAAGGAAAATAAAAATTGAAGTTTTCCAAGTGCTTAGAATTTGTTTCCAAATTCATGAAGTAAAAACATAAAACGCTACATGTGCCTAACAAAATGATTAATATTAATAAACAATTTTTTAAAAAGAAATGTTTTATAGGTTGAGCTGTGTGGCAATTACATGGTATATATGTATGTAAAAATTCATTGAGTTTTCCGTTACTATTTGTGCATTTTAGTTTAAGTAATATCTCAATTCAAAAGTTTTTAAAAGCAATAATCGAGTCATTGAGCTATAAATTGCACACTTTTCTGTATGCATGATATGCTTCAAAAGTCTGTTTAAATACTTCACTCCCATTAGGATGGCTATTATCAAAAAAGTAGAACCTAATAAGTGTTAATGAGGGTGTGAAGAAAATGGAACCCTTGTACACTGCTGGTAGGAATGTAAAATGGTTCAGCCACTATGGAAAACAGCATAGCGGCTCCTCAAATAATTAAAAGTAAAGCTACCATGTGATTCAACACCATATTCATAGAAGCATGATTCACAATAATCAAAGCAACTCAAGTGTCTATCAACAGATGAACTGATAAACAAAACGTGGTATGTACATACAATGGAATACTATTCAGGTTTAAAAAGGGAGGACATCCTGTCCTTTTGTGAAATAAACCAACCAAAAAAGGACGAATAGTATATGATTCCATTTATAGGAGGTCCCTAGAGCAGTCAAATGATCACTGAAACAGAAAGTAGAAGGGTGGGAGCCAGGAGTTGGAGTAGTGGGTGGGGAGTTAGCATTTAATGTGGACAGAATTTCAGTCTTGAAGGATAAAAAAAGTCCTGGAGACGGATGGTGGTATGCAACAACATAAGTGTACTTAATACCACAGACTTGTACACTTAAAATGGTAAATTTTATGTGTGTATTTTACCACAATTTAAAAAAAAGTCTACTAAAGATAAGTGATGAGAGAAAAGGTCAGATTGTATGGGAAGGGGCTTCTGGGCTCCCTGAGAAAGCCCCAGTTTTAGCTGTTAATAACCTAATTGGTTAGCTCATAAAATGGGTGCTTGGCAGTAGCAGAGGCTCCAGGTGAGGATAGATATCTGCCCCCATAAAGCCATTACTGCAATCCCTTGGCCTCCAAGACGCCAGCCTCTGGTGAAGGGACAGGAAGATACACACAGCCACCCTTAGGATGCCTCAAGGACTGCACAGCAGAGGCACACCTGCCCCATTAGGATTCCTGTGATTGGCCTACCTGAGAAGCGCTGCAGCCAATCAGCTACAGGGCCAGGAGGGCTTGTGCACCCCTCCCCAGCACGTTGACAGCCACGTGGGCAGCTGTCAGGCGCGCCTAGGTAAGGCGCTGGCGCAGTTAGCGCTGCTCAGCTGTGGCGTGGGTGAGGGCCCGCGTGGGTGGTGGCGGGGTCGTCGATCTAGCAACCTGGCTTCAGAGCTCCCAGTGTCCATTCCTCTTGGGGCAGTTAGGGCTCTTATTTTCTTACTTATCTTTGAGAAGTAATCCTTCAAACAAGCATTTACATATTTTTTTCTATTTATTTACACATACCAATCAATGGTACGTAGGTTTGTAGACCCTTTAACATGAAGTCCACGAAATAACTTTCGGGAAAATAGAAGCTTCACAGTGGAGGATCTTGGCAGACTCCACCTTAACCAAGGGACTAAGGTTAATATCACCAGTGATGATTCACAGTGACATCATGAGCTCTTCCCCCCACCCCCAGAAGGGAACATAACCTCTGTGGTATCCCCATATTCTTTCTAGCAATGCAAAAACCTAAATCTAATCAAGACAAACCAAACTGAGAGACAATCTACAAAATCACTGACCAGTGTCTTTCAAAAGTGTTGGGTTCATGAAAGATTAAGAGATTGCCACAGACTGGAGAAGTCTAAGGACACATGATAAATAAATGAAATAAGGGATCTTGGACTGCATCCTGGAATAGAAAAAGGACATGAGTAGGAAAATGAGAAATCTGAACCAAAGCTGTAGTTTATTAATAGTGTTGTACCAAGGTTAAGTTTTTATTTTTATTTATTTAATTTTTTAAAGTTTAAGTTTTTAGATTTAATAAATATGCTATGGTTATATAAGACATTGACAGTAGTGGCAGCCGAGTGAAGGGCATATTAGAACTCTATGCTATTTTTACAACTCTTCTGTAAATCTAAAATTATCTTCTGTAAATCTAAAAATAAACTTACAAAGCAGGCACTATTAATATGCCCATTTTCCAGAGGAGGAAACTGAGGCACAGAGAAGTTAAGACACCTGTGCAAGGTCACACAGCCAGGAAGCATCAGGGTGTGTCTTAAACCACTGCAGTATGAACCTGGAGCCCCTACTCTTAACCACAGCACCACAGGGCTTTTATTTAAATGAAACAGAGTACTGCATATTCTGCTTTCATCTTTGTCTGTCTCACTTGTTCCCTGCTGATGGAGCTATAAAGTGACTTGTTATTAAAAGGCCACTGTAATAGATGTTCTTGCACATGTGTCATTCTTCACTCCTACAACTGTACTTTTTAGGACTATCCTAAAAAAATGATTTGCTAGTCCAAAAAGTATATTAGATAGGGTTCTCCGGAGAAATGGAACCAATAGTAGATATAGTCATTCTATTGCACCTGGCATATATATAAAATAAGAGATATAGTTATGTGACTATGGAGGCTGAGAAGTCCAAGATCTGCAGCTGGCAAGCTGGAGACCCAAGAGAGCCAATGGTATGACTTCCAGTCAGAAGGCTGGCAGGCTTGAGACCCAAGGAGTGTTGCTATTTCAGCTCCAGTCTGAAGGCAAGAAAAGACTAATGTCCCAGCTGAAGGCGCTTGGGCAGGAGGAATTTTCTCAGTGGAGGGTCAGACTTTTTGTTCTATTCAGTCCTCCAACTTGAACTGGAAGAGGCCCACCCATATTGGGGAGGGCAATCTGCTTTACTCAGTCTACTGAGTCAAATGTAATTCTCATCCAATAACACCCTCACAGAAACACCCAGAATAATGTTCAACCAAAAATATCCAGACACCTTATAACTCAGTCAAACTGACACATAGAATTAACCATCAGAAAAGGTAAGGACACTTGTCATTTTGAAAGCCGTTGACGAATTGCCCACACTCATCAGCAATGTTCCCATAGTCTTGGTCAAGTATTCTGATTTTTGCCAATCTGATTGTCACCTGTCCACTTTTTCAAAAAAGCTCTCTTCTTTGAATAGATGTTTTTCCTACAAAACTTCTTGCAAAGCTCAAGGAGGAACAAGGCAGTGGGCAGCTGTAGAATGGCTTGGAATAACTGCAGCCACAGCCTGTGACCCAACCGCCTCTCTGGCCTCCAACTGGTCTTCTTGGGAGGGATGGAATGCAAATGCAAAGATGACCCCCAGTTCAACTGTCCTCTCTCTAGGAGGTGCTGGGAAATTGTGCCCTTCATTTGTGTGTGGTTAAGCACCATTTCAGACATATGAGTTCAAGTCCTGGCTCCATCCACTTTAATTTTATTTACACACTGAGCATTTTTTGAGCACCTGCTGCATGCAGGCACTGTACTGGGCACTGAGGATAGCTGTGAACAACCAAACCCTTGCCCTGTGGAGTTTCTGTTCTCACAGCATGATATAGATAATAAGCAAATAGGGGACGATAAGAAAAAGCAGGGAAAGGAGATAGGGTGCTTCTTAAAATCACTTTTTAAAATCACAATTTTTATGGAGGTAGACATTTATTCCAGGTGCAAAAACACTTAAGGGAACAGCTCTCACAGCCATCCTATCCCAATCAGTCTGGTGGTGGGGGGGGATGCTATTATTTTAGAGGAGGTGGCAGGGAGAGCCTCTCTGAAGAGGTGACATTTGCAAAGAGAAAGTGAGAAGAGGCCATGCAAGCATTTTGCAGAAGTACGTCCAGGTGGAAGGAGCTGCCAGTGCAAAGGTCCTGTGGTAGGAGCTTGCTTAGGCACTCAAGAAATATACCCGCAAGGATCTGAGAGCAGCAGGAGCAGTGTGAGTCTGCAAGAGTGGTTTGGCCTCTCTGAACCTTTAGTTTTCTTGTGTATAGGTAGATGTGCCTAAGAGTTTCCATCAACAGGTTGGTGGTGAGGATTACATGAGATTGTGCCTGGCACAGTGGTTGGCGTGGAATGAGCCATCCAGAAACAGAAGCCATTATGAACAACAGCCTCTTCCTGTTCCCTGGAGGGGAAAGCTAGGTGAAAGCTGGCAGAGCGGGGCAGCCAAGATATATGCAGGTCAGGAGGAAGGGGCTGCTACTCTCTCCAGGAGATACACAGGTACAGAGGTGTGAGAGAGAGAGAGAGAAAGAGAGAGAGAGAGAGAGAGAGAGAGAGAGAGAGAGAGAGAGAGAGTGTGTGTGTGTGTGTGTGTGTGTGTGTGTGTGTGTGTGTGTTCTGAGAGTCACGAAGATTTTAGGGGCCTCCCAGCTCCTGGGCTGCAGATCAGTACTGGTCCATGGCCTGTTATGAACTGGACTGCACAGCAGGAGGTGAGAGGGCGATGAGTAAGCGAGCTTTCATCCTTTCATCTGCAGTTGCAGCCGCTCCCCAGCTAGCTCCCCAGTCCAACTCAGATTATCAGGCATTAGATTCTCAAAAGAGCACAAGTCCAAAAAGGTTGGAGACTGCTGCCTTACAAGATCCCACCTTTTCATTTAGATGGAATACAGAGGGGCTGGGGCCTACAGCCTAGGAAACGCGGATAGCAGCTGGGTGGACTGTACATCCGGGTGGACTGTACATCCGCAGCCAGTGATGGGGGAGTCCCTTGGAGTGGGGGCGTGGGGATGTCATCAGCCCTCTCTATCTACTGGACAGAGAAGAGACAGTATAGATAATACAGAGACATCGAGAGAGTAACAGTGACCCTGAGAAGTGGAACATAAACAGAGACGGAGATGGAGAAATAATGGAGAAAGAGGAGACATGGGGAAACAGAAAGAGGCAGTGTGAAAAGCAGATTCAAAGGGACAGAGAAACAAAGGGTGAGGCATAAAAGGTTAGGAGACCCAAAGGGAAGGGCATAGAGTGACCTAGAGACAGATCATAAGCTACAAAGTCACGAACCTAGAATAGGAGGGACGGGACAGACCCAGAAACGGCTGCCCTCTAGGGAGACCCCCCACCCTACCCTCACGCCCCCCCCACCCCACTCCTGCCCTGGCTGGGGGGGGGGCGCCAAGTGCTCCTTTACCCCTCCCCCGCCCCCGTCGTGCCTGTGCCGTGACTTCAGAGTCCGCGCGGATTCTATAAATGGCCAAGCGGCCGCGGACCAGGAGGCAGACTCGAGTGAGTCAGCGTTCGCGTCACCACCCCCGGGTCCGCGCCAGGCCCCGCCCCCACCCATCCTGGGCCGCCAGAGGGCGCGGGCTGTAGGCCCTCGCATGCGCAGTAGCAACCTGTGGCCCGCCCAGGGTCGCTCGCGTGGGCAGGATATCGCAATTTGAGCGTTTGAATCCTGGCTCCTCCACCCTCGTGCTAGTGTAAGCTCGGACAGTCGGCTTCTCCTCTCTGTGCCTCATATCCACCGCACCTCACATGGCTGTTGTGAAGAATGACTTAACAGAGCCAATGCACTGAGTGCATGGCAGGAGCTGATTGTTAGCTCATTCATGTATTTTACTGTATCTTCAACATATCCGTTCATGCCACGACTTGTCCATAGTGGCCTTAGCCCAGCCCTTCTCAAATGGGGGAGGGCTACCCTCTGCCATCACTGGGCAATGGCTGGAGACACTTCTGTTAGTCAAGGCCAAGGGGGTGCTACTGGCATCCAGTAGGTAGAAACCCCAGATGCTGCTTAAGGTCCTACAATGCCCAGGAAAGCCCCCCACCATGCAGAATTATCCATCCCCGAGGTCGACAGTCCTGAGGCTGAGAAACCTGCCTTTGCCTCTTAACATTAAGAGGAAGGGACCGGGTTTAAATTCTGCTCTGCTGCTGGTGAGCTAGGTGACACTGGGGAAGTGACTTCACACCCCCATGCCTCAGTTTCCCCATCTTTAGATTGTGTATAGTAACAGCATCCACTTCTGAGTGTTGTGAGGATTGAGTTGATACATGTACAGTGGTTGGAACAGGGTCTGGCATAAAGGCTGCTGTCATATTAGCATTATGACAGATGTGTCCTTAGCTTGTGGCCAGCAAATTGTATGTCCTTAACGTATTAGGCAGGTTGCTGACATGTCATACAAGTGTCACTAACATGGCCTTGACATATGTGGCATAATGTGGGCATGTCACCCACCACTGTGGTCCAGGGGTGAGATCCAGCCAGGTGTGGCTCCTTGCAAGTGTTCCCTCCAGGCCAGACTGGCTGCGACAGGAACATATGCGGGTGTCCGTGGCCTGGAACCTGCTAATACAGTCACCCCATGGCAACCATGGGTGGATGGGGAGGGTGAGATTCAGGATCTCTGTTCCCCCAGGATCTTATGAGCGACTGGAGGTGACAGAAGTAGGTGCCAGGTTCTCAGTAGAAATAATGCTATTCCCTGAGTCCTTCCCTGTGCCAGGCACTACACTGAGCCTTTCTTCTTCTTCTATTTTTTTTTTTTAAAGCCTACAGCACCTGGTATTCCTAGGTGGTCTCCCACCCAAGTACTAAGAGGGCCCGACCCTGCTTAGTTTTCGAGGTCAGACCTTTTTTTCTTCTGATCCTCACAACACCCTCACAAGGCAGGTACTCATCATTAGCCCGTTTTACAGATGTGGCAAACGAAACTCAGAGAAGGGACTTGCCTAGAGTTATGGACTGTTTGTTAGTGTCTGGAGTTAAACCTAGGGTGGTGCTCCTTAAACTACCATGTGTGGCAGTCTTGCCTCAAGGCTGGAGAGAGACACAGAGATGGGCTTAGAGACACCGATAGCCTCAGAGACAGACATAAAGAGACAAGGAGACTCAGCCGAAGGCTTAGTGAACAGTGGGAGGTGGGGAGAAGTGGGGAAAGGTTGGTCTCTGTCTGGCTAAGGCCACCCCCACCAAAGAATAACCCAGGCTGCCCCTCTAGGTGGAAACAATGACACAATCAGCTCCCAATACCAAGGCCCTGACATCACGAGGCGGGGGTTGGCCGAGGTGGGGGCACCCCGCCCCTTGGCAGGCTCCTGTGACCAATGGGACAGCCTTGGAAAAGGCCCGGGCCGCCTCCGGAGCTTCAAAAACGTGTGAGGAGGGAAGAGGGTGCAGACGGAGTCTCAGCTGCTGCCGTGGTCCTCAAGAGCCACCTTTACCACTGCTATCACCGGCCAGCATGTCCTCTGCTCATTTCAATAGAGGCCCCGCCTACGGGTTGTCAGCGGAGGTCAAGAACAAGGTAGGGCTGGATGGCCTCCCCTGGCCTGGCCACACTGTGCTGCCAGGCCAAAGGCCCCACTCTTTGGATTCCCTGGACCCCCTCCTGCTTATCCCATGTGACCTGAGAGGGAAGAGGGACAAGTATGCTATAGGGGCTGACTTCTTCCCCCTCCTGAGCATCCCAGAAACCTCAGCTATTGTTGGCGGTGGAGTGGGGGGCACACAAGCAGCCACAGGTAAACAGAGGGGGTCTTCCATTGCAAAGATCCCACTTGATCAGGATCCCTTGTTAACCCTTTGTTCACATGGGGCCCTAGGGGAGAACCTGTTGACCTTCCCCATCACCCCGGCCTAACAAAGAAGTTGGGAGCTGGGGTTCCTGAGAGGTAAGGCCCAGAAAATGCAGGAGATGGTGACAGGAGAAGGAGGCAGCTGAGGAGGGCAGGGAGTGGGCATTAGAGACAGGGTAGGGGTTTCCTAATTTTGGAATTAGGAAGACACTGAGACACCACCTCCATGCTACAAATGGATAAATTGAGGTTCAGAGAAGAGAGGCAAGTAGCTAGGGTCCTTCCTACAAAAGGGAAGCGCAGAGCTGGGACCCTTCACTCACCTCTTCTACAATCAGAATGCGGTCAGCTTCTCCAAGGCACAAATTTGAAGTCCCCAACCCACTGGAATGCTCCCATGAGGCCTGCAGGGGAGGAGTCCCAGCCCCATTTGACAGAAGGGAACACTAAGTCGCAGGGTGGCTTTTGCCAGGGTCCCACAGTGAGGAAGTAGGGAGCTGGGATTGGAGACCTGGGTCGGGGATCCTAGTGGCTGTAGGAGGGGGCAGGTTGGGGGGCGGGTGCTCGGGCTGGAGACACCGTCCCAGCACTGCCCCCACCCCCCTAGAGCCGGCCCCCAGAGCCCAGCGGAGCCGCCTCGCCATATAAGGCGGCCTCGGGGAGCCTGGCCCGTGGGGCCTCGCTATATAAGGGCCGGTTTGCTTTATAAAGCCGTGCTGGTGGGGAGGGGTACTGGTGGGAAGAGGGACGACAGAGCTGGGGCCAGGTGAGGGGGCCGCCTCCGCCCGCCTCCCCCTCCCCCTCCCCCTCCCCCTTCCCCTCCCCCTTCTCCTCCCCTTCCCCTTCCCAGAGAAGAAGGGGCAGCTGGGTCTTCCAGCGGCTGGGAACCTGTCTGGGCTGGGGGTGGAGGTTTCTGGAGAAACGGAGATTTTGGGAACCTGAGTCGGGAGAGAGACAGATGGAGGAGGGCAAGCCATGAATGAGATAAGACTGACACAGGGATGGAGGTACAGAGGGGGAGACAAGCGAGCCCCACTCCCACCAGAGGCAAGGAACCTGGTGTCTGAGCCCGAGGGTGGCCCACAGGTAAACCAGCCATGAGCCCCATCCACCCTCAGCCAGCACCCCAGAGATGGAGACGGGAAGACAGACATAGCTGGGGTTGGGGAGAGAGAGAAAGAGAACACACGGGGGATGGGGAAGAGAGAGAAATACAGACACAGCGCACAGGGCCAGGAGTAAGATGAAGAAGACAAGCCCAGACCCCCAGCTAGAGGGGAACCCCAGAGATGAGGACCTGGAATCTGAGAGACTGAGATGCAAGACCCAACACTGCCCTTCCAGGAAGCACTCAGAAGCACCTTCCCTGCCTGCAGTGCCCAGTCTTCCTGTAGGGGGATGGAGGGAGGCAGGGCCAGGGGAAGCAAGCACCAAGTTGGCTTGGAGGGTGAACCAGGAGGCTAGGCACCACCTCCCCTCCCCCCAGCTCAGAATATCCCCCTCTCCACCCACCCTTGTCCAAATTCTCTGGTGCCAAACCTCAGAATGCCTGGAATGGCCCCCTGGGCAGGTGCCACTTCAGTCCTGGCCCTCAGCCTCCCATCCCCCGCACCATGGCTGCTGTGGCAGAACGGCCTTAGTTGGGAAGGGACTAAGAAGGAGATCAGGCTTAGGGAGCAAAGCCTCTGCGGCTACCTGCATCCTCACCATTATCTCCTGCCTCCCTCCCACCCCCCACCAGCTGGCACAGAAGTATGACCTCCAGCGGGAACAGGAGCTTCGAGAGTGGATTGAGGGTGTGACAGGTCGTCACATAGGCAACAACTTCATGGATGGTCTCAAAGACGGCATCATTCTTTGCGAGTGAGTGCAGCAGTGGTGGCCCAGATCCTGCCTAGGGCTGCCACCCAACCTGGCTGGGTACTCCTCTCTCCCCACCAATTCATCAACTGACCATGAGCTGGGTTGGGCACTTTACATCTCAGACTTTGAAACAGCCCTCCGAGGTGGCAAATAATCACTGTGCCCATTGAACAGGAAAGAAAACAGGCTCAGTTAGGTAAAACACATGACCCAAAGTCCCACGCTGTTCCAACAGATATGACTCCAGGTTCTGGCCTCTTAACCAGCATGCATATAGGGCACAGAGGCCCATTTATGGCCTCCAGTGTCCCAAGAAAGAGCAGTCACAAATAAAAGACGACAGGCAACAACAGCTGCCCAGTGCTGGCATGATGACATGAGAGATGTACTGTGTAATCTGAGTAGGCCTTGACTTTCTACTCTTCTCAGAACTTAAATAGCTGAGGAAAATGCAAATCCTCACAGTTCTCAAGCCCCATTCCAGATAAAATGGAAACCCTAATGCTGGGTGGGCCCTGAGCCCAGCAGGGGTCCTGTCTGCCCCTCTGAGTCTGACCCAGGGCAGGGTGACTGTGAGGGCCAGAGTGTACCCTTGGGAAAGGTTCCTGAAGGTGCAGCCTTACCATGCCCTAGGTACCCCGAAAGGGAGAGGGGTGGGGGAGGGGGGTGTCTTGTTCTACCATATTCACTGGGAACAAAGAATAAGGAAACAGCCTGGTATCCCACCTCAGACAAGGCTGCTCGGCCTTAAAGGGTACAGAGGCACCCACCCCTTCAGTCCATTTATGGGGCTCCTGCCATGTGCCAGGTCTAGGCCCTGGGGATAGTGAATGGGAAACAGCCTTGGAGCTCACACGGAGCTTTAGTCCTAGTGGGGGAGACCGATGGAATAATCACACACTTGCCTGTGGTGGGAAGTGCTGTGGAGAAGAGGCAGCTGGCAGGGTGGGGGCTGAGTGTGGTGAAGTGTTGCTGCTTTGGACAGTGGCCTGGGAGCTCTTTCTGAACCGTAACATTTGCACAGAAACTTGGTTGAAGTGAGGGAGAGAGCTGGGTGGGCATCTGAGGGAAGAGTGGGCTAGGCAGAAGGGACAGCCAGTGCAAAGGCCCTGAGGTGGGAATGTGCCTTGCGTGTTCTGGGAACAGTGAGGAGTGGCTGGCACAGAGTGATTCGGGAAGTGGAGGGAGTAAGCTGGGGACCAGGTGACATGGGACCTTTTAATCATGCTAAGGAGTTAGGAAACTATGGGAACATTTTAAAGTGGGGAGTAACTGGTATTGTTTTGAAAAGGCCATTCTAGCTGTGAGATGCAGAAGGGTCTGCAGGGGATGAAGTGGAAGGTAGGAGCCCATGGGGTGGTGTTGCAAGAGTCCAAGAGAGAGAGATGCTGGGGGCTTGTAGCAGGGTGGTGGGAAGCTGTGGCCTCGAGGATGTCTCCAGAAGGCAGAGCAAAAGGCCTTGCTGAGGGATAGAATGTGGGGGTGAGAGAAGGCAGAGGAGAGTCAAGGGCAAGTCTGAGGGCTGTGCCTGCGCCCCTGGAAGGGTGGGTTTCCTAAGCTGAGAGGAAGGAGAGTCTATCCTTCTTTTCCCTGACTCCTTGTAGGTTCATCAATAAGCTCCAGCCAGGCTCTGTGAAGAAGGTCAATGAGTCGACCCAAAATTGGCACCAGGTGAGCCCAGACTCTTTTTAACTCTTTCAATCCCTGGCTATAGTACCCCCCACCCCCACTCACCACTGCCTGCTCCCCTCCAGCTGGAGAACATAGGCAACTTCATCAAGGCCATCACCAAGTACGGGGTGAAGCCCCACGACATCTTCGAGGCCAACGACCTGTTTGAGAACACCAACCACACCCAGGTGCAGTCCACTCTCCTGGCCCTGGCCAGCATGGTGAGTGTGAGTCAAGGGCGGGCATGGGGCAGGGGGGCTGCTGGTGGACTTGGGTGGGATTTGAGTGGGGCCACTCGGATCCCAGAGCCCAGGGTGGGTGGGAGGGGGAGAGCAGGTGCTGGGAGGGAACAGTGCAGCCCAGAGGCTCACGTCAGTCCCTGCCCCCCTCATCCTCCCCTAGGCCAAGACAAAAGGGAACAAGGTGAATGTGGGGGTGAAGTATGCAGAGAAGCAGGAGCGGAAATTTGAGCCAGAGAAGCTACGAGAAGGCCGGAACATCATTGGGCTGCAGGTACTGCCCCTTCCTCACCAGGTCTTGCTGCTGCTGAGCCAAGGCAGGAGGTCAAGGAGACCAGGAAGGTACCCCGGGCCCTGAAGGCTTTGAGGGACAGAATATTTGGCCTTAACTAAACTATATGCCAGGCACTGTGCTCTAACTCCGTACCCTAACTCACTCTGGCAACAGCTCTACAGGGTGGGGACTGTCAACATCTTATCCTTCACACAGATGAGGAAACAGGCCTGGAGAAGCTAGCTCACTGGTCAGGATCACCCAGGGGATGAGTGGCCAGGCTGAGACCCTAGAAGTTGGGGCCCCAGTGCTCTGAGCCACTCTCTTGGCCTCAGTTGCCAGTTGGTAGCCCAAGGGTGGAAACAGTGCCTTGTTAGAGGGCTGTGTGAGTGTCCACCGACATCGGTATATCTTGGGGTCCGTGGTGAGTCTCTATAACCCTCAATGTGACTCTCCTTCTGGCTTCCTAGATGGGCACCAACAAATTTGCCAGCCAGCAGGGCATGACAGCCTATGGCACCCGGCGCCACCTCTATGATCCCAAGCTGGGCACGGACCAGCCCCTGGACCAGGCCACCATCAGCCTGCAGATGGGTACCAACAAGGGAGCCAGCCAGGTGTGTTGGGAGCCACGGGGGTGGGCTGGTGGGCCCTTGCCCCTTGCCGTGCCCATGGCTTGACCACACTGCCTTCTGCAGGCTGGCATGACAGCGCCCGGGACTAAACGGCAGATCTTCGAGCCGGGGCTGGGCATGGAGCACTGTGACACGCTCAACATCAGCCTGCAGATGGGCAGCAACAAGGGGGCCTCGCAGCGGGGCATGACGGTGTACGGGCTGCCACGCCAGGTCTATGATCCCAAGTACTGCCTGACGCCTGAGTACCCAGAGCTGGGCGAGCCTGCCCACAACCACCACCCACACAATTACTACAACTCTGCCTAGGGTTCTGGGCCTCCGCCTTTTCCCCCAAGGAGGCTGGCTGCTGCTCTCAGCAGGGCCCAGCCCGGCTCGCTGACCCCTGCCCGCTGCATGGCGCCCTCCAGCCCCCTGGCACTTGCCTACAGGGCTAGCATTCTGGGGGTAGGGGAGCAAACTGGGGGCCTGTGGGGGGGGGGAAGGGAGCCCTCCTCCTTGGAGCGCTGCAGGGGCCAACATTAAGCCGGATGTTCCCAACAGCACCCAAGGGATGCACTGAGCAAAGCTACCCTGGCTGTCCCCCCACTCCCTCACAAGTGGGTCCCCCCAAGACAAAAAGCCCCCTGAGCCCAGGCCCGATCCTCCCTCATCCCATTCCCGCAGTGGGAGCCAACTGCATGCCCAGAGACCCAGCGGACACGCGCGGTTTGGTTTGCAGCAACTGGCATACGTGGATGTGATGGCGGCGTTTGTAACGCGAGCACTTTCTTTTTCTATTTCACTGGAGCACAATAAATGGCTGTAAAATCACCTGAGGACTCAGGCTGCTCTGTCCTGGAGCCCGCATGGCTTTTGCACATGCACAGACAGCCTTGCTAAGATATGCTCCATCTCCTGCACACACATCTGCACAAGCACACATACACACCCTAAAATACACACAGAGTTCACAGCCACTCAGCTGGACCCAGGATAGGCACACACTCACACACAAAATCCACGCACACACACACCACTTGGTGAGTATGGTGTGCACATGCTCTCTGCAGCCTTAGGCACACACAGATACATGCAGCACACATTCCCACATAAACACATAACGCACATCCTCACACATGTACACAACACATGCACACACTCAGTACCTATGTACCTTCCAGGGGGCCTGTGGGTTACAGTAAGAAAGAGCCCAAGCGCTGGGATAGGCTAGATGGGACCAGATGACCCTGGGCAAGTAACTTCCCTTCTCTCTGCCTATTTTCCAACTGGAAAGTGGGTACAGCGAGAAGGGGACCATGAGGAAACTTAAATAATGGCTCCAGATGGGATGACATGTGGCACTAACCAATGAGAATGAATAATAAACAGGGTCCTGGAGGTCCCTGTAGGCAGAGGGAACCCTTTAGTCCTGGAGTGGATTTTGGTGGGGGAGGGGACAGGACAGTGGGGTAGGATGGGCATTTCAGGGGCCTGGGGCAATGGTCCTTTACTGATTGGCAGAGTGGTTGAGTAGCTGTCTGCAGGGCATGGCTGCCTTGTGTGCCTACTTACTCTGCCTTCCCCTTAGGGCGCACCCGGAATCTCTCGCCTGCCATTCCAAGACCCTAGCAATCTGTGGACAGGGCTCCAATGTCTCCACGTTTAAGAAGGGACCCTGTTCTTCCATGATATGGGCCCCAGCCATCCCTCTTACAAGCCACCAAACTGTTAAGGTTCCAAGGAGAGGATGCAGCCATGCAGGGATCACAGAGCAGCCTTCTCCCCTTCCCTCCCCAGGGAAGGGGATGAGGCTAGAACATGGGGACCTGCAGACAGACACCAGAAGACCCACATGCACAGACGCACACAGCCCCTGGGCCTTGTAAACCGGATTCCAGGCGCTCTTGGCCAGGCTACTGTGAGTCCTGCTCTTCCAGGGCCAGCATGGGAAGCTGTGCTCAGGCTCCATGCTGGCCCCAGGCCCTGCCTCCTAGGGAGAATAGCACCATATTAGCACTTGGCCTGTGAGACTGGGGTGGGTGGGCCCTGAATGCCAGAGAAATGAGCCCCCTTCTCCTGGATCCCAGAGGCAACCTCCCCCCACCCAGGCCCATCCACCACTGCCCTTGTCTACTGGTTCCTGTCTGGGCCAGGGTACCTTACCTGGGACCTTGGGAGGAGGAGGTGGAGCACCAGGAAGGGGCATGTCAGGGCAGATGGACCTGCAGGGGCACATCCCAGACCCAGAGGCTGGCCTGGTGGTCAGGGCTTTCAGCCAGCTCAGTCTCTTCCTCAGCTGCTCACATCTTTTGCTACCTGTATCCCAGTTGCTCAAACCGTGCCAGGCACCATGGTAGGCACCTCTACCTTAGCATGGCCCCAGGAAGAAGGTTCTATCATCTTCCCACTGTACCAATGATAAATCCAAAGCACAGGTCCACAGCTGCCCAGCTTCATAAGGCCCAGTGGGGAAGATGGGTCTGCCCCATGCTGTCTGGACCTCCATATCCATGAGACCATCTGAGGCCACCAGGCAGTGCCCAGGTGCTCACCCTCAGCCACGTTCAGACGAGTGCCTTTTTCCAACATTACCAAGCATTTCTTTTTTTGACATCATCTACCTGGAGATAGCATCAGATCCCACAGGATACAGGGTTGGTCCTATAAGATGGCCCCTCCCTCACTTCAGCTGCCACTTACAAGTCTAGGTTGTCATCTGTGCTTCTGACCAACTGGCCATAGATCAGGTTTTCTCACGACCCCTTTCCTCAGGTTTGATTTACAAGAGTGGATCACAGAACTCAGAAACATTTTATTTATTAGATTAGTGGTTTATTATAAAAGGAACAGCCAGATGGAAAGATGTCGGGCAAGGCACGGGAAGGGGTCTGGGGCTTCCATGCCCCCTCTGAGCCATCACTCCCAGCACCTCCACGTGCTCACCAACCCAGAAGCTCATCAAATCTTGTTGACGTTTATAAGAGAGCTTAATCTGGAGCCTGCCCCCTTGCATTCCCAGAGGTCGGTGGGTATGGCTTTGAGTTCCCATTCAGTACTCACTTGGTCTTTCTGGTGACCAACCCCATCCTGGGTGATGGCTTAGGAAATTCCAAGGGTTTTAGGAACTCTGTGCCAGGAACCAGGGACAAAGATCAATATTTATTGTACCACACACCTG
The DNA here is from genome assembly GCA_028627145.1 of Eidolon dupreanum. Taxonomy (NCBI): domain Eukaryota; kingdom Metazoa; phylum Chordata; class Mammalia; order Chiroptera; family Pteropodidae; genus Eidolon; species Eidolon dupreanum. Next base: position 30,336,751 of record CM053512.1, on the reverse strand, counting down.
CCTCTGGCACCACCTCCAGCCTTTGAGACTTCTCACCACACCTGCACAAGGGTCCCTTTCGTGGATTCTTACTCTTCTTCAGAGCTCCCAGCCCCCTCAGCCCCCAGGAAGCCACGAGCTGTTCCTTCAGCCTGGACCCTGGCCTGGGAAGCCAGGTCTCCCAGGTTAAAGGCCCAGCTATGCTGCCTTCTGGCTGTGGGACCTCCATCTCTGGCCGGTTTCCTCCTCTCTGAGCACCTGCCTCACAGGGCAGCTGTTGGGATGTGGTGGTAAGGCAGGCAAGCCTGAGAGCATTGTCTGGCACAGGGTGGCCTTTGAGTGTTACCTCCTCCAAGCCAGGAAGCCTTCCCTGACCCCTCTCCCCAAGGTTCTGTCATCCTGTTTCTCATTGGGACTAAACGTATGCCCAGATGTCTATGGGATCATTGGTGTCCCTTGCACCCAGCACTGCCCTGGTTTCAACCTGAATGCTTGTCGAGTGGACAAAGATTGGACAGTTTTAGCCCACAAGGTCAGTCTCCCCCTCCCCCTTCATTGAGTCTATGGGGCTGACCGGAAATCAGAGAGCAGGAAGTTTGCATTGGCTGCTTTATTTCAGGGCTACTGACCAACAGCTGTCTCAGCCCCAGCCCCTCTCTCCTCTATAAAACCAAGCAAACATGAACAGGGGCCACCCCGCCAGGGCCCAGACACAGGCCTTGGATCCTGGGCTCTGCATTCCAGGCCACAGGCCTTGGAAGGCAGGAAGGAGGGGAGGCAATCCAGTTCAGACCAGCAAGGTGGTGGGCAGGTGGGCGAGGAGCCTGGAGAGTCCCGAAGTTGTCTCTGTGGGGCTTGCTCTTGCTCAGGATGTCAGGATACTGGCCCCTGGATGAACCAGGGCCCCAGAGCCGGGGGTGGGGAGGGGGCGGGTCAGGGGCCAAGGAGGGAGCAAGTCAAAGGCTTTCAGAGCCAAGGTAAGCAGCTCAGGTCCCCAGGGCCCAGCAACCCCTCAACTTCAACCCCAGCCCATGAGCATACCCCCACAGCCACACTTGCAGTCACATATTCACACGCACACCTGCTCCACACATGCACACATGCACAGAGGGCTTCAAGGGCCCCGGACCCACACCCTTGATCCCAGGAATGTCTCTGGACTGGTACCCAGTGGACAAATCCACAGCAGCAGGAATGCCAAGGGGATGGGCCCTCTGTGTACTACTGATTGGCTGCCTCACAGGCATCTATCCAATCACTATACACGTCCACTGGTTCTGACAGATCTGAGCCGCTGAGGTCAAGGGCAACCACTGGCATTGGACCCTTTCCTGTATACACCTTACGGTGGTGTCAGCCAGACCCCTGCCCTGTGCACTATGGCATCCATTCCTCTGGGTGGCCACAAAGCAGGGCCAGAGGTGCATGGGCTGGACTCTAGCCCCCTTGCCCTTGGACAGCCCACCCTGGGCTGAGCAGTTCTGACCACCCCACCCCCATCCCTACCCCCTGGACAAAAGCCAGTTTCCCAAGGATACATGTGATGGGTGTCTGGAATTCCTCTAGGCACACAGTACAAGAGATGACTCCAGTGTTACGGGCACGGTCCCTGGAACAGGAGATGGAGGGACTGGTGAGTGAAGAGGTCTGTGTCTACGAGGGAGCCACTTTCTGACTGATGGAGGGGAAAGGAAGCCCCACGAGGAGGGATTTCGGGCCTCTTCCCACAACTCACATTTTCACGTCACAAGACTTCTCATGGTTGCAGAAGGGGCAGGTGAACTGAGTCTCTAGGGTGCCTGTCATCTTCTTTTTGGGGGGTGGCTTCCGTTTTGACTTTCTGCGCCCCATGTCTGTGGGAGGGTGAACCTGTGGGGAGAGGGGTGCAGAAGTCAGTGACTTATGGGACCCACGAGGCCCTCCAGATGCTCTAGAAAGCAGGCTGGGAAGATGACCCACAGTGATGGGAGGATTTCCACGATGGCATCCTCTGGGCATAGTGGACAATCCCAGTGCACTCTGGGTAGAAGGGGTAGGAGCAGGCTCTGGGTTCTAACCCTGGCCTCCAACTTACTGCATCACCCTGAGTAGGTTATTTAATCTCTCTGTGCCTCTCCTTATCTATAGAAATGAGGTTGCTACCTCAGAGGGGCTGACATGACAAACTACAAATGCCTGCATAGCGTCTGACCCATCCATTGCAGCACCTTCACAGGAAGCCGCTGTTCTGGTGAGGATAACATAAGGGACTCTATGACAGGCCAGTTGCCCAGAGCTGGGCAGAGCCTAAGTGCTTGGGAGCCAGTGATTTTAAGAACAGTTGCTCCCTTGTCAAAGGACATGCAAGTGCCACCCAGAAGGATAGATACTCAAGGGATCTGATAAAACCTCTGGATGGCCCCCCTGGGCAGCCTCTCCAAAGATCAGGGGCTGCTGGGCAAAGAAGCAGGGACAAGGGTTTCAAGCAGAGAAATGCCACATGCAAGGCTGAGGGACAGGTATCTAAGGGCCTGGCTGGCATTTGGGGACCATGCAGGTGGGGCAGAGAGGCAGGCTGAAAAGGGAGCAGGCATGAGGGTTTCAAATGTTTTGATGGATCCTAGATACCATGGGGAGAGCAACAAAAAAATCATTTTGTGTTCTTAAGGGAATAATGAGCATGAGCCAAAAGTCCGGATGAGGATGACATCAGAACCAGGACAGGGCTATTTGGGGTAGATAGACAGCAGTGGTCTATCCCAGATTGAGGAGACAAATCCAAGGCGTGAGGGAACATGGTGAGAGAAGAAAGAGCTGAGAATGACCCCTAGGGTTGTGGTGGGGGACAGAGTTAGTGAGCAGGGGGAGAGAAGGTGATATCTCTGATGTCTAATACATAGGAAGAACAGGGTATTGGGGAAAATGATGGGGTCAGGTGCCAGAGGGATGTCTAGGGACTGATGTCTCAGAGGCAGCAGCTACCACTGAGCACATCTTTACACCAGGTGCTGGGCTCTGTGTTCACCATCCTTGAACCTCCCAAGGAGCCCCTCTCCATCCTGCCCTGTATCACACTGTCTTTTCTCTTCCACTCTCTCCACTGCTGGTTCTAGCATCATTCCTGTGACAGGGGAGGTCAGCAGCCTGCCAGAAGAAAGACCAGAGTTTCATTCACATTTAGCGATCACTTTCTAAGTAACATCCTCCTTCTCCACTGAGGGCGCTCACAAGTCACTGAGTAAACAGAAGCACTGGGCAGAGAACATCCACAAGCCCCCCGGGGCCACTCATTCAGCCTTCCCTCCTCTGTCTTGGAAGAATGCCTGTGCACTCCACAGAAACAATTTGTTACCTTGTACTCTGGATCTCAATATCACATTTCTCTCTTTACTGGATAATTAACAAACACAATTGTTACTACCGCTCCCATTGTTAAAAACAAAACATAACGTAACATAACAAAACACCTCATTCTCTGCAGGCTTTTCTAGTAGAGCTGTCTGCATTTGCCCTCTGTGTTCCCTCCCAATCTCCCTCCACCATCCACCCCATGCCGCCCACCCCAAAGGCAGTCCCCACTCCTCAGGACACTGGGCACACTGTTTCTCTCCTCCTGCCTTTCTCATGAGGCTCTCAGGACCCTGCACTCTCACACCCCTGCCCACCAGCAGCTCCTCTCACTCTGTGCTGCTACTTCCCCCACACCTCCAGCCTCAACTTCTCTAATGATGAGTCCACCAGCTCAATCTTTGGGCCCCTCCCCTCTGTCTGCACTTACCTCCATGGAGATCTCACTAAGCCTCAAGGCTTCAAATGCCTCCTCAACACTGATGCCACTGGACTCTCTACCTTGATGTCTCTTCTAAACCGTAGACTCCTCTGTCTACCTGCCTTGGCCACAGCTCCACCTGCTGCTAACAATAAAACCCATCCAAAACCCAGCTCCCGACATCTCAACCTGTTCTCAATCTTCCCCATCTCAGATAGCAAATCCACCTTTCCAAAAACCCTGGACTCAATCTTGATTCCTCTCTCTCTTGTCCCTTACCTGATCCTGATCCTGCTGCTCTACCTCCAAAACACACTCAGACCCTGACCACTTCTCACTACTTCCAGGGCCAGTGCTGTGGTCTGAGTCCGGAGTTTTGGTTATCTCTGGCCTGGATGATCACAATAGCCTCCTCATTGGCTTCCCCGCATCTCCAACCCTGCCCAACATGCTCCAAATGCAAATTCCATGAGGGCTGGGGTTATTGCATTTTCTTTGTATCCTCAGAGCCTAGAACTGCTCATGGCACGGAGCTGACACTTAACAAATATTTACTAAGTGAATGAATGAAGAAAACAATGCCAGGCCCTATGACTAAACCACAGCAATGCTGCAATCAAGGCAGGCAAGGTATCTGCTCTTGTGAAACTTATATTCTAGCGAATGAAGGCAGACCCTTAATAAGTGAGCTAATAACCAAAATCATTCCAAATATTGGTAAGTCCTATGAGGTTAATACCAGGGCTAAGTGAACACTTCCAGAATGGGGCTATTTCAGATAGGGTGGATTGGGGAGGACCCTTTGGGTAAGTCATTTAAGCTGAGGCCTGGATGATGAAAGAAGGCACCATGCGAGGCAGTCCAGGCAGAAGGAACAGCAACTGCAAAGGCTCTGAGGCAGCAGCTTTTCTCAAGGAAGAGAAAGAAGACTGGTATAGCTGAAGCTCAGGGAACAGTGGGGAGGTGGGTATGTGATGCGACAGAAAGCGAAGCAGCAGCAGCCAGACCCTACAAGGCCCTGCAGGCTTTAGTAAGCTGTATAGTCAGTTCTGTAGCCCATGCTCTCACCTGCCAGGGCACTGTTTCGTTTTTCTTTTACCAAAGCCTGGCCCTGGGTACCACTTACAACAGAATCACCTCGGGGTGCTCAAAAAAACGCTGATTTCTGAACCTTACCCCAGATCTCTCCCCACTGGAATGTCAGTTCTGGGGGCAGGCAGGGCATGATTTGCCCACTCCTAAAGCCCCAGCATCCATAGTGCCTGCTTTGCATTAAGCGCTCAATACCTACTTGTTGAATGAACGAATGTCTCCTGAATCAGAAACTACAAGATAGCTCCCAGAATCTCATTTTACCTGTGACTTCAGCACCTCCATTTCTACTTCAGAAAAGGGGGCTGGCCTGTATGTAAAGCTCCAGGGGCTTCGGCCTGTCTTTCGGTGGTAACGTAAGCCCAAGCGCGCCCAGGTGGGGATGAAAGACGGGTCGGTCCCCCCGATCCTGCCGTGACTCAAGTGGCGGCGGGTGGGAGGACCCTCTAACCTCACCAAGGTTTCAGCGTCGCCCCCCGCCCTTAGGAACCAGGCTTCCGGGCAGCTGAGCTTAGCGGGCTGGGGTCTGGGGGAATCTAGCTTCCCGACGGGCCACCCCCCATGCGCGGGGCCTTCGGGGACTCCTACAGGACCCCGTGAGCGCCGCCGAATCGAAGAGCACCCACTCGGGCCCGCCTGCAACGCCCAACCGCGAGAACCTGCACTCGCCTTCCCTCGTTGAGACACCCTCGTTCACCCAGGAGACAGTGACTTCCGGCTCTCAGCGGAAGCGGAACCCCTTCTTCTCCCCCTCATGTTCCACCCAGCCGTGGCCGGGACCGCCCGGTGAACAGGCCCCGCCTCCTCTAGCGCGTTGTGCGCATGCGTACTCTCATTTGGGGGGGGGGCCGGCGGGAGTTGCGCAGTGCGCCTGTGCGAGGGCTTGATTGCATTTGGCTGTCGCAGCGTACGGGAGCACTGCTACTGGTCAGTTCCTAGGAGTGGCAGTTCCTGCGTTTCAGGGGCTGTGGGCCCAGCCATCCCAGAGCGGGAGAGGCAGCCTTGCCCTCGGTCGCTGCATCTTCCTGCATTCAAGCCCCAGACCCTTAAGCCCACCTAGGTCTCCCCAACGTGGGACATTCAAATATCCCAGTGCTAAGGAACTGAAAATACTCGTATGGCTAAAGCAGGAAGAGGGGAAGCTTGAAAGATGCTCTCTCAAACTTTTAACAAGAACCTGCGAATTTTATTACAATTCAGATTCTGATTCATTAGGTCGGGAATGGGGCCTGGAAGTACGCTTTTCCAACTAGCTTCACAATGACTTTCATGCTGCTGGTCTGGGGACCACAATGAGAATATAATAGAGGTTGAATAGGCAGGCAGGGGCTGGGGCGGGGAGTGGGTGGGTGAGAAGCAGGGAGGGAACGAGATTCCACAATTCCCACAATTTGGTGAAGAGGCTGGACATAAACATTAAGGATCAATTACCACACTATTCAGTGCGTCAGGGGAGAGTGTGTGGCTCTCTGAGAGCATATGGTAGTGGAGAGGGTTGCCAAACTAGTCTGAGAGGTTAGGGAGGGTTGTTGCCCAAGTTGGAATCCAAAGCCTTAGTAGGAGTCATGTAGATAGAAGTAGCACCTTTAAAATTTATGATGGAATAGAGGAGAGAGGAGAGTCAAGGATGACTCCTGTGGAGCCCTGGGTTTTGCGTCATTCAGATGAGGAAGGCTCAGGGGAGATGATTTGGAGAATTCAAGGGTTGTGTTTTGGATAAGTTTGAGACAAGCAAGCAGAGGTATGGAATAGGCCATTGGAAATGGAGTCTGGAGCTCAGAGGAAAGATCTGGATTTGATTTTGAGAGTCATTCATATATGGGGATTATTGAGGCCTTGGGGCCAGAGGAGGCCACCTAGTTTCAGGGGTACGGGGCAAAGTATAGCAAAAGAAGAGAGCTAAGAAGGAGACAGGGGTGTCCCAACTTTAGAAGTTAGGAGGAGAAGCCAGCAAGAGACTGGGCAGGCCAGTGAGGTAGTAGGAGAAAGAAGTGCATTTCATCTCCGAGAAGCCTCCAGAAGAAGGTATTTGAAGACGTAAAGAGTGGTCAGCTGTGTCATATGTGCCTGGGAGTTAGAGTAAGATGAGGAAAGAGAATTGACCGTTGACACCGGCAAGGGTTTGGTCACTGGTGACCCTGATAAGAAAATGTAATGAGATGTTTGTCAAATAGGCTTATCTCCAAGATTTCCACTAGGGGGCAGTGTTTCCCTTGGAAGGATCACAGTGCTGGTACAAACTTGTACACACACAAGATGAGATTATACTGTGGACGTTGCCTTGAAGCTTGCTATTTCCACTTAAACGTCAATATTCATACAGGTATCTCTTGTTTTTAGTAGCTACACAATTCATAGTGTGACTTTGCCATGATATATGGGCAATCTTATATTTGCTGGAGATTGCCAGGTTCTCTTTCTCTCCCATCTCTTCCTCCCTCTCTTTCTCCACAGCTTTATTGAGATATAATTGACAGACAATAAACTGCATGTATTTAAACTATGAAATTTTGTATCTTGACATGCATACACCTGTGAAACCATCACCACAATCAAGATAGTGAATGTTTCTATCACTCCAAGAGGTTTCCTCATGTCTCTTTGTAGTCAGTTCCTTCCCTGCCCCCAGCCCCTGACACCGACTGATCTGCTTTTAGTTCCTATAGCTTTGTATTTTTCAGGAAGTCACATAAACAGAATAATACAATATGTGGTTTTGAGTTCGGCCTCTTTTACTCGGCTTACTACCTTTGACTCATCCATGTTGTGTCTACCAATAGTTTGTTCCTTTTTATCATGGAGTTGTATTCTGTTATAAGAGTATACCAGTTTATTTAGCCTTTCAACTATTGTTGGACATTTGGGCTGTTTCTAGTTTTGAGGCAATGGAAAACAGAGCTGCTATGAACCATTCCATTCAAATTTTTTGGGAGATGTTCATTTTCATCTTACACTTTTTATTTTTACACTGAAATATGTGATCCCTCTGGAATTTATTCTTCTATATGGTTGGAAGTAGGGTTTAGGCTCTGGCTTTTTCCGGGCAAATCGACCTGGCAAATTTTACATTTTCTGTGACATTGCAGTGCCGCCTTTAACCTGTATCATGTTCTTGTGCTTTCTTGAGTTCCTTTTTGGACTCCCTCTAGATGTTTTCCCAGATCAAATGTCATGCTATTTTGATGACAGTGCGTTTTGCTCTTTGCGGAAGGCAGGTCTCTCACCTTCTTAATCATGATTCTTGGCCTTGGAAACTGTTGAGGAGGTAGTATGGCCTGACTCTCTGGTGACAACCTGCTTGCTGTGTGAGGGTGCTGGTGCCAGTCCCACCACCCAGTGTGAGGAGTGGAGGGGGACATGCTAATATCTGTGGTGATCGAATCAGATGTGGTTGCTGGTGAAGAATGAGAAAAGATGAGTCCCAGCAACTGGCCTTGAGGAACTCTGTCATCTTGTTCCTTGCAGATGAGAAAACGTCTTTCTAATGATGGCCATTTGCTGGTTAGCATTGTCCCCTCTGGCACTGCAATGTCCACCCTGCCTTAATCTTTTGGATGATCCTTGTGTCCCCAGCTATCGGGCACAGGACTTGGTCCTTGGTGCTCTGTAGAAGTGCGTGGCCATTGTGGAGGAGGGGGCCAGTCGCCCTCCCTGCCACTCATTCCGTTTGTCAGCTTAGATGTGTCACTTCTTTCCACACTCTGGGTCCTGTGAACAGGGACATTGGGCTAATTCCACGCTCTGGGCCCTGCAAATGGGGACATTGGGCTGACCTCTGAATCAGACTCCTGCCTGCCCAGAGCCTCTGAGTCAGTGGGAAGAGGCAGAGTGGCTGTGAGCTGCCTTGATTATTGCGGTTAAGAGTGAGGGTCTGCCACTTCCTGGGCATGATCTTGGTTACTTAATCTGTCCAGTTTCTGTAATGTCCTTTGAGGATCAAGGTTGGCTATGGCCCTTGCCTCATGGGTCAGGATTAGAAGTGATGGTGTTTTTGTTTTTGTTTTTGTTTTTTTTTTTGCATAGAGCTTGGCTGGTAGTAATGCCAGCTGGGTAAATGTCAGTTGGAAGGAACCTAGGGCTGGCTTTTTGGTAATAGAGCTTTGCTTAATTTTACCAGTAACACGTGCACCTTGTAACAGATTCAGCACTATGGACTTCTCTAAAGTAGTGAACAGAAGGTGCCACTTCCACCGAGTCCCTTTCTCCAGTAGTAACTCAGTTACATTTTGTCCAGGTTGCTATTTTGTTTCACTCAGCTGGGCTGGCAGTTTCTGTCCTATAGCAGCTGAAGTGGCAGTTGAGGGTGGACCATGGGAGAGGTTTCTGTGACTCGCCTTGTGCCGGGTGGCTCAGGCTGTCTGTGGGTGGGTATTACTCAACTCTCCCCAGAGGGGAACTGGGCTTCTCTGCAGTTTTGAGTTTAGGGTGCATGTTCTGCTTTCAGCATTCATCATAAGAAATAGGCCTTGAAATAATTCCACTTCTGGACATTTTCCTACATACTCACACAGATGTTTAAAAATGTGGGTCCAGGGATGCCCACTGTAGCTATGTTGGTAAAAGGGAAAGATCGAAGATGATTTTGGCGGGCCCCAGCAAGGAGCTAGTAACATAAATGGAAGCTCTGTGGCTGTTAAAAAGGACTGCTCTTGGGAATATATCTTGTTTATCCTACAAACATACCTGCCCATGTAGGAAACAGGTGCAAGGTCATTTATTGCAGCATCACCTGAGGATAGCAGAATTATTAGAAGCAATCTTGGCAACCCTCAGGAGAGGGCTAGATGGGTGGTCCAGGCACACAGCAGAGACTCTAGCTGCAGAAAGAGCCAGAAGCCACCGGGGCTGATGAGGTCTCCTGGTGTAACAGGCTGAAACAGGAAAATGCAGAGAACATCTTTGGGGGTATGGGGTATACTTATATCTTGATTGTGGTAGTGGGTTCGTGGGTGTGTGTCTTTGTTAAACTTATGGAACTGTACACTTTAAATGCTAATTACACCTCAATAAAGTTGGTTTAAAAAAAAAAAACCACAACAAAAAAGCAAGGTGCAGATCAGTGAGAAAGGGAAGAAAAACAATTCACATTTGCTTTTATTTGCATAGAAACACTGCAAGGAAACAAAGCATTTATAAAAAGTTCTTTCTTTTTAGAGGGGGAGGAAAAGTCAGGGAGGGGGAAGAGATTTAACCTTTGTATAATCTTTAGATTTTCCAGCCATATGAAGGTATTAGCAATTCTGTTGAAATTAACAAAGTGAATGTTCTGTTATGAACAGCTGAGTCGTGGTTTAGTAGGAAGAGTTGTGGTTAAGTAGAAAGAACGGGTGCAGAACTGTGTGGCTACTGTGTTGCTTTGTGTAAAAGAGGGTGGATGTTTTTATTATGAAGGCATCAATTGCAGAAGAAAAGCAAATGATGGCAGTGGCTGCCCCTAGGGAGCTGGGTATGGGAGAGGAAGGCTGACTTCTTGTCACGCCCTTTTTTTCTGTTTAGTCTTTACTTAAAATCGCATACACATATGAGGTCTGGTTGGTTGTGAATGCGGTTAAGAGATGGAGGTGCAGGCCAGCAAGGCGGAAAGCCAGATACTCTCAAACCCAGGTGATGCAGCTCACCAGAGAGGCGTGGAGAGGGACACTGGTGACACACACACATTTAGTCTTGCAACTATTTTTTTATTGAACATTTGGCAGTGACAGAGGGATGCGAGTTTTAGGAGCATTTTTGGTTCTCCTTCCTGCTCATCAGTACCACAGGCCCCGGAGAAAGACTGCCGAGAGGTGGGGTCCCAGCAAGTAAGCCTGTCCGCCTCAGGCCCCCTCACAAGGGCTGGAACCTGGCTCGCCTTGGCAGCCTGGTCTTGAAGAGGGACTTGCTGGAGGCCTCAATGTAAGTGATGCTCATCTCTTTGGGGCTGATCTCCACATAGGCGAAGCCACCCAATGAGTTCTCGGCCCCATAGTGGAAGCGCAGGTAGCCGTTGGGGACCTTGTGGAAGTGCCTCTTCGAGGGGTCCATGAAGTTCCCAGCCCCACTCAGTATGAAGCCCAGGCCGTTCTCATCCTGAAGGTACTGTGGACAGAGGACCCTGGGTCAGTGGAGTCCCCAGCCCCTCGGTGAGGTCGGCCAGGGGCTTCGCGCCCACCTGTCTTGAGTCCAGGGTCTCAAGTGGTCCCTGACCATTGAGTCACCTTGGACAAGTAACATAACCCCCTCTGGGCCTCAGTTTGCCTACCTGTAGGAGTGTATTGATCCTACTTCATGAGTCTGCACTGAGTAAGCTATTGGCAATTGGTAGCTTTATGGGGAACTCTGGGCTGTTTTCCGGTCACAGAGCATAGAGTCTGAGGGGGAGTGACATTTGGGAGACCCCAAAACAGCAAGAGAATCCCAATGTGCTATGTGGCACACTGACCAGGGTGGGGATCCCTTACTTAGTTCTCTACCTTGCCCTACCTGCAGGCCCCTCACCTGCAGGTTGTGGTCATGGCCACTCAGATAGGCAGTGACTTTGTAAGTGGCCAGCAGTGGCAGCAGATGATGGACCAGGCAGTGGGTGGGCCCGTGCTCGGCAATGGACCACACGGGGTAGTGGCCGGCCACCAGCACGTAGTCTTCCTTGGCCGCCGCCAGCTGCTTCTTGAGCCAGGACAGCTGTGTGCGAGCCATATTCAAGTCACGGGGCCTCTGCGGCTGCTGGCTGAGGAAGTCGTCTGAGTTTCCACACAGCGTCACTGTGTCCAGCATGAAGATGGCCACGGTCACATTGGACCGTGGGATCTTGAAGCGCAGGCGGTAGTAAAGGCTGGGGAAGTTCCTGTGGATGGACAGAGGTGGTGGGCACACGTGTTGGGTGGAGAGGCCCCGGGGTCAGCTCAGGCCTGTGGGCCCCTCTGTCCACCTGAGCGAGGCTTGGGGGATGGGGGGGCAGGCTCACCAGCGCTTGGAAATCCTGGAGTACGCGATCTGTGCAGACACGTTGCCCAGGTGGTCGTGGTTGCCAGCCAGCACGTACCAGGGCACGCTGCGGAGGGACGGGGCAGAGAACACATCCTCAAAGGTCTCCTGCAGCCAACAGAAACGGCACCCCCACTTCATGGTTGAGCAGCTACCCCGAAGCTCTCATTAAGTCAGGAGCCAGGGACAAGAGAGACACAGAATGCTCTAGGTCCCTACAAGTGTCACCTTCCTCTGCAGTCTTCAGAGTGAAAAGGTCGAGTGGCTTCTCTACATGTCCCCTCCCCCCACTCCAGTGGCACACACCTGGAACCTCTTGTCATTGGCATCCTGCACTCCAGTGAAGTAGAAATTGTCCCCCAGCGACAGGATGAAGTCCGTACCCAGGATCTTTGAGGTCCTGGCAATCTCCTTGGCATTGGCTGTTTCCCGTGCTGTGTAGAACGGGGCATTGGGGACCCCGCCCCAGTCACCCACGGCCACAAAGCGGAGAAGGGGGGCAGTGCTGTCAGCCAGGGGGAGCACCAGCGCGGCTTGCAGGATGAGCAGCACCGTCCTCGTGTCCATCTGGGAGGGGAGAGAAAAGCATCTGAGTGCCTGGGGCTGAGGCCTGGGCAGCAGGCTCTTGAGGCTACCACTTGCCCTACTGTGGCCCAGCAGGAAACCCTCGGGGATGCCCTAGTTCCCAGGGCTTCAGGGCAAGGGTTGGCAGGGTGGGTGAGCAGCAGGCAGGTGGTGTCCGGCCCGGGGCCAGGAAGGGTGACCGTGCAGGCCCATTCTGCCCTCCCTCATCCCAGGCCCAGCACTCACCCTGGCAGAGGCCCAAGGCAGTCAGCTGGGCGCTGCAAAAGGCAGGTGAGTTCCAGGACTGAACTGGCAAGGGTCACTGAGCCTTTATGCTGTGGGGCGGAAATGGATCATTAGTGAGGATGATGCAGTTTCTCCAAGGATTGTTTCAGAAGCCCTCCCCTTGGGTCATGTGAGCTCTGGAGTTCCTCAGCGCTGGACCAGGATTGGGATGGGGGTCTGGCACACGAATGTGTCCCCTCCTACACTTATAGCCTCTGTCTGCCCACTCAAGCTTGTGTCATGGGCCCGAGGTGCCCGTTATCTGCCCATGCGCTGTATGCCTCAGCCAGGCGCATGTCTTGTGTGTCCGTATTTTCAGAGGACGTGTTTGTCTGCCTGTGTCTGAGTGTGTCTGAGCTGCTTTCTGTGTGTAGCCAAGCGTGCCTGCTTGGGTCACATGTCAGCTGTGTGCCTGGGAGTCCTGTGTAGATGTGTACACTGAGCTGACAAGGTCTGTGTTGTGTCTGTGATATGTGACTGAATTCTCAACTGAAACTGTGGGACGATGACTTGTGTGTCCATTTGTGCCTGGGTCGTGCTGTGTGTCCATGCTGCGTCTCTAACGCGATTTGTGCGTATGGTGTGTGTGGTGTGTTTAACAACATCTGAGTATGTGTCCCAGGGTCATTCCCCTCCCCCAGACAGCAGGGTCTCCCTTTTCCAGGAAGTCCTGCCCACACCTTCCTCTCCTCCCCACCCCCATTCTTTCAGGAGGAACCCAAGCAGGAGACAGCTGATGACAGGACATGTGATCACAGGCTTTTGGCCCTCACACCCTCAGCAGCTGCCTGCAGGCTCTCCAAGTGATCCCAGCCCCTGAGGGTAGGTGAGCAGGCACCTGGGCAGTGGGGCCCCTGCAGGTGTGGCCTGTCTGACCTGCCCCTCACCTCCCTGCCCTCCTTCTCCCTCCCTGATTCATCCCCTACACACACTCTCCTCCATACAGCCCCTCATTCAATGTCTGGATCTCCCAGCACCCGCTGGTTGTTTGTCCCTCTCATTCCCACAGCCCAGACAAACAGGAAGTGGGTCACGAGGACAGGCGGAGAACCCTCCCCCGGGGACGCAGGAGCCTGCGTCTATACCCGCGGAGCCGGTCTCACCTGCGACTTATGGGGCCCAGGGTTAAGGTCATGGGCCAGGCTCCAGAGCCAGCCGAGCTGAAGTGAGGGGCGCTTACAGCCAGGCTTTCAGGTGCAGAGGCCCAGCCGCCCTTCCCGTGGGCCTGGGGCCGGCCGAGGAGAGTGACCTTTGAGGCTCACTGCTCCCCACCTGGCCACGCCCCGGAATCCTGCTCCACCACCCGGCGCTGCCACGCCTCCGGGCACAGGCAGCGCATCTGTAAAATGGGGTAAAGCACCTTGGAGGGCAGCCCAGACCGAAAGATAGAGGGGGCGGGGTGGGGGGCTCCGGAACCGGATTTCCTCTCTTCCCCCTGCATGGGCCCAGAGCCACCACTTGCCTTCACATTTGGGGCACCACAGACCCGATCCAGCTCTGCATGGGGCCTTGCCACGTTCTGGGCCACCCTCTAATGAGGGAGTCTGTTGTCTTCAACCTGTTTCCTGCTCTTTAAAATGAGTGTGAAGGCGAATTTCAAATCTTCCTTACAAGGAATTCTGAAAGTCGAAAGGCCCCTCCTTCTGGGAGCTGGAACTCAATCCTTCCTGCCTCCCTTTGAGTGTGTGGACTGAGGGGTGGGGGATGGTGATGGTGAGGGGGGTCTCATTTGACTCTCATCCAATGAATAAAGTATGGAAAAGCAAAAGATGGGAACTTTACAATGGAGACTTCTGGCAGATGCCAACCTACTCCCATGGTCCAGGCTAACATGACAGTTCTAAGTCTCCTTGACATCCCCGTGAAGGGCACCTCACCTCTGGGTTTCTTCCAGCAACCTGTAACCACAGGCTAATGACAGCAATACCAGATACACCCAAATTGAGAAATAGTTTACAGAAGGCCTGGCCAGTACTCTGCAAAAATGTCCCAGTTAGGAAAAGGAAAAGGTTTGAAGAGCTGTCACAGACTGGGTGAAACCCAACAGACATGAAGACACAATGAAATGTGAGATCCTGGGCCCGAAAGGGGCACTGGTGTGAAAACTGGGGACACCCAAATAAAGCCTAGAGTTTTGTGACTTGTAACACAACTAAGAAACATAATCTCTTAGTAGTACAAGTGGATCATGGTTCTAGAAGATGTTAGCCATACAGGAAACAGTAAGAAGTATATGGAGTTCTTTGCACTATTTTTTTGGTAACTTTTCTGTAAATCTAAAATTATTCCCAATTAAAATAGTTCACTTTGAAAAAGCGCTTGATCCAAGAAACTGAAAAATGTATTCAACATACACTGAGCACCCACTGTGCGCTCAGTACTGGCTGACACAGCGGTAAACAGGACAGACAGGAAAACTCGCCCTGCTGGGGCTGACGAGCAAGAGAAATTTATTTTCTAACTGTTTACTGCTCTCCTTTCCTTGGGGGTGGGGTGGAACCTTCTCTTTCCCTTTTATAGTTTATGTCTAAGCAGTTTTGCTTAGAGAGCTCTGTTAATTATTTTGCCAGCAGAATAAATGCAGACTTCTTAACATATGTGTAGTCAAATGTAAACACAGGAAAACAAACCTCCCTCCAGATTCGGGGCAGTGGTTGCTTTCTGAGGAGACAGCAGGGGGAGTGGAATTGGGGCTTGGGGACAAAGAGAGGTTGAGAAAGGGGCTTCAACTCTATCCCGACTGTTTTCTTTCACAACAAAAGAAAAAAAAATTATCAGAAGCAATTAGGTCCAAATGTTAACATTTGCTTCTTAATGTGGCAGGTACAGGGTGTTTTATGGATAATCTTTTATGCTTTCTGTATTATTTTATGAGCACACAAAATTATATTTATTATCTTACTGTAACATGTGGTCTTTATAGAAAAGTTGGAAAATACTGAAAAGCACAAAGAAAACGATTGCACTTGTCAGTAATACCCCTGCCTGGAGAGTCACTATCCATTAACTTTTTTCCCATTGATTTTTCTCTGCCTTTATTTGCCTTCAGAAAAGTGGAATACTAATAATACTGTTTTAACTTTTTAAAGTGTTAACATTCTTTACATTAAAAAGTACTAAAGTGTGTGCGTGTGAATAAATAGACTTTGTAGACTTTGTGCAGAGCGTGCAATGAAACTTGTGGTTTCTTGGCTACATCCCTCAGGTCACCTCTGGGTTTCTGAATAAGCTCTTCCCTCTCTGCCTGCCCAGGGGAGTACAGTTCTGAATTGCCGTGAGAGCAAAGCAGGATTTGGCTCAGAGCTTCCCCCACACCCTGCGCTCCCCCCACCCCATCCTGCCTTGCTTTCCAATAGCAACATCAGTCTCTTGGTTGAGTTCCTCCTTTAGCGTCTGGATGCCCCGCCGCAACTCCCCTCTCCCTTTGCTCTTACCACGGCTCTGGACTTCTACCCTTCCTGGAATAGGGCCACGTGCTGACCTCAGAGCCTAGGCACTTGCCGTTCCACCTGCCTAGAAGGCTCTTCCTTCTCCAGATTACCCCACCCCCCACCCCATGGCTCCCTTTCCGTTGTATTCAGTTTTCTTTAATTTAACTAAAATGCACCCCTCCACCCCCATCCTGAGTCCCTCTCCTGCTGCAGTTTTTTCTGTCACCCTTATCATGGCCTGGCAAACTACATACTTGTTTATCTTGTTTTTGGCCGGTCTCCCCACCAGAGTGAGCTCCAAAGCGCCAAGAACTTTCTTGGTCTTGTTCCCTGCTGTGTTTCTCTGGCATCCAGCTTTCAGGGTACACAAAGGTGGTTGCTCAGGAATCACTGGGGGGATGATGGAGTGAAGGGGTGCCCTTTCAGGACTCCTCTTCCCTCTGGGTGGAATGTGCAGACTCCTCCCCGTCCCCTCCTGGCTTCATCCCTTGAGTGGATTCCACCAACTCCTTTACAGCTGGCTTCAACTCTAATGGTGGTGGTGGCATTGTTAATAATCTGACCTGGACACAACTCTTGGAGATATTTCTGTGACCCCTGGTTAGATTCTGCATCTCTCTCACATCCGGATCACACAGCTCGAGTCACACTAATGACAGCTTATTCTGACCTCAGGGCCTTTGTATTTGCTGTTCCTGCCATTGGACTGCACTCCCCCCATCTTCTTGTCATTGAGTACTTAACTTAAATGCCACCTCCTTGTACTACCCTGACACCCTGGCACAATTAGCACCCCTCCCTATTACCCACTTCCCATCTCTACTGTTGGCAAGCACCCTCCCCCACTCTCCCCACTGAGAGTTCCCTGAGAGCAGGTTGGAGTAAACAACCAATGTACACTCAGTGGGGGCAAATGGGGTCATGGGGCTAACATTCCTTTGACAAGCATGGGTCAGTGAAGGGAGCTGGCACCAGATTGGAACATGTAGTGTGAGGAGAGCCTGAGGGGGAAGGCCAGTGAGTGGTATCAGGAGGTGGGGAACAGAGGCTTAAGGTGCCATAGGAATAATGGCATGGAGCTATGGAGTGGAGGGCGACAGGTTTGGAGGATGGGGTCCAAGCTGTGTTTTTACAAGAACAGTCTGGAAAAAAAGCAAGTCAAAGGCAGATCTATATCATCTATCTATATCTACATCTGTCTATCTGTATATCTATCCATTTATCTATCATCTATCTCTATCTACCTGTCTATATCTCTCCGCCTCTCTATCCTTTTCTCTCTTTCTCTTTATCACTATCTACTTCAATCGAATTGTGAGCAAATTCGATTGGAACATGATTGATTGATTTAAACTATTTAAATGGACTATGCATTTACAAAGTAACTACAAAGATGGAATTTTCTAGGCAGCAAAGCTTCTCCCAAACCCAAACACTGTCCTGAGTTTGCTTAAAGGCTAGTGTGGCCGAAGCAGAGGGAGTGAGGGGGAAGTGGAGGAGACAAGGCAAGGAGGTGAGGAGGAGGTGTGAGGGGTAGATTGCATGGGGCTTTGGGGCTGTGGGGAAGAGGGCTTTTGTCTCCAGTGAGGTGGGTGCAATGGAGAATTTGGCACAGAGGAGGGCCTGATCTAATTTAGGTTTTATATCATTTCCATTTGCTCTTGTCCTGAGGGGCATTGCCACCCGGGGAGTGAAGCAGGTGGGAAAAACTGGGTGGTGAGCAAAGGCTTTTAACAGTCCTATGTCCAGGGTGCAGAGGGCATCCAGCCAGAGACTTCCCCAGAGAAACTCCCAGAGGAGGGATGAGTAACCTGATGAGCAGCCGGCTTCTCAGGAAACTGCGGACTGTGTTGGCTCCAGATAGATTTTCAGAGCGGGGGGCTTTGGGCAATGTCTTCAAGGACCAATAGGAGTTTTTCAGGAAGGCACAATAAGAAAAGCCGTTTTGGGCAGAAGGATGGGCATGTACAAAGCAAGGTTAAGACTGAACTCCTACCCTCCAAACTGCTCCTCCCAACCTGGGTCATGGGGTTATCATTTGAGCTCCACACCTAGTACTCATCCTGAACGCCTGTCTTCCTCTCACTCCTGCTGTCCCCATGGCCACCACCCAGAGCCAGACACCCATCACCCAGGCGATGGGTGCCTGTCCCAGCCTTTAATCCCTAGTCGTCCACCCCAGTTTGAAAGTGATCTTTCCGCATCCCTCCCCTGCCCACGCATCTCCCACTGTTCCCAGTGCTCTGGAAAGGAAGTCCAACCCTGTCAGCCTAGTACCTGAAGTTGTGGAAGACCCAGCCCTGCCTTCCCCACTGGATCATTGCATGAATGAGACAAACAGTAACAATAACAGCACCTACCCCTACTTACAGAGAACCCACACGATGACAGTCCGTGTGTCATGCAGTTTAAAGGTAGCTTCGCAACAGCCTTATCACTCCCATTTCATAAAAGGGCATACTGAACTTCAGAGTACTCATGGGACTTGTCCAAGGTCACCAGCCTGCTTGTGAACTCAATTCTTTCCAACTCCAAAGCTCGGGCTTAACCCCAACACTGTCCCCTGGTGTGATGGGTTTAACTTCTTTGCTATTCCTCTGTCTTAGTCTGCTGGCGCTGCCATTAAAGAATACCATAGACCTGGTGGCTTGAATGACAGACATTTATTTCTGAGTTCTGGAGGCTGAAAAGTCCAAGATCAAGGTGCTAGCCAATTCAGTTTTTGGAGAGGACTCTCCTTCTGGCTTGCAGACAGCCGCCTTCTTGTTGTGTCCTCACATGGCAGGGAATAGGAAGAGAGAGCGGGACTCCCTGGTGTCCCTTCTTATAAGGGCACTATCCCATCATGAAGGCCCCACCACCAGACCTCATCCAACCCTAGTTACCTCCTAAAGGCCCCATCTCTAATACTATAACATTATGGGGGGGGGGTTAGAGCTTCAACATATTAATTTTGGGGATGCAAACTGTCCATAATATCTTCCCTTCAAATACTGGAGCCTAGTTCCCGTCCACTTGAGTGTGGGTCAAATTTTAGTGACACTTTTTAAAGACTTTTTATTCCGATATTATTGTAGATTCACATGTAATTGTAGGAAATAATACAGAGCGATCCAGTAGACCAGGGGTCCCCAACCTCTTGGCTGCAGACCAGTACCAGTCTGTGGCCTGTTAGGAACTGCGTGGGCTGCACAGCAGGAGGTGAGCGGTAGGCTAGCGAGTGAAGCTCCATCCATATTTGCAGCCTCTCCCCAGCACCAGCGTCATTGCCTTAGCTCCACCTCAGAGCATCAGGCATTAGATTCTCACAGGAGCACCGGTCCCTGGTGCCAAAATGGTTGGGGACCGCTGCCGCATATCTTTTACTCATCTTCTCCCAATGGCAACACCTTGAATAACTTGAGTACATTATATCAACCAGGAAATTAATACAATCACTGACCTTATTCAGATTTCACCAGCTTTATATGCACGTGTATGTTTAGTTCTTTGCAGTTTTGTTGTATGAGTAGATTTGTGTGACTACTACCACAATCAAAATACATAACAGTTCCATTACAATCATCCCTTGCGTTACCCTTTTATAGCTACAGTTACCTCCTACACCTGGAAACCACTCATCTTTTCTCCATATCTATAGATTTGTCATTTCAAGAATGTTACATAATGTATCCATATAATGAAATATTATTCAGTGATAAAAGGACATAAAGTACTGATACTTGCTACAACACGGATAAACCTTGAAATATTACACTAAGTGAAAGAAGCCAGTCACAAAGCACCCCATATTGTAGAGTTCTATTTACATGGCTTGTCCAGGATAGGTAGATTTATTGAGACAGAAAGTACGTTAGTGGTGCTTAAGGCCGTTGGTAGGGAAGTGGGGGTAATAGGCGCTGACAGCTAAGGGGTGTGAGTTTTTTTTGGAAGGGTGATTTTTAGTTATTAATTAAATTTCTTTAGTAGTTTTGAATTATTCAAACTTACTATTATATCTTGACTCTGTTTTCATAAGATATTTATAGAATTTTTCCAATTTATCCAGGGTTATCTAATTTATTGATACGTTTGTTATACTCATAATTTTAATCAACACTTTTCTTTTTCATTCATTGTATTATTTATTTGTGGTTTCTAGTTTTTCCTTGATGAATTTCACCATAGGTTTGTCTATTTTGTTTATTTTTCCAAGGAACTAACTTTGGGCTTTACTGTCTTTGCTATTGTATCTTTGTTATCAATTTCATTGATTTTTAAATTATTTTTTTTCTTCTACCTCCTTTGGTTATATTTTATTTTTTTTTCCCAATTAACATTGTGTATTTACCCATAAGTTTTCAGCTGTTTTCCTTTCAGATATTAACATTTAAGATTATGAATTTTTTAAAGTGCATTACTTTCTCCTTGTGCCACAGTTTCAATGGTAGTGTTTTCCCCCCAGTTTTATTGAGACATAAATGACATACAGCACTGTGGAGTTTAAGATATACTGCATAATGACTTTACTTACGTATAATGTGAAATGATTACTGTAGTAAGTTCAGTTAACATATATCATGTCATATAGATAGAAAAAAGAAAAAGAAAAATGTTTTTGTACCTTGTGATGAGAACTCTTAGGATTTACTCTCTTAACAACTTTCAAATATATCATATAGCAGTGTTAGCTTAGCAGAATGCCCTAGAAGCCCATTCATGTTGTCGTAAATGTCAGAATTTCCTTCTTTTTTATGGCTGAATAATACTCCATTGTACATATGAACTACAACTTCTTTATCTATTCATCTGTCAATGGACATTTAGGTTGTTTTCATGTCTTGGCTACTTTGAATAATGCTGCTATGAATGTGTGGGCACAGATATTTCTTTGACATAGTGTTTTTGTTTCCTTTGGATATATTCCCAGAGGTGGAATTGCTGGATCATATCTATTTTTAATTTTTTGAGGAACCTCCATACTATTTTCCTTAAGTGGCTGTACCAGCTTTCTCACCAACAAACAGTGCACAAGTGTTTCCTTTTCTCCATCCACATTTCTCACCAGCATTTGTTATCTCTTGTATTTTTTAAGTCTCTTAAAATGTTTATTTTTATCAGAATAGCTGACAATTTTCTGTTAAGTCCTTTGGTTTATTATTATAAGCATTTCTTCCCTTTGGAAAATCTGTTCAAAACATCTCAATCCTTGAGGTATAGAAATTTAACTAAAAAAACCATCTTGATTTTTTTTAAAGAAATAAATTCTTAAAGTTCCTTCAGCTTGGTAAATAGAAATAATCTCTTCTTGTTCTGCCCTGGTGAACAAAAATGTAATTTATACAGCAAAGTATCCAGTCACTTATTGGCAAACTGAGGGTGAGAACTGTTCATTTACATGTTTTACTTAAACAGTGCAATACTGCCACATCATGTAGACTTTTTTTTTCAACAGTTTCCAACTACGGCTTTTTTTGTTTGTTTGTTTGTTTTTTTACATAGTTTTCTGGCAAAGACAAGGTTTTGGAATTGCAAAAGCAACAGAAGTTTTATCTCTTAAAGCTCTGGAAGGGGATTAATCCAAGTCATCTTTATCAAGATATTCCTCAGCATCGCTTAATGTTCACGTGGCATCTGTCCCCCTTTTTTTTTTTGTTCAAGCGTTTGCAAAGGCAGTGTTAGCAGCCATGTCCAGGGCCAGCTTCTTCTCATTGTTTCTTAAATCTGTTCTAGCACTTTTTTCCCAGAAAGTGACTGGACAGTATCTGCATAATTCTTCCAGGCAACAGTATGCAAAGCTATATCTCCCAACTTGTTCTGTTGGCTCAGTTCAACGTTTGGTTGAGTAAATGCAATTTCTACTGTATGTTTGTGACCCCCGTGAGAAGCCCAGTATAAAGCAGTGCTTCCAGCTTTGGCAAAGCCGTTAACACTAACTCGGTTGTTCAAACACTCAACCAGCTCAAGTTGCCTCTTTTTGAAGTTTCATGCAACGAATTGTCAGTGGATCCTGCCTGTTCAGCCACATTGTTGCTTGGGATTGGTCCAGTCCCACCTTTGGTGGTGTCTTTCCACCAGTTGGTATCACTCACGTCAGTAGCGTACATAATATCACCTTCCTTAACTTATAATTCATCTAGAGTTCTGGGTTCAAACATGTAAAGAGCTTTGAACACTTTAACATTCCCTGGTTTGACTGGCTTGGGTGACGGCCTGGACATCTCACTTCCTGGAGCAGCTAGCTGATCTTAAAGACTATGCAGGAAAAGCCAATCAAACGCACGCCTCAAAGTTTCTTTATGTCTGGTTTGTAGAGGTGCGCCTTCAAGGACCTGCACCCACCCTTGGCTGCCGGACCAGTGGATGCAGGCCTATCTCTTATTTTTTTGATTGTAGCCATGCCAACAAGTGTGAGGTGATATCTCATTGTGGTTTTGATTTGCATTTTCCTGATGATCAGTGAAGTTGAATACTTTTTCGTGTGCTTGTTGGCCATTCATATACCTTCTTTGGAGAAATGTCTATTCAGGCCCTTTGCCCATTTTAAATTGATTATTATTTGTATTGCTATTCAGTTGTATGAGTACTTTATGTATTTTTGGATATTGATCCTTTATCAAGATTATGTTTTGTAAATATTTTTTCCCATCCTGTAGGTTGTCTCTTCATTTTGTTGATTGTCTCTTTTGCTGTGCAGAGCTTTTTAGTTTGATGTAGTCCCACTTGTTGATTTTTGCCTTTTTTGTCATTTATTTATTTATTTATTTATTTATTCATTCATTCATTCATTTATTTATTTATAGTCCCACACCTCTTTTCTGTTTGGCAACCATCAACTTGTTCTCTATATCTATGGGTCTGTTTCTGTTTTGTTTTGTTTATTCATTTGTTTTGCTTTCTTAGATTCTACATATAAGTAATATTATGCAGTATTTGTCTCTCTCTGTCTGACTTATTTCACGTAACATAATACTCTTTACGGTCATCTATTTTGTCACAAATGACGAGATTTCCTTCTTTTTTATTGCTCAATAACATTCCATTGTATATATGTACTGCATCTTCTTTATCCAGTTACCTATTGATGGACATTTAGGTTGCTTCCATATTTTGGCTATTACTAATAATGCTGCAATGAACATAGGGGTGCATATATCTTTTTAAATTACTGTTCTTGTTTTCTTCAGATAAATACCAGAACTGGAATTGCTGGGTCAAGTGGTAGCTCTATTTTTAAATTTTTGAGGAATCTCAATACTGTTTTTCATAGTGGCTACTCCAATTTAAAATCCCACCAACAATGCAAGAGGGTTCTCCTTTCTCCACATCCTCGCCAATTCTTGTTATTTATTGATTTATTGATAATAGCCATTTGGACAGGTGTGAGGTGATGTCTCATGGAGGTTTTAATTTGCATTTCCCTGAAGATTAGTGATGTTGATCATCTTTTTATATGTCTATTGACCATTTATATGTCCTCTGTGGAGAAATGTCTATTTAAGTCCACTGCTCATTTGTTAATTGTGTGTGTGTGTGTTTGTTTTGTTTTGTTTTGGTGTTGTTACTTATATATTATGTTATGAGTTACATATTTTGGCAATTAACCCCTTATTGGATGTATCATTTGCACCCTATTCAGTAGGTTGTCTTTTTGTTTTGTTGGTTTTCTTCATTCAACAAAAACTTTTTAGTTTGATGTAGTCCCATTTGTTTATTTTTTCTTTTGCTTTGTTGCCTTTGCTTTTGGTGTTAGATTTAAAAAATCATTACTGAGACCTACATCAAGGAGTTACAAACTATGTTTTTTTTTTCTAGAAGTTTTATGGTTCCAGATCTTACATTTAAATCTTTAATCCATTTTGAGTTAATTTTTGTGAGTAGTATAAGATAGGGGTCTAGTTTTATGCTTTTGCATATGAATATTCAATTTTCCTAGCACCATTTATTGAAGAAATTGTCTTTCCTCCATTGAGTTTTCTTGGCTCCCTTGTCAAATGTTAGTTGACCAAATACGTGTGGCTTTATTTCTGGATTCTCAATTCTGTTGCATTGGTCTATGTGTCTGTTTGTACGTCAGTATGATTCCATTTTGATTACTATAGCTTCAGAGTATAGCTTGAAATTATGAAGTGTTTTTGAAATCAAGAAACTTTGCTCTTCTTTCTCAGGAGTGATCTGGCTATTTGGAGTCTTTTGTGGTTCCATATAAATTTTAGGATTGTTTTTTCTACTTCTGTAAAAAGTGTCATTGGAATCCTGATAGAGATTGCATTGAATCTATAGATGGCTTTGAGTAGTATGAACATTTTAACTATTCTTCTAATACATAAACATGGGATACCTTTTCATTTATTTGTGTCTTCTTTGATTTCTTTCATCAATGTCTTGTAGTTTTCAGTGTACAGATCTTTCACTTCCTTGGTTAAATTTATTCCTAAGTATATTATTATCTTTTTTATAGTTTAATATATTTTAGTAGCAAACTTACCAGAACAGCGCAAAAGACTGACAACATTAAAAAACATGTACTTGCATGTAGGACAATTCAGTTAAAGAAGTATAGTGAATGGATGGAATGTATTGTGTGACAAAAACCATTTTGTTACAAACTTCATTTTGCTTCATTTTTGCTACAAACTTCATTTTTTTTGCCATCAGTAAGAAATTTACTTTAAAAAAATCCTAACGCTGTCATTGTTTAGAAAAATTTAACAGGTTTATTTATAATAGTTATAAAGTAGAATGGCTGAAACTTGTTCACTGAAACATTTTGAATTGCATTAATGCTTTATGTCCCCATATTTATATTAAAAATTCACACACAAATCTAAATGGAAAAACTTCCCATACTTGATTTCTGTGCCCTATTTTTTTACTCGCAGTCATATACTTAGGTATCTTTTGACCTCGTGGGAAAAAATATCTAACATTCAGAACTACCAGTAACAGGAAGAAGAGAAAACAAAATTTAAAGAATGAAATGGGTCCTATTATAGTGGATTCTTAAGCATGTTCTCCACACATGCAGTGTGCTAGCTGGGTGTCTTTTGGCATAATTGTTACACATTTGGCAGGGATAGCACACAGGTTGGCATCTTCAAAAAGGCCAACCAGATAGGCCTCACTTGCCTCCTGCAAAGCACCAAGAGCTGTGGTCTGGAAGCACAGATCTGTTTTGAAGTCCTAAGCAATTTCTCACAACACATGCTGAGAGGGAACTTTGCAAATGAGAAGTTCAGTGGACCTCTGATAATGTCTAATCTCAGAGTGCCACAATAACCAGGCTTGTAAAAATGAGGTTTTTCATTTCTCCAGTAGAGGGCTCGCTCTCATGAGTGGCTTTTGTAGCCAGTTGCTTCCTTGGTGCTTTACTACCAGCTGACTTGGGGACAGTCTGCTACTATGACCCCTAGTATAGAGGCCTCCCTACTAATCCTCCTTCATCTGGCATTCAGTAAGCTAGAGGTGGTGTTGGCATTAGAGAGCAACACCAGTATTTTATTGCTTTGGATGTCATTGTGGATGGGATTGTTTTCTTTATTTCTTTTTTAGATAGTTTGTTGTTAATGTATAGAAATGAAACTGATTTCTGTATGTTGATTTTGTATCCTGCAACTTTACTAAATTCATTGATTAGTTCTAACAGTTTTTTCGTAGAGTCTTTAGGATTTTCTCTCTATAAGATCTTATTATATTTTACTCCTTCCTTTCCGATTAGGATGCACTTCATTTCTTTTTCTTGCCTGAATTCTCTGCCTAGGACTTTCAGTACTATGTTGAATAGGAATAGTGAGAGTGGGCACCTTTGTCTTGTTCCTGTTATTAGAGGAAAAACTTTCAAACTTTTACTGTTGAGTATAATGTTAGCTGTGGACCTGTCATATATGGCCTTTATTATGTTGAGATCTGTTCCTTCTATACCCAATTTGTTGAATGTTTTATCATGAAAGAATGTTGTATTTTTGTCAAATGCTTTTCTGTATCTATTGGGATGATCATGTGATTTTTATCTTTCCTTCTATTAATGCAGTGTATCACATTTATTGATTTGCATATGTTGAACCATCTTTGCATCCTAGGGATAAATCCCACTTGATCATGGTGTACAATACTTTTAATGTGCTTTTGAATTCAATTTTCTAACGTAATGCTGAGAATTTTTGCATGTATATTCGTCAGGGATAATGGTCTGTAACTTTCTTTTCTTGTAGCATCTTTATCTGGCTTTGGTATCAGGGTAATGATGGCCTTGTAAAATTAGTTTTAAAGTATGCTTTCTTCTTCAGGTTTTTGGAAGAGTTTGAGAAAGATTGGTATTAATTTTTAAAAAATGTTTGGTTGGATTCAATAGTGAAACTATCTGGTCTTGGGCTTTTCCTTTTTGGGAGTTTTTTGATTACTAATTTAATCTCCTTACTTGTTATAGATCTGTTTAGATTTTCTGTTTCTTTATTATGCAGTCTTGGTCAGTTGTATGTTTCTAGGAAATTATCCATTTCTTCTAGGTTATGCTATTTATTGGTGTATAATTGTTTATAATAGTCTCTTATGACCATTTGTATTTCTGTATCAGTTGTAATGATTCCTTTTTCATTTCTGATTTTATTTATTTGTGATGTTTCAGTATTTTTCTTCTTCTAGCTAAAGGTTTGTCAGTTTTTTGACTTTTCAATAAGCCTGCTGATTCATTGATTTTTTTTTTCTGTTCTTTTCTGGTCTCTATTTTCATTATTTATTCTCTGATTTTTGTTATTTTCTTCCAATTTGAGCTTAGTTTATTCTTTTTCTAGTTCCTTGAGGTGTAAAGTTAGGTTATTTATTTGAATTTTTTCTTTTTTTAATGTAGGAGTTTATCACTATAAAGTTGCCTTTTGAATTGCTTTTGTAGCGTCCCATAGGTTTTGTTATGTTGTGTTTCTATTTTTGTTTGTTTTAAGATATTTTTTAATTTCTTTTTTGACCCATTCATTATTCAAGTGTATGTTGCTTTATTTCCACATATTCGTGAGATTTCAGCTTTCCTCCTGCTATCAATCTTTAGTTTCATACCATTGTGGTCAGAAAACATACCTGATATGATTTCAGGCTTCTTAAATTTGCTAACAATTATTTTGTGATCTATTATATGATCTACCCTGGAGAATGTTCCATGTGCACTTGAGAAGAATGTATATTCTGCTGTTATGTCTGTTAGGTCTCTATATGTCTGTTAGGTCTGTTAGGTGGGACAAGGGTCTCAAGGGTCCGGAGGGGTTCTTACTAAATGCTATTCTTTCTACATGTTAAAATGTAGCACAGTATTTTGCAGATACAGTTGTAAACAGGATGAGCTTGACAGGAACCCAACCTGATAAGTGTAACTAACTTCAAAGAAGAAATCAATATGTAATTAACCAAATAGTATATATAAGCAATGGCTAAGCCTCCCTTCCCAGAGAGTTTGGATGTGAATTCCTCTCCTCTAGTTGTTGCAAGTAAATAAAACTTCCTAAGGATGACCTTGTCTTATTCTTGAGTAGAACACCCCAAGCAGGGGACACCCCTGAGTTCAGTAACAGGTTCATTTGGTCTAAAGTATGGTTTAAATCCATTTCCTTGTTGGTTTTCTGTCTAGATAATCTATTCATTGTTGAAAGTGCATATTTAAGTATTCTACTATTATTGTATTGTCTATCTCCCCCTTAAGCTCTGTTAGTATTTGCTTAATATATTTAGGTGCTCTGGTGTTGGATGCCCATATGTTTATGATTGTTATATCGTCTTGATGAATTGACCCCTTTATCATTATATAATGATCTTCTTTGTCTCTTAGTATTATTTATAACTTTAAATTTATTTTGTCTGATATAAGTACTGCTCTCTTTTGCTTTCCACTTTCATGGGATATCTTTTTACATCCTTTCGCTTTAAGCCTGTGTGAGTTCTTATAGCTGAAGTGAGTCTCTTGTAGGCAGCATATAGTAGTTGGATCTTGTCTTTTTCTTCCTTCTTTCCTTCTTTCCTTCTTTCCTTCTTTCCTTCTTTCCTTCTTTCCTTCTTTCCTTCTTTCCTTCCTTCCTTCCTTCCTTCCTTCCTTCCTTCCTTCCTTCCTTCCTTCCTTCCTTCCTTCCTTCCTTCCTTTCTTCCTTCTTTCTTTCTTTCTTTCTTTCTTTCTTTCTTTCTTTCTTTCTTTCTTTCTTTCTTTCTTTCTTTCTTCTTTCTCTTTCTTTTACTTTCTTTCTTTCCTTCATTAATCCACTCTATGTCTTTTGATTAGAGGATTTCAATCCAATTACATTTAAAGTTATAGATAAGTAAGGACTTACTAGTGCCATCTTATTAATTTTTTTTTCTGTCTGTTTTGTAGTTCCCTTGTTATTTTCTTCATCTCTTGCTGTCTTCCTTTGTAGATTAATTTTACATTGTGGTATACTTTGATTCCTTTTGCTTCATCTTTTGTGATTCTTTTGTAGATTTTTGCTTTGTGGTTACCATGAGGCTTACTTAAGACATCTTATAGATATAACAGCCTATTTTATGCTCTTAACAACTTCAATCACATAGTAAAACGCTACCCTTTTATTCCCCTTCTTTTATATTTTTGATGTCACAATTTACATCTTTTTATTATGTAATAATTAACAAATTATTATAGTTACTTTTAATATTCTTGTCCTTAATCTTTATATTAGAGTTAAATTGTTAACTTTTCACTATATTACAGCATTAGAGTATTCCGAATTTGAGTATATACTTACCTTTACCAGTGTGCTGTATATTCATACATTTTAATGTCACTAATTAGTGTCCTTTCATTTCAGCTTGAAGACTGCACTCAACATTTCTTGTAAGGCAGGTCTAGTGGTGGTAAACTCCCTCAGATTTTGTTTGCCTGGGAAAACTTTTAGCTCTCCTTTATTTCTGAAGGATAGCTTTTCGGGGTAATGTATTCTTAGTTGATAGTTTTCTTCTGCCAGCACTTTGAATATACCATTCCACCCTCTCCTGGTCTGGAAGGTTTCTGCTGAGAAATCCTCTGATAGCCTTATCTGGGTTCCCCCATATGTAACAAGCTTTTTTTCTTTCCGCTTTTAAGAGTCTTTCTTTGTCTTTGATTTTTGACAGTTTTGTTATAATGTGTCTTGGAGAGGATTTCTTTAAGTTGATTTTGTTTGGTGATCTGTGAACTTCATTTACTTGGATAGCCAAATCTCTCCCCAGATTTGGGAAATTCTCAGCCTTTATTTCTTTAAATAACCTCTCTTCTCCTTCTTCCTCTCTCCTGTTTCTGCAACTCTAAGAATTTGCAAATTTGGTCTTTTAATGGTATCTTACAGATTATGTAGGCTTTCTTCACTCTTTTTCATTCTTTTTCTTTGTTCTCTGACTGGATATTTTCAAAGTTCCTGTCCTCAATCTCATGGATTCTTTTTTTCTGCTTGATCAAGTCTGCTGCAGATGCTCTTTCTTGCTTTTTTTCCCATTTCATTCTTTATATTCTTCAGCTCCAAAATTTCAGTTTGGTCCTTTCAAGTAATTTCTATCTCTTTGTGAAACTTCTAATTTTGTTTGTGTATTCTTTTCCTGATTTCATTGAATTGCCTTGCTGTGTTTTCTTACAGATCATTGTTTCCCTAGAACAGCTACTTTTACTTCTTTATTTGGTAAGTTGCAGATCTCCCTGTCTTTGGGTTTAGTTAGTAGAAGATTATTGTGATCCTTTGGTGATGTCATGTTAACTTTATTTTTCACGTTCTTTGAAGTTTTCATTGTTGTCTTTGTATTTGAAGTAGCAGTCAACTCCTCCAATCTTTACTAACTTCCTTTGGGAGAGAGATAACTTCTATTGCCCCTGCTAGAAATTCTGAGGCTATCTCAGGCCTTCTATGGGTACATTTGCTCCATGCTTCTGGCTCCCTCTTGTGGCAGAATTCTTAAGTTTGTAAGCCTTCTCTAGATCTTGTAAACACCAAGTCAAGTGAAGAAGACAACATCTCTTGTTTCCTCAAAGGTGTCACTAAAGCTCAAGTTTGTGGCCTTTCGCTGGCCTGCAGATTCTGCTTATTTTTGCATGCATTCACTAGCTGTCTGTTGGTAGTGCACACAGAAAGCTGGCCACAGGGTAGGGGAGTTGTGTGGTTGAGGTATGCAAAACCATGGGGGTGTCCATGAGCCAGTTGGGGAATCCACAAGTGAGGAGTTCCCAGTGACTTATTTACAGACTTCTTGATGGAAACCATGATGCAGATAGTAGGATCCATGTCCCTTCAATGTCCTCTGAGAGTCTTATCTGCCTCTCTCCCCACCTCTTCCCTCCCCTACCCCCAAGTTGTGTAGCTCACAGTTCAGTGCTCTCAAGATCTCTCTTGGCCCTAAGTTGTGCCACCTTAGTGGAGAGATGATGCAGATAAAGGCAAACTGTTTCTCCTACCCTCTTCAGTGCTTCCAAACTCATTCAAATTCCTGCCCCTCTCCTGCCTCCAATGGAGTACTGAAACTTCTCTAGAAACCTGGACTTCCACAAAATCTTTCTCTCTGTGGTGATTATCTGAGTCCGTGTTCTCCAGAGGCTTCGAGATGGTGGCTGAGAGGGGCTGGAGCCTGTTCACAGGCCACAAAAGGGTCCACAGCTGAGAATAGGGTCTGTTTACCTGGCAATGTTTATGTGCATATTTAACACGGGAAAGTGTATGCACATGGCCTGCCATGTCTGCATGCAGTGGGTTGCGACCCTTTCTTTTTCCCAAATCCATTTCCATGACAAAACACCTAGTAGATACTGTTTTTCGGTTGATATTTTGGGGGCCCATCCGGGATTCCAGAGACTAACAACCCCAATAGCTACAGGACAGGTGAGCAACCAGGTGCTGGAGCCTCACATGATGCTGCATGGGCTCACGCTGCTCTCTGATTCGGAAGCTTAGGGTGAGTCTTCTCCTGGGGTTGAGCTTCTGCTTTTTGTGTTTTGAAGCTCTCTGGGCTTTATTTGGGAATTATTTAGAGGGTTTATTTTTGTGTCTGCTTGTGTTAAAAGGCCTTGCTTGTTTGTTTGTCCTTCTGTTGTCTGTGAGTACTCGATTTGGCATGTTGGCCTGATTTCTTCAGAAACAGGTTGTCCTTTGAGACAAAACTGGGTTTTGCCAGAAGATACCTTTGGGTGAGAGGTTACTTCTACTGAAATTAGTCAGTTTGGCCCGGTGTCAGACTGTGTCGATTCATTGAGAAGAGCGTCACCCAGCTCAGCCTCTAACTGGGCTCCCTGAGGTTGGTTATTTTCTTAGAACTGGCTCTTAGCCTTTGGCCTTGTCCCCTGTGATCAGATCATTCTACAGTGTGGCTGGGTGGTATCTGACGTGCAGGTTGCTCAAGCTCTTGTAAAATGTCCTGGGCTCTTTGCTCTAGAGAAAAGTCTCTGGAAAATGGCATTTCAGCTATCTAAATATTCTATGACCATCCCTTTTTTGCCACAGATGCCGGCCCAGCACATAGTTAAAAGCTGCTAGCAATTTTCATGAGTATATTTAACTAAATGGACAGATCTGATTAAAAGTGATTCAGAAAAACAGTGGCCACTCTGGAGAACATTTGAGATTCTCAAACTTAATTTTCTTAAAATGGAATTGGACAATAATAGTGCTAAGATTGGTAAAACCAAGTGGAAGGGCTATTGTGAATGGTATTCTGAGGCTTCCAAACGAGACCAAGAATCTGAAGTTGCCTCTTTGCAAAATAAAGTTTTAAAATTAATAGAAGCTACTGAAAATTTAAAAAAAGAAAGAATGCCATCTGAAGCTGAAGAGGAATTTTTCGCTCAAATGGCTAACCTTATAATCAGCTCTTTGTTCTGTTTCTGTAGATATGCTTGCCACATAGGCCGAAGAGCAGGGTGACCTTGAAATTAACTGAAGACTTATCCTCCCTTCTGTTTGTTCTATCTAGGTAACAGATGTATTGCCTGAGTTCCTGTCTGAAAATCTGGCGCTTTGTAATTCTTTGTAACTGCCTGTAACCTGTAGCAACTCCTACTCTCTGTAACTCTTTGTAACTGCCTGAGAATAAATTAACCAACGGACCCATTCCAACTGGCCAAATGTAATTGAGTGAATAAGCTGTATAAAAAAGCAAAATTGCATCTGAGTTTATGGCCCAGATCTTCAGAGCGCTAGCAATTCTGGGACCACCAGCGTTTTAAATCTGAGTTTTCCAACTCTCTGAGTGGTGCTTGGTTTCTCACTGGTCTAATTTTGCAATGATTCTGCAACAAAGCCACCGTTCTTCCTCTGCAGTGCTGCCTTGCCCTTCCTCCTTTCCTCCATCATCTCAGGATCTATCTCCAGGTCCACCCTATTCTTCTATGAGGACTTTACCTCAGGCTTGTTCCCCAACTAGTTTGCCTCAAGCTCCACCTTTGACGCCATCTTGCCTTCCACTCCCACCTTCTTTATCTTCATTTCCACTTCTGGTGCCATTTTCCTTTAAATCCTCTACTACTTTTTCTTCTTCTGAACTTATCTTTAAGATTAACCCCCTGAAGATCCTAATAGAACCTGTTTCATATTTGCCCTGGACTAAAGCTGAGTTATGAGTTATTGTGAAGGAATTCCTTAATGTAACTGAGGATCTTCCCAAGTTCTGAGGAATTTGATATTATCATTCAAGCCTAAAGCCTGGGTTCTCTGATTTATATCAGCTACTTCATATGTTAGTTTGTGAAATCCAGGCTTGACACAGGATGAGAATTGCTGGATGGGAACATCCCAAAAGGGACTTAGAAAAGTAAACCTCCAATTTTGGGGAAGAAGCTAGAGAACTTGCTCAAAAACTACACTGAGGAGTGGCTCCATAGTGTAGTGTTTAGCATGTCTGCTTTACATGCAGAAGGTCCTGGGTTTGTGCCCGAGGTAGGGCCATGGACCATATCTGGGGTGCACCAGGCCCTGGGTGCACGCTGTGAGTGTGTGGGAGGAGATGCCCTGCCTTCAAAGATCCAGTTCTTAAGGGGAAATGGCAACATCCATAGGTCAGGAGTGGAAGTGGGGGGAGGGGCACAGAATTAAAGAGGGGAAAAAAATAAAAAACTACACTGAGCAATTCCCAAGGCTTCCCAAGGCCTGTTAATTGGAGCAGAATTCAGACTTGTTCACAAAAATCTGATGAATCTGTTCATGACTATTACAATCGGCTCCAGGTCATTTTTAAAGAAAATTTTGGGTCTTCCTTCAGATGCTGATTCCACTCAGGTAACTTTTAATTCTTTGTTAATGGGTTGAACAGAGATCTTTCTCTCTTAGTTAAGAGAACTAGGATGGAATGGGAGACCGTGGCTACCCTAGATTTGGTTAATTTGGCCAATCGTTTTGTCATACTCTAGATGAGCCACTTTGAAGTGAGTTTTCCAAGATTGTTTTAAATTTTTGCATTTAGGAATTTAAGATTTCAACATTGACCTCTAAAGATCTGTCATGTCACAATCTGCTAACTGGCTAAGAAGTAAGCCTAGATGTTATCTTTAAGAATGCAGAATTCTATTGACAAAATAGCCCTGAACAGAAAGCTAACTGCTCTATAAATTATTATTTTCTTGTATTTAGACTCAGAAAACGATTGAAATGTCTGTATTAGTTTCCTAGGGCTGCCACAATAAAGTACCACAAACTGGGTGGCTTAAGATAACAGAAATGTATTCTCTCACAATTCTGGAAGCCAGAAGTCTAAACTCTAGGTGTCAGCAGGGCCATGCTCTGAGACTCTGAGCAGAGTCCTTTCTTGCCTCTTCCTAGCTTCTGGTGGTTACCTTCAGTCCTTGGTGTTCCCTGGCCTGTAGTTGCATCACTCCAGTGTTGGCCTCTGTTGTCACATGGTGTTCTCTATGTCTTTAAATGACATTTTCTTCTTCTTTTAAAGACACCATTTGTATTGGGTTAGAACCCACCCTGATCTTAACTTGGTTCTATTTGCAAAGACCCTATTCCCAAATAAGGCCACACTCATCTGTACTGGGGTGAGGAGACACAATTCAACCCATAACATGCTCATTTAAATTTTTCAGTTATCTTTAAATATATTTTATAAGAAAAATTAAATGCTAACGTGGTTTCTCAAATTGGAAGATAACTTGTGACAGTTCAAGTCAAAATTATTATAGTTTTGTTATGTACACAATTCCAAAAGAACTTTGAACTTTAAGTATTTCAACTTAATTCAACTTAATTTGTTAACTTAATAAATAGTACTTTCCAAAATTTATAGAAACATTAACTTAGCATCATAACCATTCATTGTCAATGTCACTTTTATTATAGTTAATTTATAATTCTATTTGCTGTTATATTCAAATTTTTTCAAAGACACAATCAAGAATTACAAGGGCCAGAGTCATTGCAAATACTCTATCTCATATGATATTCACAACTAAATATCTATCAAGTCACATTCTAGAAGCCGATGATATAAGCTTTGGAAGTTTTCAAGAAACATTGGTCAACCCATAAATAAATCTCAATGCAGTAGTTAATATCTACTGATCTCCTCCTCTTGTAGTTAGGATTATATTAGGTGCTTAAGGAAAGTAGTTTGGCTCAATAAATTTAAAAAATATATATATTTAAGACTTATAATATTATTCACAGAGTTCTTGGCAGAGTTGTATTTTGAGGTTTCTACTGCTGAGAAATTTGTGTTGTCTCTCTTTCAGTCCCAAAAGCTCTGTTTTGAGTTCTTTGGTGGAACTTCAGGTAGTGTCAGGTTAGGCTGGCATTACTTACACACCACTTTGGCCCTGGTGAACATGGCCAGGAGGCTGGCTGCAACCATTTTTATGTAGGTGGCCCAGAACACGTGGTCATGGTTGGTGGGCACAGAGTGCACGGGGTCTTGACAGGAGGTCAGAGTACTAGAGGAAGTGCCATTTTGCCAAACTTATTAATTTTCAGCCTTGGCAAATGAGAACTCTATGCAAAACCAAAAGACTCCAAACTTTTGCCATTATTGCGAAGAGCCAGGACACTGGAAAAGAGATTACTGTAAGTTTAAGCCAGGGGTTTCCAATCCCAGGGCTGCCTACCAGTACTGGTCCATGGCCTGTTAGGAACTGGGCTGCACAGCAGGAGATGAGTGGCAGACAAGAGAGTAAAGCTTCACCTGCATTTGCAGCTGCTCCTCAGTGCTAGCATCACCACCTCGGAGCCACCTCAGATCATCAGTCATTAGATTCTCATAGGAGCACCAACCTCTGGTGCCAAAAAGGTTGGGGACCACTGGTTTAAGCATTTCAGATGATCTCAGCCTCCTAACCAGACTTCTCAATGTCTTCCTAATCCCCAATGATGGGGTTTCAAGGGACTACAGGGAGTGTTTCCTCTGTTTTTATTTAGTGGGAAAGAACAAGTAGAATTGATATAATTTTTCCTTAAATGTTTGGTAGAATTCGCCAGTGAATTCATCTGGGTCTGGTGCTTTATTTTATAGGAAGGTCATTAGTTATTGATTCAATTACTTTAATAGATATAGATCTCTTCATATTACCTGCTTCTCATTTTTTTTTTATTGAGATGTAATTGACATATAACATTATATTAGTTTTAGGTGTACAACTGTGGGCACCAGGCCTGACTGGCCCAAAGTCTGGCAGTTATCCAAGGCCTGGCTGATCCAAGGCCTGACTGGCCTAAAGTCTGGATGGTCCAAGTTCTGGCTGTAATCCAGGCCCGCGGCTAGGAATAGGACCCCAGAATTAGAAAACATGTGAACATACTTCAGCTTATTGTATCACACATGTGTGGCTGAATGCCACTTTTGTACTCTGCTATGTGAGGAGCCATGCAGTCCTCTAGGGAAGAGAAGGGGAGAGCAGAAGGGGAGCACAAGAAAGGGGAGCAAAAGAAGTGCACGAAAGACTGTGCGCCCCGTGCAATAAACTGCTTTGCCCCAATAGAACTGCATTTCCTAACAGAAGTGCGCTTCGCACAATAAATTTGGTGCCTGTCGTTTCATCCTCATGTTTGTGTCTTGTGCATTCTTCCAACTGGGCATTTCACCATTAAACCTTCTCTACTTGGTCAGCAATATCACTGACACTTGGCAGAGCGGACACAGACTGCTCAGTTCTGACAACTGGTGTAGTCGGCATGATCGATCAGCTCGGCCCTGACATGATGATTTGATATTTGTATATGTTGCAAAATGATCACTACAATAAGTATAGTTAACATCTGTCTCCATATAGTTATGTTTTTTCTTGTGATGTGAACTTTTAAGATCTACTCTCTTAGCAATCTTCAAATATGTAATACAGTATTATTAAATGCAGTCACCATGATGTACATTATATCCTCGACTTATTTTATAACTGGAAGCTTTTACCTTTTGACCTCTTTCACTCATTTCAACTACCTCCCCCAACCTTCACCCCGGCCGCTTCTTTCCCCCCACCTCTTGCAACCATCAATCTGTTCTCTATATCTGTGGGCTTGGTTTGTTGTTTGAATTCCACATATAAGTGAGACCATATGGTCTTTGTCTTTCTCTGTCTTTGTATTTCTCTTAGGATAATACCCTCTAGGTCTATCCACGTTGTCACAAATGACAAGATTTCTTTCTTTTTTATGGTTGAATAGTATTCCATTATATGTATATACCACATCTTTATCCATTCATCCATTGATGGGACACAGGTTGTTACCATATCTTGGCTGTTGTAAATAATGCTGCAATGAACATGGGGGTGCACATATCTTTTTGAATGAGTGTGAGTGTTTTTATTTTCTTCAGACAACTACCCAGAAGTGAAATTGCTAGGTCATATGGTATGACCATATGGTCATATGGTTCTATTTTTAATTATCTGAGGAACCTCCATACTATTTTCCATAATGGCTACAGAAATTTACATTTCTACCAGTAGTATACAGTAGTTCCCTTTTTTTCACATCCTCACCAACACTTTCTATCTCTTGTCTTTTTGATAACCATCCTAATAGATGTGAAGTGATATTTCATTGCAGTTTTGATTTGCATTTTGCTGATAATTAGTGATGTTAAACATCTTTTAAAAAATTTATTTAGTTTCAAGTATACAGTACATTGGTTAGACATGTATATAGTTCATAAAATGATCCCCCCAATTGCTCCCTCCCTCCCCTGACCCCTCCAACTAGCCAACATGTTAATGCTATCAGCTTCTAATTTGTACTTCTTTAGCCCTTCACTCCCAGCCCCCCAAATCTCCCTCCCCTCTGTCCGTCACCAAATCATTTACTATATTTGTGAGTCTATTTTTGATTTGTTCCTTTTATTCCTTAGATTCCGCATGTAAGTGAAATCATATGGTGTTTATCCTTCTCTGTCTGACTTAAACACCTTCTAAGTCCGTCAAAGCAGTATATTTTTCCATCACTTTCCTTTTAGTCTGTGTGTGTCATTTAATCTGAAGTGAGTCTCTTATAGGCAGCATATAGGGGTCTTGTTTTTTTTATCCATTCATCCACTCTATCTTTTAGTTGGAGCACTTAATTCTTGTTCATAGGAATCTAGTTGTTACCATTCTTTATTCCTGTTTTTGATACATATATATTTTTTTCTTCTTAAAGAAGTCCCTCTAACATTTCCTGTAATACTGGCTTGGTGGTGATAAATTCCATTAGCTTATTTTTGTCTGGGAAGCTCTTTATCTGTCCTTCAACTCTAAATGATAGCTTTGCTGGATAAAGTATCCTTGGTTGTAGATCCCGGGACTTCATTATGTTGAACATTTTGTGCCAAGCCCTTCTGTCTTGTATAGTTTCTTTTGAGAAATCAGCTGCCAGCCAGTCTTATGGGTATTCCCTTGTAGGTAACTATCTGCTTTTCTCTTGTTGCTTTTAGGATTCTTTTTTTGTAGTTAACCTTTGGCATTTTAATTATGATGTGTCTTGGTGTGGACCTCTTTGGATCCCTGAGTTTTGAAATTCTCTAAGCTTCCTGGGGTTGTATGTCCATTTCCTTCAGCAGGTTAGAGAAGTTTTCCATCATTATTTCTTCAAACAGCTGTTCGACATAACTGATTTTCTTCAGTTATGCTGATCAGATGGATATTTGTACCTTTGATAGTGTTCTATAGGCTCCTTAAATTATTTTTATAGTCTTGGCATCTTATCTTTTGCCATTCTACTTGCATGTCCTTGGCTTTCCCATCCTCTAGATAGGACATTTAATCTTTTTCTTTATTCACTTTGTTTATTCCTTTCTTTATTTCATTTAATATACTTTTCATCTCAGATAATGTGTTCTTCATTTCAGACTGGTTCCCTTTTATAATTTCCCTTTCCATTTTTATGTTTTTTATCTCTTTGGTGAAGTTCTCACTGAATTTATCTACACTTCCCAAAAGTTAATTGAACATCTTTATAACCAGTGTTTTGAACTCTGCTTCTGTTAGATTACTTGACTCCATCGTATCTGGATCTCTGTTCTGTTCTCTCATATGGTTTCCTCTTCTTTGTCTTCCCATTTTGGCTGCCTTTCTGTGTCTGTTTCTATGTACTAAGCAAAGCTCCTAAGTCTCCCCATCTTATTAGTGTGGATTTGTGAAGTAGGTGTCCAGTGGCACAGTCCTGAGAGGGGTTCAGCTTCAGGCCAAACTTAGCCCAAGCTTGTGCCCCTCTGGGGCCACCTTTTAAGATTCAGCAAGCAATCCACAGATGCTGTGCTTATAGTTGCCTCAAAAGACCACACCAGAAACCGAGGCCACCTGCCTCCAGTGTGAGTCTAGGCGCTACTCAGCAAGTAGCACCTGACATGCTGAGGATATACTTGGATGTGGCTTGGGTGGGGCTGTGAGTCAGGCAGAGCGACCTCTGTTATTCAGTTTGCTGACATCTCTGCTATGGTGGTGTTGTGTCCATGCACTGGGCGGGGGGGGGCTCAACAGAGGAACAATGGATACTGCCAACACTTCTGTACAGAGCGAGTCTCACCTAGGCCCTTACTCTGACAACGTCTCCCTGTAAGCCCCTGGTGCCCCCTGTGCGCAGCTGAATTGGCACTGGTGCTCAGAGCAAGCAGGTCCATCACTGCAAAAGTCTGCTTGTGGATGTGGCCCCTTTAAGAGGCTTCTACCACTGCTGCTGTCACAGCCTCTGTTTCACTCAGCCAGTTGGGACTGGACAGCCCCATGTCCTGGCCCCGTCCTACCTTCTGCCATTGCAGGGTGATTTCTTGGAATTCTCCTTAGTTGCATGACTTGTTGATCTAGATCCCAGGAGATTTTTCCTTGCTGTTTGCTCCTTGTTTCCATCACTACTTTGATTTGGTCGCCAGAAGGATGAACAGAACCTCTATCATCTATGCCATTTTTTTTTTCCTCACAAGCATCTTTTTATGTACCTGTTGGCCTTATGTATGTCTTCTCTGGAATATAATTATTTAAATAGAGGTTATTTGTTTTGTTTTGTTTTGTTTTTGCTATTGAGTTTATGAGTCCTTTATATATTTTGGCTACTAATCCCTTATCAGATATATGATTCGCAAATATTTTCTATACTCATTGATTAGGTTGCCTTTTCATTTTGTTGATGAGTTCCTTTTTCTGTGCAGATGCTTTTTGATATGGTCAGACTTGTTTTCTTTTTCTTTTGCTGCTTTTGTTTTTGGAGCCAGATCCAAAAATTGCATCACCAATATTGATGTTAAGGAGATTCCCATCTGTTTTCTTCTTGGAGTTTTATGGTTTCAGATCCAACATCAAGCCTTTAGTCCATTTTGAGTTTATTATTATTATTATTATTATTTATTATTTATACCTACAGCACCTGGTCTTCCTAGGTGGTCTCCCATTCAAGTACTAACCAGGCCCAATCCTGCTTAGCTTCTGAGATCAGACATTGGGCTTGTATTATTATTTTTTTGTGGTGTAAGACAGCCATAAAAGTGGCTGTCCAGTTTTCCCAGCACCATTTATTGAAGAGACCATTCTTTTCCCATTGTATATTCTTGGCTCCTTTGTTGTAAATTAATTGACCACATATAAGTGATTTTATTTCTGGGCTATTTGGTTCCATTGAGCTATGTGTGTTTTTATACTCATACTATATATACTGTTTCGATTACTATAGCTTTGTAATATAGTTTGAAATCAAGAATTATGATGCCTCCACCTTTGTTCTTTTTTCTCAAGATTGCTTTGGCTTTTCAAGGTCTTTTGTGGTTTCACACAAATTATATGATTGTTCTATTTTAGTGAATAATGCCATTAGAATTTTGAACCTGTAGAGTGCTTTTGGTAGTGTGAACATTTTAACAATATTGATTCTTAATTCTTCCAATCTATGAGCATGAAACGTGTTTCTATTTATTTGTGTCTTTTTCAATTCCTTTCATCAATGTCTTATAGTTTTCAGTGTACAGGTCTTTTGCTTTCTCGGTTAAATTTATTCCTAGGTATTTTATTCTTTTTGATGTAAATGTAAATGGGATTGTTTTCTTTATTTTTCTATTTACCAGTGTATAAAAATGCAACATATTTTTGTATGTAAATTTTTCTATCCAGCAATTTTACTGAATTCATTTACTAGTTCCAACTTGTGTGTGTGTGTGTGTGTGTGTGTGTGTGTGTGTGTGTGTAGAGTCTTTAGGATTTTCTCTATATAGCATGTCATCTTCAAATAATGACAGTGTTACTTCTTTCCAATTTGGATATTTTTCCTGTTTTTCTTTTTGTGGGCTTTGGTAGATTACGACTTTCAGGAAATTGGTCCAATTGATCCAGGTTATCAAATTTATGGGCATGGATTTTTCCATAATATTCCTTTATTATTCCTTTAATGTCTATTATGTCAGTTGTGGTGACCTCTTTTTTATTTATTTATTTATTTATTTGATATTAACAATTTGTCTTCTCTTTTTTCTTGTTTACTCTGGTTAGAGGTTTATCAATTTTGTTGATCTTTTCAAAGAATTAGTTTTGGTTTCATTGATTTTCTGATTGATTTGTGTTTTGTTTCTTCTGACTCATCTTTCTCTAGTTCCAAAGGTGGAAGATTATATTATTGATTTTTAAATTTTCTAATGCACATATTCAATGCCACCAATTTCTCCTTGAACACTGTTATTGCTGCATCTCACATTTTGATATAAGACATATTTTCATTTTATTGGATGAAATATTTAAAGTTTTTTTCTTTGGACTTCTTTGATGTGTGCATGTGTGTGTTATTTAGAACTGTGTGGTTCAATCTTCAATATTTGGTGATTTTCCAGGTATCTTTATGATACTGATTTTTGGTTTAAATCCATTGTGGCCTGAGAGCATACTCTGTTGTATTTCTATTCGTTACATTTTTCGGGTGTATTTTATGTCCCAGAATGTGGTATGTTTGGTAAAGGTTCCATGTTATCTTGAGAAGAATGTTTATTCTGCTGTTGTTAGACAAAGTGTTCTATAAATATCATGTAATACCAGTTGGCTGATGGTACTGTTCTCTTCAATAATATGTATATTGATTTTCTT
Organism: Eidolon dupreanum; assembly: GCA_028627145.1. Taxonomy (NCBI): domain Eukaryota; kingdom Metazoa; phylum Chordata; class Mammalia; order Chiroptera; family Pteropodidae; genus Eidolon; species Eidolon dupreanum. The sequence continues at coordinate 30,295,251 of CM053512.1, read as the reverse complement.
CCTGCTGGATCTGTCAATTACTGATAGAGTGATGCTGAAGGCCTCAGTTGTAATTGTGGATTTGTCTGTCTTACAGTTCTGTACATTTTTGTATCAGTTCTTTTGACAATATGTTGTTCAGCGCATATATATTAATGATTATGTCTTTCTGATATGATTGCCATTTTTATAATGTTCCTCTGTAGTTTGCTTCATGTGAAATTAATAATTATTTTAAAGTCATAGCCTAGTCATTAAAAAAATCTCTGCCATACCTGTCTTGTTTTGATTTCTTCGTCTCTTCAGAATGTTTCTCTTGCCTTCTAATTTTTGGTTAAAAGGTAAATAGGCCTTTAGTGTGAGCTTTCATTGGTTCTTGAATAGACATTAGACTGCTTAACGTTCGCTGTAGCTATAGGTGCTGGAGGCTCAATATCCTCTATTGTCCTTGTATTTTTCTCCCATGGTGCATTTGCATATCCCTAGAAACTCATTCTTTTTTTTCTTTAAATTTTTAAAAATTTATGTATAGTTGGTATAGAATATTAGTTTCGGGTGTACAAAATAATGATTTGACATTTATACTGAATTTTTTTTTGAGGTTGAGAACATGTCAGTTTTCTTTTTTAAATTAAATTTATTGTGGTGACATTGCTTAATAAATTATATAGGTTTTAAGTGTACAATTCAATGATACGTCATCTGTATATTAAGTAGAGTCTGTTGTGCAGCTCTCTATTTTAATTCACTGCTATTATAGTGGGGCTCTGATGACATGGTGGTAAGGTATTTGGAAAGAAAATGTTCTATTATGTTATGATTAAACCTGCAATGTTTTGGTGGGACAGAATCCCTGGCTATGAAAATCAGAAAATGTTTTCTGCCTTTATTTTACCTCTGCTTTTGTCAAAGAGGAAAGCTAAAGAGGGCTAGAGTTATCTAACTGCTCTTTTCCCAATCAGATAAGTCTTTGACAAATTAGTTTTCTTTGAGGGGTAGCTGAAGTTATGGAGACCAGAATGCATTGTATGTATATCAAAATATATTCCCATTTCCTGCATAAAGTATGAGGTGATTTTTCCCAGTCTTTATGGTGAGAACCTGATTTGGCTTCTGCAAAAAGAATTCATTCAACAGTAGAGGGTTTCCAGACCTTTTAATTCTCAAGCTACTCTGTACTGTGTCTCCAGCAATTCATCTATTACAGTTTTTGTTCCTACAGATTACTGGCTTGAGTGGCTTCTGCTTCTGGTTTATTACTCAAAAACACTTTTCAGGAGAGTACAGCAAGTGAAAACAGGTACAAGTGACTGCAACAAAGGAGTGAGACTGTGTTGGCCTTTAATGTGTGAAGCCATTGAGGCTGAGGGTTTTTAAGGTTTGACCCTACTATCCACTGGTACAAAAAGAAAAGGGGCATATGTGAATCTTCTTAACTCGATTGCCTGTTGTGGGCCAGAGTGAGTGGGTATCTAAAGCCAATTAACAGTCAAACATAAAAAATGGAGTCAGTATCTTTATTAAAGTTTACTACTGATGATTGACTGAATTCTGCTACATCTCATTTACATGAATTTAATTTTGAATATGAATTTTAAAAGCTATGTGAAAAGCACAAGCCACAGTTGAGGAAGCCTTTTAAGTTATCAGTGGGGTTCCAGAGTTGTTCAATTACTTTAGTAATGTTACTAGTTTTCATCTGTGGTCTTATTTGTTGTGTTACAGGTGGCACCTTGCCAGTGTAGCCTATCCACATTCAGCAAGGGAACAGAATTTTAAGGGAACAGAATTTTCTCTGGCTGCTAATAGTCCAAAGCTAAGTGTTCCATCATCTACCATGGCTGCAGGAAATTTCTCTTCATGGACAGCCTCTAAAACATTAGCTGTCTGCTGTATGTTTAGAGTGTTCTGGGTATTTCTTGGTGGGATCAATGATGTTTGTTGGATGGCAACACGTGTCAGTACCAGTGACTCCCACGACAGTATTTGTATGAGAGCAATTGGTAGGAAAGCAGTATATTTGTGTTGAGATGGGCCTGAAGGTGTTTTGAAAGTGTGTGTCCAAAATGAAATATTGACACCTAGAGTACAGAATATAGGTGATGTTAGGAGGAAGGTCCAGGGGTGGGATAAAAGGGTATGCTACTGGACACTATTAAACAAAAGGTCTGTGATAATGACCATTCTGACAGAAATATTTGGTATAAAAAGGCCTCTACTTAAGTTGATCATCAGGCTTACTGGCAATGGGTCCATACATGCAAGCTGGTGGGTGTCTAATGCCTCAAAGAGCATAAGGCTTATTTTAGAGGTTAGCATGGTTTGTCTTAGGAAGCTGTTCTGGCTTTGCGAAAAGGGCTGTAGCCTGGGGTCATAAGAGGCCAAAGTCCCACTGAATGCTTTTTTTTTTTTAAGAACCCACTATTGTTTGAAAAATGAGTTGATCACATGGATGTCTAGAATGTCTTGGTGAATCCTCACGTTTTGGCCTCATTGGTGGCAAGTCTGATAGGATAATATGTCTATATAAGCACATACCATGGTCAGAGCATAGCAAGTAGCCCTGCAGATCGGGCAAGAAGCCCTATAAAGTCTATTTTCCACCAGCTGTTGGGACCCCTTCCTCAGCTTGGGAATTATGTCCATCAGTATTACCAATGACATTTCCCCACCCCCATCAGGGCCAAGGGACAGTCACTGTTAGCCACAGCAAAGGGGACAAGCCCCTGACATTCTGCCTAGAGCTTCAGGTAGAGGTCTCTAAATGATTTCATATTTCTTAGGCTCACAGACCAAAGTTTAGACCCTCAGGTCTGAGGTACTGGTATTCATCTCAGAAATTTGACTGTCACCCTGAGCACTGAAATGAACATCTTGTTGAGGTTTAATATGCAAAGTTAGGAGTCACCTTGACTGGGTAATTTTGAAGGGTGACCTTGGATAAGGAGTCCTTGTTGCTATTGGTGGGCCCAGACGCAAGATCATTGGCAATGGCCAAAGGATCTGTCAAAAGTGCAGGGGAGTTTGGCTTTTGACCAGGGCATCTTTTAGTGCTGGCATGCCCTCCAGAATGACTGAGCTGATGCTGGGGTGCTGTCTTTGATCAGGAAAGCCTGTTTGATCTGGGGCCAGAATGCAGCACCTCTCCATTGGGCTCCATCAGGTCTGGTGGCACATGGCCCCATAGAATATATGAACTCTCCTAGTCATTCACATGACCTCAAAGGACTCACCAGATGGCTGAGTCTAGAAAAGGGATGACCTCCTCCAGAACTGCATCCTTCTGAGGACAGGGGAACACACTTCTTTCTGTAGGGCGGATAAGCTAGAGGTCCCATTTTCTGCTCTATCAGTGAGGAGCCTTCTGTGAAGTAAGCCTGAGGGGTCCAAACTTGATTATTACTCAAGGGAAAATGAAAGGCTGCCTACATTGGATCAGCAGCTTATGAACTATGAAAGCCTCCATTTACAAGATTTTTTTTTTTTTTTTTTTTTTTTTTTTTGCCAGCAGTGGCTGCTCTAAATGTGGTTAGCACCAGGCTAAGAATTCTATGGCCGTCATGGGTGAGTCAGAGATACTGGGAAGCACGACAGGGAGACACTAATGGACTGCCCATTATATTATCAGATTCTAGAGCCATTTGTTTCCCCAAAGTTAGTCAATTTTTAGTTATTTTGTGACTAAGCAAGTAGAACTGATTGATTATACAATCCCTAGGATTGTTGTGGCTGAGGGGCATATGTCCCTCTCACTTCACAGCTACCTGGAGTTGTCACAGGGAAATTTTCCTGAGTAGAAACAGGTGTAGATTTCTCAAGATGGTTCCCAGTAAGCAGGCAGAGTAGGCTTGATTTGGGGAACTGAGAGCTGTCAATAACCCCAAGATAGCCATGGAGAGACATGATGCTGATGATGCCAACAAATTACGATGCTCCTGGGGGGAGAATTAATGTGCCTTTAGATTTCAGAACTGCAGTATTCCCAAAGATCTGACCAAGGAACCTGATTAAGGTTCTGGGAGGGCTCTCACATCTCCTGTTCTGAGAGGTGGGCAAATAAAGCTCTAGAGGGTGTTTTTAAAATTAAGATGGAATTTCAAAAAAGGCTTGTTGGGGACAGAGTCCTCCTTTCCCAGTCCTTTGATTCTTCCTCAGTTGTATCTGAAGGTGGTTGAAAGAAATATTGCACAAGTAAAAATCAAGGTTTAGCAAAGTTGAATATTCTTCAAACATATGAAAGCATTTTTGTTTTCTATTAATAATTTTGAGTATATACACGTACTATTTTAAACATGGTTCTGAGTTTTCACAAATGTATACTAATACTACTATCAAAAATAGAGAACACTCCACCCCGAAAGAACTCTCGTGATGCTTTGTACTAAATGCCTTCACCATCGACTGATTTAGGTGTTTGCCTTTTCCAGAAAGTAATAGAAATAGAACATATTGCCATGAGTCATTTGTGAAATTTTGTACTATATTTGTAAAAGTGCATAAGTTCTTGCAGTGTTCTCAGTTTACAGTTTTGACAGTGCTCAGTTAATTCAGGTGGCACACATTAGGCTTTCAAAATCAAGAGATTCCAGTACTGTGCGCTCTATGAGTTTGGGTAAGAACCTGTTCTGTGCTGAACTTTCTCATTTGCAAAATGGAAAGAATTGACTGGCAGGGGCATCAATAATAATTATGAAACGACAATCTCTACAGTGCTAAGCAAACACAGGCTGGCACTAAAAGATGAAGAACTGGCTTTCCTTTACTCTTTAATTAAACTCAAAGCTGTTACTTTTGTGTTCTGGTCTATAACATGTGCTAGAAGTCTGAACATATGGAAATGATACCTGTGAATATTAGATGGGCTATGGCACTTTGTGGGGCAATGAAACAAAAAGTTTCCAACTACTTCTCACAGAAAGGCATTAAAAATTCCCCATATCTCCTTTTACATTAGAATATTACTCAAAATGATACCCTCTCTCTGCTGCTCACCTAAATTATTATTCCTTGGATGATTGTCTTCTAAACATCCATAGCTCTTTCTAATGTTTTTACCAGGAAATGAGAGCAGGCTTGCATAAATATCACTCTATTCACAGAATAAATTCAGGATGAATTAGAACAGTGCAGATAAACATAACCTTTTCTCCACTTGGGAGGAACTCCAGGGTTTAACGATGTATATGTTGTGTCAGTTGGTATAGGAACAAAATGAAAATGCCAAACACTATAAAACTTTGAAATAGCTAAAGATGAATTAAAATTCTCTTAAATGCTATCAAACACAAAAAGACATAAATGGAAGCCTGAAGTCCCAGATACTCATGTCTAAACTCACAATAACACATTACATATAGAAAGCTGCAAAAAACAAAGATGAACCATCTCTGTAACTTTAAGGAGAATCTTTACTGTTAATCACAGGAATGCAGGGCTTTCTACACTGTTGTCCTCTATTTACTTCCATACAAAAGCAGTTCCTGAAGCATTGTTTAAGGTGTAGATGTGGCAATTCAAGTGACTGGCAATGGCACTGTCACTAAGGCTACCTTCACAGAAAAAAAATATATGACATCTCTGCCTACTTAACGTCATTTAGTTTACATTCCATCAAAGCCCTTATATCCATCTTATAAACCAAAGTTTTACCATTTGTTAACCATCTCTTCTTCCCACCAAAGAATGAGCGCCAAGACTGCAAGAACTTATGTCATGCCTCTACAACCAAGCCCTACAGTGCCTTGCTTACTTGTGCAAAATTGAGTGTGTTTTGGATCTAGTGTCTGGAAGATGAGACATGTTAAAAAATTAGCATCAAGAGTATAGTCTCTGAACAAGAAAGGCTTCATTGGAAGGGTAGTCCCGTCTTTCTCCCTTGCTCGGTTTGTGTTCTCTTTCAACTTACTTAAGCATACAGGCCTCAGTTGAATCATAAAGGAGATATTAAAGGTTTTATGTAATTTACTAAGAAGTGAATGTGTGTATTTTCACTGAAGTACGTCCATCCAAAACACCACAGGAAATGTGTCAGTATATTTAGGTAATTAGTAGGAAAACCAAAACCTGTTCCAGTGGACTGAGAGGTTGGCCCTGCATTCTCTTATTGTGTTGATGAGAAAAATGTCAAACACTTTTAACATCAGATAAAGGTATTCAGTGATCATGATGGATCAAGACAAAAATAAAGGTATTTTGTAACCATATCTTTAAAACTGGTAAGAGAAAATTCCAAATCATAAAAATGACCAAAATTCTATCCTTAATGATGACCTACTGAAGCTTCTTATGAATTTAGATCTACTACATTGTTTTTGCTTTCTAGAAAACAAGTTATGATAACCAATGAGAATTCAGGTCACTTTCTCAAAGCATGTATCTAGAAACATCTTGCTTCCTTGAATAGCAATTGAATCACTTGTAAAAGCCCAAATTATGCCATTTTGAGTACCCTCTTACTGGTACTCAAATCCTAATCATTTAGAATTTGAGTCTTTCTTTTTTATTTTTATTTACTTTTTCCTTCTTCTCCGTTGTAGTCATTCTTAATACTACAATATACACCACTCACATTGACTGCTGGTGTGATCTTGGTGGGTTTTGGTGAGACAGCAGTGACAAAAACAAATGAATGAGAAATTAGTTTCAAGACAAAAACTACATAATTTTAAAAATACAAGTTACCTGAGGATAAAAATAACTAAACATGTATACACATGGTAATATTGAGTATGTCTAACTATTAACTTGACAAAATTACAAATTGGTCTAAAAATCCAGTTATAATAGGATATTTTAATATACGTGTTCAGGGAATGAAAGTCACAATAACTGTTATTACATACAAATTATATAAAACAGTTAATATTTCTAAGAGCTACAGAAAATTTTGTTTGAAAAAAATACACCGTTTTTAATCACAAACACACAATTGAAAACATACTGCAGAATTATGTACAGCTGTGAGCAATGGGAAACATCCATATCTGCTTGATGAGAAAGGTGCTTATTCTCACACAGATAGAGTGGGTTAGAGAAATCACTACACAGTGCAGCAGAGGAATGAACTCCAACATGGTTCTTTTGGATGGCACCACTGCAGCCGTCACAGTGGAATCAGGAAAACATGGTCACTAGCAGTATTATCAGAACAAAGCGTTTACTACACAAATCAGACCTTATACGAATGCAATCTAAAAAGATATAAGTCCACGCATCAAAAGATACTCTAACATTAAAATTCAAATTTAGTTACCTAGTGGATACATGAAAGATCGGAGTAAAGTCCAAACGATGATGGGTCTTGGGTGTGAAATTTATGAAGATATGTATGGAAGTCCACACCTCTGAGAAAATGGAAGATGGGCAGTTGATTGTGGTTTTGAGGATACTTTTGATTGGCAGAACAAGGAATCAGGAAAGCAGGTGTCTTCCAAACTCCTGTGCATCTGCCTCCCTCCTGCGGTGGTTCCAAAACTAGACTGTTTCCTGTACCTCTGCATTTCAAAGCTCACACAAAGCCATAGGTGAGTTTCTAACATGGGACCATTAAAGGTTCTAGGTGTCACGTTACCCAGGTAACAAAACACAATTTAGGAAAAAGAATTCTGTTTTATTATCTAATAGTAAGTCTGTCTTAATGCAAAGTCTACTATTCAAATCCTAGTCCGAAACAATAATAAAGAATAAAAGGCAAAAAATGTAAATACAGTTGACCCTTGAACACTGCAGGTTCAAAGTGGGTAGGTCCACTTATTCATGTACTTTTTTTCAATTGACAGCAGTTCAATCAACCCACACAGTCCAAAAGTCAACTCTAGGGTTGGAAATCTGTGTATGTGGAAGGCTGACTAGTTATATTTGGACTTTCAACTGTGTGGAAGGTCAGGGCCCATAATCTCTGCATTGTTCAAGGGCCAACTGTCACTCATATGAGACTATACCCTGTGATAAGCTCTGCATTCTTTATTAGTAAAAAAAGAAAAAAAATGGGGTAAGGGTTTTCTGGCCAATACAAAAAAGATTTTTCTCATAGAAAAAAAAAAAAAGATGGAGTATGTAATTGGTAAAAGACATCCAGTACATGGCACAGGAGGCCTGTACGAAAATCCCAACAAATACCAAAATGTCATTTATCAGTAAGCCCCTTACAAAACAATCAAAACATAAAAAATAAAAACTACCTGCATATTAGAAATATATTACGATTCACCTATAGATCAAACAAGCTCCAAAATCGAAAGAGAAAAATACTATTAACTGATTTAAGAAAAAAGACCTATTAATCTTTGTAGTATTGTGCAGAGCATTATCTCAGTATTCACTTTTGGAATGAAGTGGTTAATATACACAGTTCAGACATCCACCTTAACGAGGCACTGATAAAGACAATATGTAACTTATAATGATTGATGGTATAATTTTCTGGAACCTTATACATGGATGAATTTGTATCAGGCTTTCTCTTATTTTTATTCATAGGACTGAATTCCGGTGGGAATTTTCATTATATTAGGATGAAGGCCAACTGATGTTTTTTCCACACTGCTTACAGTCAGGAAGTTTTTTCTTCAGTATGAGATCTTTTATGCCTTCTAAAGGAATTGTGGCGACTGAAAGCTTTCCCACATTCTTTACATTTGTATGGTTTCTCGCCAGTGTGCATTCTCACATGTCCTCGAAAGGTAGTGCGATAAATGAAGGCTCTTCCACATTCTTTACATTCATAGGGTTTCTCTCCTGTATGAGTTTTTTCATGTGTTCGAAAAGATGTATAACAACTGAAGGATCTACCACATTGTTTACATTTATATGGCTTCTCTCCAGTGTGAGTTCTTTCATGTATTCGAAACGAACTGGGAAAATTGAATGCTTTCCCACATTCTTTACATTTATAACGTCCATCTCCAGTATGCATTATCATGTGTGTTCGAACACTTGAGGGAGAAATGAAGGCTTTTCCACATTCTTTACATTTATAGGGTTTCTCTCCAGTGTGCTTTCTCATGTGTCCTTGAAAGGTTGTACGATAAATAAAGGCTTTCCCACATTCCATACATTCATAAGGCTTCTCTCCAGTGTGAGTTCTCTCATGTATTCGAAAGGAACTGGGCCAACTGAAGGTTTTACCACATTGTTTACATTCATATGGCTTCTCTCCAGTGTGAGTTCTTTCATGTGATCGAAAAGAACTGGGACAAATGAATGCTTTCCCACATTGCTTACATTTATAAGGTCCATCTCCTGTATGCATTATCATGTGTGTTCGAATGCTTGAGAGAGAAATGAAGGCTTTACCACATTCCTTACATTCATAAGGTTTCTCTCCAGTGTGAATTCTTTCATGTATCCGTAAACCTAGAGGAGAACAGAAGGTTTTTTCACACTGTTTACATTCATATTGTTTCTCAGAAGTGTGAGTCCTTTCATGTCTTCGAAAGGAACTAGGACAACTGAGGGCTTTACCACATTGCTTACATTCATAGGGTTTTTCTCCAGTGTGATTTCTTTCATGTATTTGTAAACCTAGAGGAGATCTGAGGTATTTACCACACTGTTTACATTCATAGGGTTTCTCTCCAGTGTGAGTTCTTTCATGCGCTCGAAATGAGGTGGAACAGCTAAAAGCTTTCCCACATTCCTTACATTTATAAGGAGCATCTCCAGTATGAGCTACCATGTGTCTTCGAAAGGTTGTGAGCCATGTGAAGGCTTTCCCACATTCCTTACATTCATAGGGTTTCTCTCCAGTGTGAGTCCGTTCGTGTCTGTGAACAGATTTTCGGTAACTGAAGGCTTTCCCACATTCCTTACATTTATATGGCTTCTCTTCACATTCATGGTATTCATATAGTTTGTATCCAGTGTGAGATCTGATGTGCCTATTAAGGGATGAATGACGCACAAAAACTTTTCCACACATACTACATTTACAAGGTTTTGCTCCAGAAGAAGTTTTCTTGTTCAGATTAAGATCTGGAATCTGGCTGATGGGTTCTCCACAATGACTACCTTCTTTGCTTTCATGAAGTTTTTCTACCATATGACTTCTGTAAAAAATGAAAAACGTTATTAATGATTTCTTCGTTAATTTCAAGTTTACTAGCAATGTATTTGAATTACTTTTTTATAATTTACAACAAAAGTGAAGGTCTTCTGTCCTTTCTGAATTGTTTGAAAGTGAATATACTGAATGCTCCATAAGACAACTTGATAATAGCTATCATGAAAACAGTAATACTAATATATGGGGTTAAGGATAAGTACATTTAAAGAAAGGGTTGTTTTACTTGCTTATTTTAAAAAATTCAAGATGGACTACAATTCTCATGTGGAATGATGCTATCGTGTGACTCACCTTAGTTTTCTCCCGTGGGTTTTGTACCTATCTTCAATGTTATGATCTTCCCATTTTTTCCCTAAATTCAGACCTAGAAAAATAATTCCAAATTATTAGAAAGCATGGAAAAATTATTAGATTCTAGATCCATCATGAGCTGTGACCATGCAAAGTTTATTTACTAATGTATTCCTTTTCCACATTCCACATCTTGAAACAACATTGATACTTGTTTTCTAATTCAAAGTAAGAATATTGTCATCCTTACCTATTGAGGCCAGGTTCCTGAAGGTTTCCCGCATCACAGCTCTATAGAGTTTCTTCTGTGAAGGATCCAGTAAAGCCCACTCCTCCAAGGTGAAGTTCACAGCCACATCCTCAAAGGTCACTGAGTCCTAAAACATTGCAAATATGTGTACAGTATGATGCATGAGTCTGACAGTGCTAGAGAATAATACACAATTTATAGGAAAGTTACATATGATTCTGCAGTCTCTGAACATTTATTTTATGTCTTGGTCCATCATTAGAAGCTTACTCTGTCCACACTTACTTCCTCATAAATTTAACAGCAACATGAATACATGCAAAGTAGTCATTCATTTTTACCATGATCACTTTAAATATTATTGCTGTCTAATAGAATCTACAGTACTTTGGAGAAACAAGAGAAATGCTACAAATAAAAACAAACATTATTTTAATTACATCAATTCCTTGTGAGAAAAATTCTCTCATCTCCATCCTCATTACCTACTACTTAATTCAGCACTCCATGATGTAGAGTCAGATCTACATGAAGTTTTAATAAATAAAAACGCAGTGAAAAATAGGAAGCTTTTTCTTCTATTCGTATCATCAAACATGAGAGTCCAGGTGATCTGTGGAAAGCTAACTTGTAACAAGGATTGGTTTGCCAGATTGGCCTAAAGTACTATAGGTCCTTTGAAGTAGCCAGATCCAGATGAGTAAATGAAAGTTTTCCTGTGAAGTAGTACTTTTAACTTCTGTAATATTTATCATACTCAGTCTTCCCATTCTCTCTGTTCCATTTAATGGGACTAGGAAGTTCTTCAGAAGCTAGGGATCAGACTCAGCATAATGTGGCATGCTAATAATGCATGATAACTTAGACCTCCAACAAAAATCCTATACATATGAGCCTTAAAGGTGCTTCTCACCAGTTTTTAAAAAACATGAGGCACACTTAACAGAGATAAGGTAACAGAAGAGCTCTTCCGTCAAACTCTACCAATATACCTTGGCCCTTGCTGACCTAAAGGAACACACATCGGAGCTGCATATTGCAAGGGAGTTCACTGAAGTCCACAATGGTCTGATGGATGGCCCACTATAAAATACATGAAGGATTCTGCAGTGTTTCCCTCCAAAAGAACATAAAACTTTCATTTTCTAATTTCAGGAGAATGTTTCCTGACCAGATACTCTAGAGGCAGCCCTCTCAACCTCTCATTTTTAAGCTCCCCTATGGTGCACAGAAGCATAACATTCCATCCCTAGACTGATGCCACCGTACACTGTCAAAAGAATATGAATTTATTACTTCCATAAATGAGGTCTCTGGGGAGTAAGGCAGCCTTCTCACGGCATAAAATGATTCGAAAGAGCAAGGAAAAGCACGTGGACTTTTTTTTGTGTATGTGGTTGTGGGTGGACTAAATGAGTTCACTCACAGGGCCGCAGCTTGCATGGATTCAATCTCCTGCCACTCCTAAAGGAGAAAGCATAAAGGCTTTCTTATCACCTTGCACAGATGTGTGGCACAAGAAGGAGAAGAAATGAGGCTTCAAGCTGTCAGCAGTCAGTCATCAAAAACTGGAGTCAGAGACTTTTTTTTGGGGGGGGGGTCTGTCATATAGTGAACTTAGAAGACACTGTTCCCAACCTCACAAGAAAGCAAAAAAACTTAAAATGAATAACCCTTCTTATGTCTATCGAAGAACTGCGAACATATGAAAGCCAAAACTGGAGAAACAGTAAAGAAGCTATTTTGAAATATGATCAGAACAGTCTACTCTTAACAAAGTTTGTCCTCAAAATAATCTATTTCACCAGGACCAAATGAAAAGCAAAAAAAACAAACAAACAAACAAAAAAAACCCACAATATCCAAGAACTTTAGGACAATTCTCATTGTAAAATAACAGGTATAAAAAACACATAATGGGAATACTTGATAGAAAAAAAAGGGCAAAAGAGAACCAAAAAAAATAAGGAAAGCAGTAACTGCTGAGATTTTCCTAACCATAACAGACAGCAAACTGCAGATCCAGTAAGCTAAGAAAACACAAAACAGTAAGGGGAGGAACAGTTAGCTGCCAAGCAGCCCAGGTTCACAAAGGCTCTGAGTCCTGCGGCCTGCAGGCACCCGCACTCACTCGCCCTGCTGCCACGATGCCCAAGAGGAAGTTCAGCTCCACTGAGGGGGCGGTGAAGGAGGAGCCTAAGAGGAGGTCAGCGAGGCTGTCAGCTAAATCTGCTCCTGCAAAAGTGGAAATGTATGATTTTTTATTTTTAGATTCCACATATATGTGCAATCATATGGCATTTGCCTTCCTCTGACTTATCCACTCAGCACACTATCCTCTAGGTCCATCGTGCAATATCTTTTCCCATCTCATTTAGTCTATGACCTTTTAACCTGAAGTGAGTCTCTTGGAAGCAGCATATGTAAGGGTCTTGTTTTCTTATCCATTCGGCCACCTTCTCTATTGACTGGAGTACTTAATTCTTTTTCATTTAAAGTACTTGTTAATATATATATAGTTATTACCATTCTTTAATCAAATTTTTTCTCCATATTTTTTCTTCTTCTTAAAAGAAGTTCCTCCAACATTTCATGTAATGCTGGCTTGGTGATGATGAACTCCTTTACCTTTTTCTTGTCTGGGAAGCATTTTATCTATCCTTTGACTCTAAATGATAGCTGGCTAAAGTAATCTTGGTTATACATTCGGGGTTTTCATCACTTTGAAAATTTTGTGCTAAGCCCTTCCGGCCTGCAAAGTTTCTTTTGAGAAATCAGCTTCCCATCTTATGGGTGCTCCCTTGTAGGTAACTGCTTTTCTCTTACTGCTTTTAAGATTCTTTGATTTAACATTTGGCATTTTAATTATGCTGTGTCTTGTTGTAAGCCTTTCTGGGTTCATCTTTTTTGGGACTCTCTGAGCTTGCTGTTTACTTCCTCCACCAAGTTAGGGCAGTTTTCCATCATTCTTTTGTCAAATAGGTTTTCAATTTCTTGCTCTTCTTCTCATTCTGGTACTCCTATGATGTGAATATTGTAACAACTGATGTTATCCCATAGGCTCTTTATATTATCTTCATTTTTTTTTCTTGTTGCTGTTCTGATTGGGTGTCCTCTGCTACCCCATCATCTATTGGTGATTCGACCTCCGCTTCCTCTACTATGTTGAGTCCCTCTAACATACTCTTCATTTCATATATTGTATTTGTCATTTCTGACTGGTTCCCCTTTATAATTTCCATCTCCGTTTTTAAGTTTTTTATCTCTTTGTTAAAGTTCTGAGTTCATCTACTCTTCCCCTAAGTTCCTTGAACATCCTTATAACCAGTGTTTTGAACTCTGCATCTAGTATATTGTTTGTCTACATTTTGGTGAACTTCTTGAAGCTTTGTTTTTGTTCTTTCAAGTAGGACAAGTTTTTTTTCTCTCTCCATTTTGGCTGCCTCCCTGTGTATTAAGTAGGGCTCCTAAGTCTACCAGTCTTAGTAACGTGAGTTTATGTAGGTGTGCTGTGGGGACCCTTGGTACAGACCTGAGAGGGTTCAAGCTTCAGGCTAATATCAGCCACAGCCTGTGCATCTCTGGGGCCACCTGGTAAGAGTCACCAAGCAATCCACATATGGCTGACACATGTGCTAGGTTTATAGGTGCCTTGAGGAGTCAAGTATGAAACCAAAGCTGGCTGCTACTAGTGCGGGGTTTGAGGTTGCTCCGCAGGAAGTACAGGGCATGCTGAGGCTACATGTTACTTCTTTGGGTTTTGTAAGCCTTTGAGAGATTTTATTAAAGTTCACAGCAGGAGCCAAGACAGCCTGTTTGTATGGAATAAAATCACTAGAAGCTGCTTGGGTGGGCCCACAAGTTGGGAGAGGGGGCATCTCAGGGAATCCCCTGGGCAGTGACCTGCATTATCCAGGATGATGGTGCCCAAGTCTGTTGAATAGGAGCAGGGAGGGCTCTCAACAAAGGAACAATGACTTCTGCCTGTACCTCTGTCCAGGAGCAAACCGCCCCTCTAGCTCTTGCCCTGAAGCCTGACAGCTCAGCACCTCCCTGTTGTTCCTGGTGCTCCTCAAGCAGCTGCCCCAGGGCTGGAGCTCAGAATGAGTGAGTCTGTCAGTGAGTAAGGCTGGGCACGAGCCCTTTAAGAGAAAAGTCTTCGTTTCACCCAGCCGCAACCTCTGCTGGTTTTCCCCGCCAGAGGTTGTGGGGAGTTCTTTCTGGAACTAAGACCCTGGGCTGGGGAGCCCAGTGTGTGGCCGGGACCCCTCAATCCTCAGGTGGGGGAGGTGGCTCTATAGCCAAGAGAGCCCCTGCGATTCTTGATTGCCACTCGCAGTTGTGAGACTGGGCCATTTCTCATATATCTGCTCCTCCTACCATTTTGAGGTGACCCGTTATTTGAGATGAGGTGACCTAGTTGTAGGGCTTCTGTTTGGCCAGACCTTTGGTGATTCTGGGACTGGTTGCTCTGTAGTTTTGTTATAATTTTGGTGTGGTCGCTAGAGGAGGCATGTACAGCCTTTACCTTCTGTGGCATCTTGAATCTCCTGAAAATATGTGATTTAAGTGACAATTCAAAAGTGCAGGTCTCCAAAACCTCAGTCAGATACGAGAAAACTCAGAAAAGTAGCTTAATAAACTGGAAAGTGAAACTATAATAAAGAACTAAACAGAAATACTGAAACTGAAGAACTCAATAAAAAAATGTGCAGCATAAACTAGGGAGCTTAGAAAACAGAATTGACCAGATGGAGGAAAGAATTGTGATACTGAAAACAGAAACCCAGAAATGCCTGAGATGGGGAGGGGAAAAAAAGAATTGAGAATAAAAAATATATATATGAAAGAACTCTATGAAATCTGACTCAATCAGAAAAACCAATCCAAAAATAATGGGTATACCAGAAGGAGAAGAGAGAAAAAGGAAATAGAGAATTTTTTCAAACAGTCAATGAGAACTTCTGAAATCTATGGGAAAAAACTAGATCCTCGAATCAAAGAAGCTAACAGAATGTCTAATTATCTCAATCCAAAATGGCTTCCAATGCACATTATATTAAAATTGTCGAAAATTAATGGTAACTGATTCTCAAGGCAGCCACAGAAAATGGTAACCTATAAAGGAAATCCCATTAGATTATCATTGGATTTTTAAGCAGAAACCCTATAAGATATAAAACAGTGGAATCAAATACACAAATCTTTGAAAAAGATAAATCACCAACCAAGAATAATTTACCCAGTAAAGTTATACTTTAGAGATGAAGGAAAAATAAAAGTTGGTCCAGACATACAGAAGCTGAGAGAATATTCTACACAAAAGCTGCATTATAGGAAATACTGAAAGAGATTATTCTACCTGAAACAAAAAGACAAAAGGATACAAAACTATCAGTAACAGAGTAGGAAATTGCAACTTTTTTAGATAGGATGTTTAGCACTTAAATATAATGTAAGGGTTAAAAAAACCAAAAAATTAAAATTACTCCAAGTTGAAAATGAACTAAAAGCACAATAATTTGTGACAACAAAAACATAAAAAAGGAGAGACTAAAGGACTACATACGCACAGGGGAATGGGGAAAAGAAGCAATCAAAAGAAAAAAGACCATTGTCTGTGTGAAGCTTTCTTTTACATAAATGTAATTGTAATCACGCACAATCCAGAACTGAGACAGATAACATAAAAAGAGGAAAATTCATAGAATACCAGAAAACTAGAGTAACAAAAACCAAGAAAAAAGAAAGAATAGAGACAAAGAACTACCAGAAAACAATAGATAAAATGGCTATATGAAATCCTCACATATCAATAATCACTCTGAATGTAAATGGACTAAACTAAACAATTAAAAGGCACAGAGTAAGAGGGAACATCAAAAACAAAACCCAAATATCTGCTCTGTGCAGAAAACACATCTCAGATGCAAGGACAAACACGGATTTGTAAAGGGGTGCAAATTGATACTCCAAGCAAATGGTGTCCAGAGAAAAGTGAGTGTAGCTGTACTTATAACTGAAAAGATACATTTCAAGATGAAAAAGGTAATGAGAGACAAAGACAGGCATTTTATAATAATAACAGAGACGATACTTGAAGAAGACATAACACTTATTTATATATGCACCCAGCCCTAGAGCACCAAAATATAAATAAAGCAGCTGTTAACAGAAATACAGAGAGAAACTGACAAAAATGTGATTATAGTAATAAGAGATAGATATAAATACCCCACTGACAACCAGAGATCATCCAGAAAAATCTTATCCAGAAAAATAAGATAATATAGGCTTTAAATGACACATTAGACCAAATGGACATTTATAGAGTTTTTGATCCTAGAACACCAGATTATACATTCTTATCTAGTGCACATGGAACATTCTCATGAATAGACCATATTTTGGGGCACAAAACTAGTCTCAACAAATTTAAGAAAATTCAAATCTTACCAAGCATATTCACCAAACACATGGTTTGAAATTAGAAATCAACTGCAAAAAGAAAGTGGAAAAAACCATGAGTATATGGAGATTTAAAAACGTGCTAGTAAATAATGACTGGGTCAAACAAGAAAGAACCAAAAGATACATAAGAGACAAATGAGAATATTGATGCGACATCAAAATTTCAGTGGTACACAAAAGTGGTAATAAGAGGGAAGTTCCCATCATTACACGCCTACCTCAAGAAACAGAAAAGGCCTCAAATACACCACCAAATAGTTCACCTTAAAGAACTAGAAAAAGAATGAAGTGCAAAATCCAGAAGGAACACAATAATAAAAATTAGAGCAGAATTAAATGAAATAGAGAACAAAAAGACAATTAAAAAATTAATCAAAGAACTGTTCTTTGAAAAGATTAATAAAACTGACAAACTTTTGGTTAGACTCACTAAGGAAAAAAAGGAGAGAAAAGACTCAAATAAAAATCAGAAATGAAAGAGGAAAAGTTATAACAGACACCGTAGAAATATAAAGGATCTTACAAGACTATTATGAAAAACCATACGCCACCAAACTTGATAACCTAGAAGAAAAGGACAAGTTCTTAGATAACCTTCCCAGACTGAATCATGAAGAACTGGAAAATCTAAACAGACCAATCAACAATAAGGAAATTGAAACAATCATCGAAAACTTCCCAAAAAAGAAAAGTCCAGGACCAGATGGCTTCACCAGTGAATTCTACCAATCAAAGATGATTTAATACTCATCCTTCTCAAAATCTTCCCCAAAACTTAAGAGGCAGCAATACTTTCTAATTCATTTTATGAGGCCAACATTACCCTGATACCAACACCTGGCAAGGACAACACACACACACACACACACACTACAGACCAATATCCTAAAAAAAAAAAAAAAACTAGTAAATTGAATACAACAATACATTAAAAAGATAATAAATCATGATCAAGTGGGGTTCATTCCCGGGGTACAAGGATGGTTCAACATATGCAAATCAATGTGAGACACCACACTAACAAAATAAAGGATAAAAATCACATCATATCAATAGATGTAGAGAAAGCATTTTACAAGATTTTCTCAATAAAATGAGTGTAGAAAGAAAATACCTACATATAATAAAGGCCATGTATGATAAACTCAAGGTTAAAATCATACTCAATAGTGAAAATCTGAAATCTTTTCCTCTAAGATCAGGAACAAGACAAGGATAACCACTGTCACTACTGTTATTTAACACAATACTGGAAATCCCAGCCAGAGCAATCAAGCAAGAAAAAAAAATAAAAGGCATCCAAAGTGAAAATGAAAAACTGTCAGTTTTTGCAAATGACATGATTTTTTATATATAAAACTCTAAAGACTCCAGCAAAAAGTATTAAAAACAATAACCAAATACAGTTGAGTTGCAGGAGACAAAATCATCTGTGTTCCTATATACTAACAGTAAAATTTCAGTAAAACAGAATTTCATTTGCAATTGCAAGAACAACAACAAAAACACTTAGGAGTAAACTTAGAAAATGTGAAGGACCTATACACTGAAAACTGTAAGACATTGTTGAAAGAAACTGAAGACACCAAAAAATGAAAAGATATTTTATGTTCATGGATTAGAAGAATCAACATACTTAAAATGGCCACAATACCCAAAGCAACATACAACTTTAACACAATCTCCATCAAAATCCCAATGACATTTTTCAAAGAAATAGAACAAAAAAAATCATCAAATTTTTATGGAACCACAAAAGACCCCAGATATCCAAAGCAATCCTGACAAAAAAAGAACAAAACCAGGGGCATCACACTTCCTGACTACAAAACTATAATAACCAAAATGGCATGGTTATTTGCAGAAAAACAGACACAAAAGACCGATAGAACAGAACTGAGAGGCTAAAAATAAACCCACATATACATAGAGACAAGTAATTTTTGACAAGGGAACCAAAAGCATACAATGAAAGCCTCTTTAATAAATGGTACTGGGAAAACTGGAAAGCCACATACAAAAGAATGAAACCAGACTGCTATTTGTCACTGTACACAACAATTAACTTAAAATGAATCAAAGATCTAAATATAAGACCAGGTATAAAGTATAGAAGAAAACATAGGTACTAAACTTAGGGACCTAGGATTTTATGAACTTGACCTCAAAATTAAGGGAAGTAAGCAAAAATAAATGGGTGGGACTGTATCAAAGTAAAAAGCTTCTGCACAGGAAAAGAAACCATCAACAAGATGAAGAGGTGCTCTTTGAGGAAGATGCAGTAGCAGCTGCAGCTGAGCTTTGTTCTGCTCGCTGTTGCACCTGACTCACCGCTGTTCACTCTCATGGAGGAACAAGTCGGTCAAGAAGCCACGCCACAGCCATGGCTTTTAAAGTTACTGGAAAGACACCTATGGAACTAGAAGTGGCGATTCACCAAATTAGAATTACTCTGACCAGCCTCAACATAAAATCTTTGGAGAAGGTGTGTGCTGACTTGATCAGAGGTACAAAGGACCAGTTCACGTGCCTACCAAGACTCTGAGCATCACTGCAAGAAAATCTCCTTGTGGGGAAGGTTCTAAGAATTGGGGTTATTTTCAGATGAGGATCCACAAGCGACTCACTGACTCGCACAGTACTTCTGAGATTGTTAAGCGGATTACTTCCATCAGTATTGAGCCAGAAGTCAGGGGTAAAATCACCACTGCACATGCTTAAATCAGATCTTTTAATAAACTATCAATTATTAAACAACAACAACAACAACGACGACGATGATGACGACGACGCAACCAACTGAATAGAGACGATACTTGCAAACAATACCTCTGATACGGAGTTAATATCCAAAATATATAAGGAGCTCATACAACTCAACAATAACAAAACCAATGGAATTAAAAAACGAGCAGAGGACCTTAACAGAGACTTTTCCTAAGAAAACATACAGATGGCCAATAGATATAGGAAAAGATGCTCAACTTCACTAGCTATAAGGAAATGGTAATTCAAGACTACCATAGCTATTATGAATAAGACAAGAAATAACAAGTGTTGGAGAGAATGTGGAGAAAAAGGAACCTCTTCTACTGTTGGTGGGATTGCTAATTGGTACAGCCACTATGGAACAGTATGGAGGTCCCTCGAAAAATTAAGAATAGCGCTACCATATAACCTAGTAATCCTGCTTCTGGGTTGCTACCTGAAAAATTTCAAAACATTTATTGGTAAAGATGTATGTACCTGTATGTTCATTGTAGCATTATTCATGGTGGCTAAGAAATAGAAACAACTTAAATGTCCTTCAGTGGGTGATTAGATAAAGATGTGGTACATATATACAATATACAATAGAATACTACACAGCCGTAAAACATGAAATACTGCCATTTGTGACAACATGGATGGATATTGAGATTATCAAGCTAAGCAAATTAAATCAGACTAAAAAAGTCGTGAAGTACATGATTTCACTCATATGTAAGATATAAAACAGAGAGCAACAAACAACACACACAAAAAAAACTCATAGACACAGACAATAGTATAGTGCTTATCAGAGAAGGTGTGAGGTACTGGGAGGTAGAAGAGAGTAAAAGGAGTACAAACACACAATACAATGTACTGATGATGTATTATAGAACTGCATACTTAAAACTTATATAACCTTATTAACCAATGTCATCGCAATAAATTTAATAAAATTTTAAAAATTTAAATAACTGGTTTAATTGAAACCCACAGGATACTTTATCCACTAACAAAATACACTTTTCTGAAGTTCACATGGAATACTTATCGAGATGAACTACCTTCTCAGACATAAAACACACCTTACCAAATGTGAAAGAACAGAAATCATACAGCACATTGTCAGACCACAGTATCATCAATCTAGGAGTAACAGGAAAATAGATGGAAAACTCCTAAAGACATGAAAATTAAACACTTCTAAATAACATACAAGATCAAAAAATTCTCTAGAGGAATTCAAGCTTATTTTGAACTACAGATGCTCCTTGACTTATGATGAGGTTATAGCATAGCTTAGCTTAATCTATTTTAAATGTACTCAGAACACTTACATTAGCCTATAGTCGGGCAAAATAACCTAACACGAAGCCTATTTTATAATAAAGTGGTGAATACCTTATGTGATTTAGTGACTACTGTACTGAAAGTAAAAAACAGAATGATTATATGGGTACCACTTTTACACCATTGTAAAGTTAAAAAGTTTTAAGTTAGGTACCAACTATAAATGAAATGAAAATAGGATGCATCAAAGGCTGTCTGATGCAGCAAAGTAATGCCTAGAAGAAAATTCATACCGCTGAGCAAACAGAGAAGAAGAATGATCATCAATAATGTAAGCATCTCCCTGAGAAAACAATAAAAAAAGAGCAAATTAAACCCAAAGCAGAATAAAAGAAACAGTCCAGTTCAAAATGGTGATGTAAGATCCTGAACTCAACTTCTCCCACAGATGCACTAAATCTACAGCTACATACAGAACAATTTCCTTGAAATAAAACCCTTCTAAAACTAGCTGAGCAGCTCCCACATCTTGGTGAATGAGAGAAAACCCACAGCCAAGCAGGTAAGAGAGGCTGAGACAAAAAGTTTCCATAAACCCCACCCCTGCTGTGGAAACCCATAATCAAAAGGGAACTCAAAATCCCAAACTTCTTGAAAAGCCAAGGTTCTGAACCCCATGCATGTGGTACACCAACTTTTAAGACCTGCATCTGAAGATGAGCCCCCACATCATCTAGATTTGAAAGCTAATGAGCATGCATCCATGAGACCAACAAGGCTACATACAGCAAACTGAGAAACAGTTCTTATAGTGTGCATGTGTGTGGACTCACCCACCCCCCCATGGCACAGCATAGAGGCAGCCAACTGACAAACACTCAGACTCTCTGTGAAGGAGGCTTACCTGCTTACCTTAAATCGTCTGCCTGAGGGGCAGGCATCTACTTTAACACACATCTAGGCGCCTACTGAAATAATTCTTCAAAGACAGAGATCCGCGGATGCAATGTGCCCTCTCCCTCTGCCTCTCTGTAGTTCTCTGGTGTCTTGCAGAAGGAACTCGTATCATTGACTGATGCCCTGATTTTTGCTGCTATCACTTGGGGACACTGCTATATCATCTGGCTCTTGTGGCCAGCGGGGCTTATGTTAGAGGATCCCAAAAGAATGTACAGATGGAGAAAGAGTTCTTAACTGGCTACCACCCTGAGGGCACAGAAGAGAGACAACATAATGTTGGTGGGATGAAAACTGGTGCAGCCACTATGAAAAATAGTATGAATGTTCCTTGAAAAATTAATCAGAACTATTCTATGGCCCAGCAATTCCACTTCTGGGTAATTACCTAAGGAAACAAAAACACTTATTTGAAAAGATCAATGCAGCATTATTTACAACAGCCAAAAACATGGAAACAACCTAAGTGTCTGCCAGTGAATAAGAGGATAAAGAAAATGTGGTATATACATACAATGAAATATTATTCATTATAAAAAAGGAAATCTTGCCATTTGTGACAACATGGATGGACATTGAGGGCATTATACTAAAGTGAAATAAATCAGAGAAGAACAAATACCATATGACCTCACCTATGTATGGAATCTAAAAACAAAAACAAAAACCTGAGCCCTTGGATACAAAGAATCAATTGGTGCTTGCCAGAGATGGAGGGTGGCGGATGGCAGGTGGCGGTTATGGGTGAAGGGTGTCAAAAGGTACAAACATTTAGTTATAAATCATGGGGATGTAAATACAGCATGGTGATTTTAGTTAATAATATTATATATTTGCAGGTTGTTAAGATAGTAAATCTTAAAATTTCTCATCACAAGAAAACAATTGTAACCATGTTATATGATGGATGTTAGTAACTGGACTTACTGTGGTGATATTTCACAACATATATAAATACTGAACTAACATAATGTTATACATCGATTATATCTTGACAAGTAAAATAAAGCGGCAAAAAAATTAGATGCATAAAAATGCAAGAAATTAATAGAGAATATCAAGAAAACTAATTAATATCTGTTTTTTGAAATACTTAATAAAATTGATAAATGTCTAGTTGATCTGAGTAAAGAAGGAAGACAGAAATTACTAATACAGTAGTCTCCCCTTAATCCGCAGTTTCACTGTCCATGGTTTCAGTTACCCATGGTCAACTATGGTACAAAAATATTAAACAGACAATTCCAGAAATTAACAATCCATAAATTTTAAATAGTGCTCTTCTTACTGTGATGAAATCTCATGCTGTTGCTCCGTTCTGCCAAAGACATGAAACATCCCTTTGTCCAGCATATTCATGCTGTATATGCTTCCCACCCATTTGTCATTAGTAGCCATTTCGGTTATCACATCAGAAGATCAATAGTAGCCTTATACTATATTGCAATGCCTACATCACTCACCTCACTTCATCTCATCCCTTAGGTACTGCATCATCTCACATCATCGCAAGAGTGAACCCAGTATAAGATATTTTGAGAGAGATTACATTCACATAACTTTTATGATAGTATGTTATAGTAATTGTTCTATATATTATTGTTGTTGATTTGTGTTAATTTATAAATTAAATTTACCAGTTATGTATACATAGGAGAAAACATAGTATACATAGAGTTCAGTATTATCTGTGGTATCAGGCATCCACTGGGGTCCTACAACATATGCCTACTATATTAAGAATAAGAGGAGAAAATGAAAAAGCATTTGATAAAATACAACACCCATTTATAACAAACTAGGAATAAAGAGAAGTTTCTATTCTCGAAAAAGAACGTCTACATGAAACTTGTCTGTAACATCATACTGAATGTTGAAAAACTAGATGCTTTTCTGGTAAGCGAAGAATCAGGGTAAGAAGTCTCCTCTCACTATTCCTGTTCAACACTGTACTAGAAAACCCAGCTAATACAATAAGGCAAGAAAAAGAAGTAAAAGGTATACAGATTGGGAAGCAAGATATAGAACTTTTTTGCATATGACATAATTTTCTATGTAAATGCCTGAAAGAATCCACAACAGAGATCACTGTGGAAATTAATAAAAGAGTATATCATAGCAAGGTTGAAGGATACACAATTCATTTTTTTTCTTATAGACCCATACAAATACAGTCAACTGATCTGTAACAAAGGACTAAAAGGCAATTCAATGGAGAAAAGAGTCTTTTAAACAGTGCTGGAATTAGTGGTTATCTACATGCAAAAACAAAACAATGAATCTAGATACAGACCTCACATCTTTCACAACTGAGAGATCATAGATCTAAATGTAAAATGCACCAGTAAAAATCTCCTAGAAAATAACACAGAAGAAAATAAAAGTGACCATGAGTTAATTGACAAATTTTAAGATACACCACCAAAAGTAAGATAGTAAGTGTCACTTCATTAAAATGAAATTCTCATTCTATAAAAAACAGTGGTAAGAGAAATGAAAAGATGGGACAGGCTGGGAACAAAATCTTTGCAGAACACTTATCTGGTAAAGGACTAGTATCCAAAATGTCCAAAGAACTTTTAAACTTCAACAATAAGACAGATAATCCAATTAAAAATGGGCAAAAGATCTGAACACACATCACTAAAGAAGATATACAGATGGCAAATAAGCATATGAAAAACAGGTCAACATCAAAGGTCATCAGGGAATTGCAACAATGGCTATCACTAGACACTGATAAAAAAATAGATAAATTCAAAAGACTCAGAATACCAAATATGGTGAAGATACAAAGCTACAGGAATCTTCATTCATTGCTGGTGGGAATGGAAAATGATATGCCTACTTTAGAAGACAGGCAATTTCTTACAAAACTAAACATACTCTTACCATAGGATCTAGCAATCATACTCCTTGGTATTTTCCCAAATGAGCTGAAAACTTATATTCACACAGAAACATACAAATAAGTATTTACAGGTATTTTATTCATAACTGTCAAGACTTAAGAGTTAAGCAAGAATATCCTTCAATAGTAGAATAACCAACATGTGGTATATCCATATAATGATATATTGTACAGAGATGAAAAAAATGAGGTATCAAGCCATGAAAAGGCAAGAAAACTTACAAGTATACTGTTAAGTGAAAGAAGACACTGACAAGGCTACATACTGTATGATTCCAAGTATGTGATAATTTGGAAGAGATAAAACTATAAGCCAATAAAAAGATCTTTGCTTGTGAAGGATCTGGGGCACTGGAGGGAGAGATGAATGGACAGGTGGGGAACATAGAGTATGTTTAAGGATGTGAAACTATTCTATATGATATAGAAATGATGGTCATATGTCAACATACATTTGCCAAAACCCACATATTGTATAACTCAGAATTAAAGCTAATATAAACAGTGAACTTCAATGCATCAATATTGGGACATCATTGTAACAAACACACTACAGTAATACCAGATGTAAAAAATGGTGCAAACTGCGTAGATACAGAGGGTCAAGTGGAAACTCTGTACTTTTTGATTAATTTTTTTGTAAACCTAAAATGGTCTGAAAAAAATGAAGTCTCATCGTTTCACATCTTAAAACACTAGACTTAAAAAAATTAGTACCTACTGAATATTTTAATCCTGTGCATGCATTTAAGAGAAATGGAAATTTATATATACACCATATTTTACTATTTAAAAGTTTGTTTTTAATTAACTTTTGTCACTTTAAATTTAATTTTAAATTAAATTTAACTTTTCTATTTAGAAAATCATTCTAAGATTTAATTCTTTAAATATTAATGGGTATAAAACTGCAAAGCATAAAAAATAAAAATTTTCAAATCTCTAAAAGGACAAGAGACATAGTTTATCCCTCCATTTCACATTGAGGATATTGTCAGAAGTGAGTAGTTTAGGGGTTTGCATTTAATTTCCAAAACCAACTCAGAGTTTCAAAGATTTACATAAGCTCAAGCTGTTTTCCTCCTATCAATTAAAATAGAAATTCGATAGCTTTTTTCTCTCATCAAATAAAATAGAAATTTGTCTAAAGAATAGTATAGCCTTGTCTACGGCCATGCTACCCTGAACAAGCGCGCAATCTCATCTGATCTTGGAAGCTAAGCAGGGTTGGGCCTGGTTAGTACTTGGATGGAAGACCACCTAGGAAGACCAGATGCTGTAGGTGTTAAAAAAAATTAAGGGATTGTAAGATGACAAGGTCCTTGAAATCTGTGACGTCAACCAAGGGTTGTCTTACCTAAAAAAAAAAAAAAGGAATAGTATAGTATAGTATAGCCTTTTAAATATCAAAGTTCTCTAGGAACATACACATAAAAAAAACTAATTGAAAACTAAAAAATATGCCTGAGAACTTAAATATACCCATCTTGGAGTCTGAGATTCTGTTGCCTGAAATGGAACAAAAATCCTGTTTGGTTCCAGGAATTTCTTCCCTTACACATTTATTTCTCAATCAACTTACATTTTCAAAGCCCAAGAAATAAAAAATCTTCCACAGGAAATAAAATTGTGAACTGCTAAAAAAGCCTGCAGATAAATGACTGATATATTCAGTAAAGATACTAAAGGAAAGAAATATAAATATTAAAATCAGCTAAGATAACCAGTCTGCTTACCCACAGTTAGGAAAAACTCACATTCAGAAAGTTGAATACATTCCCAAGCTTAGGTTCCAGGCACACCCCAGTTGAGACAGAACCCCTAAATCAGGTCAGTCTTTTGGGAAGGAGGAGAGGGACACCTGAGCATTTCCAGGAATGAACTCTCTCCTCTCCTCCCCGAGGCTTCCATTCTCATAAGCGAGGAACCTCTCAGCCTAACTCAGTTTAAGTTCTGACCTAAATGAACTCCAAAATTCATAAACCTTTTGTCCAGGAGACAGGACTCCTGGCCTTCAGTCTTTCTCAATGTGCACAAATTATACTGAGTGCACCTATATCACGAATGCGAAACTCAACATGTAAAAAACATTTAGGCCTAAGAAAACCCCCTTTGCTAGCTCAGAGTGGAACCTTGGAGTCCCTGGACTCAGGCCTCTGCTTGCCAGTCACAATGCTTTGGACCATCACAAGTAATTTAAATGACATAAACCAATGTTTCAATAATCCAGCAAAATCACTTAAACTCAGTGTTCGTGTGTAATGAGATAAGAAACTGTAGGGGACTTTTACTAGTTCAGCAAGCCCCGATAGGCCATTTCAAATCACGCAAAGGAAAAGAACAGACCTCACAATATTAATAGTCCCCCCGCTTAGAGGGAAAAAAAGAGAAACAAAAATTTTAAGAAATGTATGTAATAGTGAAATATTTTATTTGGAAATTCACCTCTTCCTCGCCACTTTATACTGTTTCCCAAGCTCTAGTGATTAAATAAATTTTAAATGTATTGAAAAACTAAATCTCAAGTGAAAAAATCTTTTCGAAGCGACAAACATAGGGAGAGGCAGAACTGACCTGGAACTGTGCTGAAAGGACCTATCACCCAGGAAAGTTTCCCAAGAGGAACATCCATCCAACGGACTTCCCATAGGATGTCTGTTCCTATAGGAAAGATAAGATCCTGGGGGGAGAGGAACAGGGATTTCATACAACATATTCCAGGTGGTTGTCTCCTGCTTTCCTCTCAGGTAAAATATCCACAAGAATAAATCTTTGAAAAGTGTCATCCATGGCTCAGTGGATAAATGATAAACGATTAGAATACTGCGTCTGTTTTAAATGCACCACGGAGAACAAACAGTTAATGCTGCTGCTAAGAACTGGAGAGGGGAAGATGGCGCCTAGGAATGCAGGGAAAGATCTGGAAATTTAGGTATTTACTGCCAGCCCCAGGAAGAGCTAGGCTAGGGGAGCGCGGTCGTGGATTTGAGGCCCTGATTCCCAAACAGTTGAAAAATAAGGGGAAGACGAGTCCCGTAAAGGGAAAGGAGGACCTGGGATCCCACAGACCACAGCTACTCCCACGCACAAACCCTGGATACCGCGTCGCGATAACCGTTCTCATTGTGACTGCACAATCTGAGGGAGACGCAGCCGCGCGTGGTGATGGCCGCCGTGGCAGGGCAGAATGCCTGGAGGTCCCAGCTGCTAGAAGGCACGTGCGGGAGGGGGCTGAGGTCCAAGCGGACTTGGGTCTGCAGACTAGATAGTGGCCTCTGTGAGGTCAGTTCCCATCTCAGCTGGTTCCAACCAGCCCCTGTCCCCGTCTCGACACTCGTCTCCATACACTTACCATTTCTCGGTTTCTGGGGTTTCCGGTCATCCACCCTACGACTCCAGCGGCAAGTGCAAGTCACAAAGCTAGATGACGTGCCACAGCCACCTGAGTCCTTTGATGGCAGCAAGAGAGCAGAACGTGGCAAGAAATAAAAGATACTAGCACGCAGTCCACGCTAGCACACCGTTATCGCAGAACTGCCCCACATACGTTACCGATAAACTCTCTGATTGGACAGTTCTCAAGGCCCCGCCCCCTCCTGTCTGAGTGACAGCAGGCCGGAGGTTTCGTCTTTGAGCTGTTGTCTTGGCAGTGGGCCAGAATCTGTCCTCTCCAAGGACACAGCGTTTAACCATAAGGCCGCCAGGCCACTCACGAAACTGTGACCTTCACAAACATGGACACTTAAAAGTGACCTTAACATACACGTATTGATGAGTTTGGCTCCATTTTGATCTTTGACCCGGTTCCAGCGGGGAGACATTGCCCTTCCCCCCAGTCATCTGGTACTTTAAAGAATCCTGTGATCTCAGGGGCACTTGACTGTAGTGGGAAGTTTGAACCTCACAGACCTAGTCTAGGCCCAACGCCAAAGGTACCAGCATGTGTGAAACATATGAAGCAAAGTAATCACTGGAAAACCTTTTCAAAGAACTCCATTAATATCCATTCAGGAAAGGTCAAAGGAGGCAAAACTGAGAGAACACTGTTGAGTGAAAAATAACAGATGGCAAAGGTATAAAGAATAGTCAGGGTAGTAGTCATCTATGGGGCAGGATAGAGATGAGTCAAGGTCTGGAACATCAGGACGAGCTGGCCACTGGCCATTTATGAATCTTGATGATGATTCCAAGGGTGTTTATATTGTCACTACAAAATTGTACAATAACATTGTTTGTATATTATTTTCTGAATATATTTGATGATAAAAATGTTAAGAAGAAATTCATTTTTGAAAACAATATAATGTATCTGTTTGCCCTGTAAAGTGGCAATCATGGTTTTGGCAGCAAAAATTGGTAACAAGCCATGTGTCTATTTAGAAAGAATAGGTTATATAAAACTCATCATCACTTATGCCTTTTAAGAACAAAGGGTGATATCTACTGATATGTAAAGATCTAGAGTATTTATCAACAGAACAATTGAAACACACACACACACACACACACACACACACACACACACACCATGTTATCTCTTCTATAACTGCTTCATGGTCACCTGCAGAGTCAGGTGGGCCCCCACCCTAGGTTTGGTGGACGACAACACATTCCTGTCAGAAACATATGAAAGAGTTTATGACTTCCATAACTGAGGTGTCTGGGGAGAATAGTGCAGGCCTCTCAAGCAGGTGAGAAATGCTTTGTTACAGCAAGGCAAGGAGCCTGGCCTGGGTTTTTATTGAGGTTAGGGGGTGGGCTAGGGTGAGATTTTGCACACAAGGGGAGGGACTTCCAGGGATTTAATCTCTTGCCAGTGCCAAAGGAGTGAGCACTCAGACTTTATCATCACCTTGCACAGATGTGGGGCACAAGGGGAAGGAGGGCTAAACTGTCAATCATTAAAAAATGGAATCAGAGACCTCTGGTTTCTCCTCTGGCATGTAAGGAGCTTAAAAGGTGAAATTCCTATCCCCACCAGAAAAAAACTAACAAACTTAAAATTAAAAACTCAGCTCTATCAAAATATTAATTATAGGGCGAACTGCTGTCTACCAAAATTGAAGAGACAGAAAAATAGCCATTTTGAAATATGCCTGCAATTTTCTGTTCTTCTTAACAAGACCTATCCTCAAAGATTGTTCCAGCAGAACTGGACTGACTGGGATTTTTACCAGCACCAAATTGACACGAGGGTGGGAAATAGGCAACTTGAGTTCTCACTAGCCTTTCTGTCTGACTTAAGTTGATGGCGGGGGCGGGGGAGAGAAACTTAGAAATACTTGTGAGGTTGATAGATTTTTTTAAAAAAACTTTTGACAGCAAATAATGCAGTGTGTTTTCCATAACCACTTCACTTCTCTGACACCAGCTGCATGACATACAGTTCATTTAGATTCTAATACTAACCAGAGTTAACATCAGACTCCATGATTTAAGGACTCAGTCCCAAAAGGCTGTCCCATTTCAGATATGACAGCCGCAAATAGGGAGGTCCAGGGCACACACATTTCTGTATGGCTGACTACAAATTTGAAGGTTCCCTGGACACACCCCATGTTTGTTAATTCAATAGAACAACTCCTAGAACTAAGAAAAGTGCTTTATTATTATTAGTGGATTATAAAATATACAAATTAGTAACAGCCCAAAATATACAAATTAGTAACAGCCCAATGGAAAGGATGCACAGGGTAAAGTGAGGGTGAAAGAGTAGGAGGCTCCACGCCTGCCCCAGGCACGACAGTCTCCCAGCACACTGATGTGTTCACTGACTCAGATATTTCTGAATCCCAAGGTTTAGGGGTTTGGATGGAGTTTCCTCATTCAGGCATGACTGAATCATTGGCCAATGGTGATTAACTCAATCTCTAGTCCTCTTCCCTCCCCAGAGGCTGGGGGCTGGGCTGTAAGTTCTAAACCTCTAATCAAAGCTTGGTCTTCCTGGCAACCAACAGCCATCCTGAAGCTATCTACGGGTGAGTAAACAGTCACTTCAGTAGGACATAAGATACTTCCATCACTTTAGCACCCAGAAAGTCCAAGGTCTTTAAGGGGTCTTTGCTAGGAACTATAGACAAAGACCAAATATCTATCTTATTAGACCAGAAGGTCACGGTGCAGGCCACTGGCCAACTAAAATACTGAGATCAAATGAATCGCAGGACTACAAAACACTTCCTCGCCACCCATAACACAGCACTACATCAGGAAGACTGCTGATGAATAACAGTGGAATAAGCTGAAAGAACTACACATTTAAAAACTTATTTAAGACTATAAAACCTTAAAGAAGACATAGAAGACAAAAGCAAGGACACCTTTGCTTCTGACAGTTATAGCAAATAGTAAACCCAGCCTAAACGCTAGTCAGATAAACATAAAACTTCCACTAAAGGCCTATTTACTTCAGTTTCTTTTACACAGCACATCATGTCAGGCATTCATCATAAAATTAAAAGGCATACTAAAAGAATTAAAAGACACAAAGACACAGTGTGAAGAGAAAGAACAAGCAAAGAACATAATTCATATGTAGTAGGTATGTTGGAATTATTAAACCAGAAATGTAAAACAACCATGATTAATCTGTTAAAAACTCTAATGGAAAGAGTGAACAAGATGCAAGAATAGAGAGGTAATATTAGCAGAAATGGAAACTCTAAGAAAGAACCAAATGGAAGGTACAAGAAATAATAAAAAGAAAAAGAAAAAAAACAGAACAGAAATGAAGAATTCCTTTGGGGAACTCATCAATACAGTGGAAATGTGTGAGGGAAGAATTAGTTTGAAAAGTCAATATAACCTTCTAAATTGAAATTCAAAGATAAAAAATAAAATTGAAAAGGCAGAACAGAACTCCCAGAACTTTGGGACAATTACAAAAGGTGTAACATACACATAATGGAAATACATAAAGGAGAAGAAAAGAATAAATAAATTGACTGTGGGAAAATGATAATTAAACACAGTATGTCTGTTTGAAAGAACCCCTGGAGACCAAGTCACGACTGTTCCCCAATGACTCTACCCGTGGTCACCACACCGTCTGGGGAGACGTGGGGCTGTGGACGAAGAGCTGCCCAGAGAGGGGTCAAGTCGCCGAAGTCGCTGTGTGCAGCGACAGGACAGGACGCCCGGGGTCCTGGCTGCAGGCCCAGCCCCCATGCTGTGTGCTAGAGGAGACTGAGGTCCCAGTGCAGCTCCTGACGGACACGGTGGGCAGACTCAGAAGGTGACAACGGGGAGGCCCGGTCCCGCCACAGCTGGTCCCAACCAGCCCCTCGTCCTCGTCTAGGAACCCGGTCCTGCACACTCACCATTTCCCGGGTCCTGGAGTTTCCTAGCATCGTCCTGCAGCTCCCGCGGCCGCTGAATGTCATAGCGGGACTGAAGCTTTAAGCAGAGACACCTGGACCGTTGACCATTAGCCACAGGTGAGACGCAATCTCAAGAGCTGCCAGGAGCGTCCACGCGGTTTGCAGGGTGTCGCCCGACCCATCTGCACTCTGTGCCCCTGGTTGGACAGTTAGCAAGGACCCGCCTCCTTCATTCCTGGGCGATGATGGGAGGAATTTACTTTTTAGATTGCTGAGCAGAACCAACTTCCGCCTTTGGTCGTCAACACCTCTCCTTCAGGGATGTTGACTTTTAATCAAAACTTGTTTCTGGCCCTACCGGGACAGTGGCTGTCTTCCTGTAGCTCCTTCTGAATACAAGAACACAGGTGTGTGCAGGGAATTCTAGAGTCAGTTTCCGGAGAGAGGGTTGCCCTCGTTCTGTACAAGAGGGACTCCCAGGCCACGCCAGACTGGGACCAGAGTGTCAGAGATCCTCCCTGGGTCAAGGGTTGGCACAGGCTACAAGCCACGCATAGAACTATTACCCATATTTAAGAACACACTTAAAAATTACCTCACTACATAGAACAAAAAGTCTGGCTGCATTTCGTTTTTCTCACTGCCTTCAGTGTTGAGGCTTCCACCCATTCGTTCTCCACCTCCATACATGCAGTACTTTTGTTGCTGGATTCTCCAATGGAGAGACAGCATTGGAAAGCTATAAGCAAGAAATAGCATTTATTGATGCCCAACAAGCTCAGCGAGTTCTTATTCAAAGGCTGAGCCCTGATTGTAACATAACAGGCAGTTTTATACAGTCTTGTTATTCCTACACAGCTACAGAGATAAGGAAGAACATTAATTGGTTGGCAAGCTATGAAACAACTGATGGTAGCTGGAGAGTCCTTGAGGTGGGGGAAGGGAAGTCAAGAAGGAACTCATTGGAGCAGGAAATGGCCAGGCAGGTTTAGGCTGCCACACTTTAGCTGCAGAATCCCATGGCTGTCCAATGCCTTGTCTCTGTTTGGAAGTTGGAACCTGGAAGCCCTCACCTGGACACAGAGACTCTTTTCCAACCAACCATGAGCTATTAGACATGTTCCATAAAACTCTCAGGTGTATATTTTACACTACAAGAAAATTTATTTGTTTTTGAGTGTGTGCCTAGAGATTTTGTAAATGGCTATGATATCCCTGAGGCAACTGAATTCCTGTTTTCATCAATATTAGAAAAAACAAAAAGTTATGTAAATATGAGATGTATTAAAAAACTCAATACACTTAACACATTGGTTGAAAACTCTTAATGTGGCAGCCTGACCCTGCTTGGCCATTTCCTGCTCGAAAGAGTTCATTCCTGACTGCCCTCACCCCTTTCCAAGGACTCTCTGCTGACGTCAGTTTTCTCATAGCTTGCCAACCAATTAGTGTTCTTCCTTATATCTGTAGTTTTGTAGGAATGACAAGACTGTATAAAACTGCCAGTTATGTTACCATCAGGGCTCAGTCTTTGCATAAGAATCTGCTGAGCTGGTGCTGGCATCAATAAATACTGCTTCCTGCTTATAGCCTCAGGGTCCAGTCTCTCTGTTTAACAATCCCACAACACCAATGCATTTATTTATTTGAATAGCTTTATTGATATAGAATGCACACACCATACCATGAACTCCTTTAATGTATATACCTCATTCTTTTCTGTATATTCGCAAATACATATAATCATAACCACAATTTAGGAACATTTTGGTTGCCTCAAAAAGGAATCCCTATGCCCTTTTAACTATCATTTTCTCATTTTTCCATCTTCCTCCTCCAAGCCAGTCATAGCCCCTCTCCAATCTACTTTCTATCTCTATAGATTTCCTTATTCTGAATTTTCATGTGAATGGAATCATAAAACATGTTGTCTCTAAATGACTTCAATCACTTAGCATAATTTTCATAAGAAACATCCAGATAGTAGCATGTATGGATACTGTATTCATTTTTATGGCCGAATAATATTCCTCTGTATGGCTAAAACACATTTTGCTTACATTTGGATTGTTTCCATCATTTGGCTATTATGAATAACATTGCAGTAAATATCCATGTACAAGTGTTTGAGGGAATATATATTTTCATTTTTCTTGGGCATAAACCTAGGAGTGAATTGTTGGGTCCCATGGTAATTCTAAGTTTAAAACTGAGGAACTTTTAGATTATTTTATAAATGGTCGCACCATTTTATTTTCCACCAGCAGTGTATAAAGGTCCAATGTCTCCATATTCTCAACAAAATTTATTATCTTACTTTTTGATTCTAGTCATTCTAATAGTTGTGAAGCGATATCTCATTGGGGTTTTGATTTGCATTTCCTTAATGACTAACGATATCCATCATTATTTCACATGCTTTTGGTCATTCGTACACCTTCCTTGGAAAAATGTCTATTTATATCTGGTATTTTTAAATATTTTTATATTTTTAAATTGTGCTATATAGCTTTTTCTTATTGAGTTATAAGTGCTCTTTATTTTTTTTAGCAACAGACCCATATTTATTTTACAACAAAGATATTTGAAATATAACTTCAACATTTTAATCTGTTGCCACTTAGTGATTTCTCCTGATTTTCATATATTTTAAAATATGTTTAAAGTTTCATTGATAGATTGGGAGAAAAATGCTATGTTTGGTCTTTTTTTTCCTCCTTCCTTTTACTTTTGCTTGTTTTCTTTTTAAAAAATTAAATTTATTGGCATGACATTGGATAATAACATTATATAAGTTTCAAGTATACAATTCTATTATACGTCATCTGTATATTGTGTGGTGTACTCACTACTCAAAGTCTAATCTCCTTCAGTCAATATGTATTTGACTCCCTTTACCCTCTTCATTCTCCCTCTACCCCACTTCCCCTCTAATAACCAGCATTTTGTTGTCTGTATCTATGAATTTGTTTGTTTTTGTCCATTTGTTGCTTTTCCTTTTATATCTCACATATGAATGAAATCATATGGTTTTTGCCCTTTTCCATCTTATTTGGCTTAGCATGATACTCTCAAGATCCATCCCTGTTGTCGCAAATGGCTGTATTTCATTCTTTCTTATGGTTGAGTAGTATTCCATTGCATCTTTAGGTTGTTTCCATGTCTTGGCTACCATGAATAATGCTGCAATAAATGTAATGGTACATATATCTTTATGAATAACTGTTTATAAATTTTTGGGGTAAATTCCTAGAAGAAGGATTGCTAGGTCATATGGTAGCTCTAAATTTTTTGAGAAACCTCCATACTGTTTTCTAAAGTGGCTTCACTAATTTACATTCCCACCAGCAGTGTATGAAAGTCTTTTCTCCACATCCTATGCAACACTTGTTATTTCTTGTCTTATTGATAATAGCTATTCTAAAAGGTATAAGGCGATATCTCATTATGGTTTTGATTTGTTTTTCCCTTGTAATTAGTGAAATTAATCATCTTTTCCTATATCTGGTGGGCATCTGTATGTCACTTGGGAATAGCCTGTTCAGGCCCTCTGATCATTTTTTAATTGGATTTTTTTATGCTGAGTTGTATAAGTTTCTTATATATTTTGCATGTTAGCCCCTAGCAGAGGTATTGTCTGCAAATATCTTTTTCCATTCAGTTGGTTGCTTCTTTGTTTTGTTGATAGTTTCTTTTGCTGTGCAGAAGATATTTAGTTTGATGTAGTTTCATTTATTTCTTTTTGCTTTTACTTCCCTTACTCTTAGGGTCAAGTTCATAAAATGGTCTCTGAGACCATAAGTTTAGTACTTGTGTTTTCTTATATGTATTTTATTGCTTCAGATCTTATATTTAGGTCTTTAATCCATTTTGAGTTAATTTTTGTGTACGATATTAAATAGTACTCTAGTTTTATTCCTTTATATGTGGCTTTCCAATTATCTCACACCATTTATTAATGAGGCTTTCTTTTCTCCACTGTATGTTTTTGGCTCCTTTGTTGAAAATTAGTTGCCTGTATATATTGTGGGTTTGTTTCTGGGCTCTCAGTTCTGTTCCATTGGTCTGCGTGTCTGTTTTTCTGCCAATACCATGCTTTTTAGATTATTGTCATTTTGTAGTACAATTTGAAGCCAGAAAGCATGATACCTCTGGCTTTGTTCTTTTTTCTCAGGATTGCTTTGGCTATTGGGGGTCTTTTGTAGTTCTATACAAATTTGATGCTTTTTTTTTTTTGCTCTATTCTTTGAAAAATACCATTGGAATTTTGATGGAGATTGTATTAAATTTCTATATTGCTTTGGGTAATATGACTATTTTAACTATGTTGCTTCTTCTAATCCATGAACATGGACTACCTTTCCATTTTTTTGTGTCTTCTTCAATTTCTTTCAGAGATGGCTTGTAGTTTTCAGAGCATAGGTTTTTCATTTGCTTTCTTAAGTTTATTCCTAGATATTTTATTCTTTTCATTGCAATTGCAGATAGAATTGTTTTCTTCATTTCTTTTTCTGATATTTCATTGTTAGTATATTGGAACACAATGTTTTTGTACTCTGATTTTGTAGCTTGCAACTATACTTATTTGTTTATTGTTTCTAATAGTTTTTTGATGGAGACTATAGGGTATTCTATATAAAGAATCATGTCACCTGCAAAAAGTGACAATTTTACTTCTTCATTCCCACTTTGAATGTCTGAATGTCTTTTCTTTCTTTTTCTGGCCTAATTGCTCTGGTTAGGACTTCCAGTACTATTTTGAATAATAGTGGTGAGAGTGAGCTACTTTGTCTTGTTTCTGATCTTAGAGAAAAAGCTTTCAATTTTTCACAAATAAGTATGATATTAGTCTCTCTTCCTTTAGTTGTGTTAGTAATAGTCATATATATATGTTGCTGCTCCCAGGTTGTGTGCACATATATTAATATGTTATATCTTCTTAACGTATTGTCTCCTTTATTGTTTTAAAGTGTCCAATTTTGTCTCTTCTTACCTTTTTTATCCTAAAGTCTATTTCATCAGATATAAGTATAGCTACCCCCACTTTTCTCTGGATGTCATTTGCTTGGAGTATCATCTTCCACCCCTTCACTTTGAATCTATGTTTGTCTTTGTAGCTGAGATGGGTTTCCTGAATGCAGCAAATAGTTGGGTTTTGTTTTTTAGTCCATCCTGCTACTCTGTGCCTTCTTATTGGTGAGTTCAGTCCATTTCCATGTAGGGTGATTAGTGATATATGGGAACTTTCTATGGCCATTGTATCTTTTGTTTTCTGGTAGATTTGTGTCTCCATTGTTTCTTTTCCCTGTGTTTCTATTATTTGAGTTTGGTGATATTTTATGACTTTTTCCTTTGTTTTCTCTCTCTTTTTTTGTTATGTGTCTCAGTTCTAGTTTTTTTTTTTTTTGGTGGTTACCATTAGGTTTATACAAAAGAAAGTTTCATATGTATAATAATCCTTTTTCTTCTGATTGCATCTTATCTCCATTCCCCAATATAAGTTCAGATCTTTTCCCTCCTCTTTTATAGTTTTATTGTCAAAATTATCTCTTTTTTATGCTGTGCATTCATTTCCAAATTCCAGTAGCTATTGTCTTCTTGTTTAATGTTTTTATCTACTTTAACCTTTATGTTATGTTGCAGTGTTTAATATCCTATTCTGAACAAGGGTTTCAATTTCCTGTTTCTGTCTGTTAGTCATCTTACTTATAGTATTATGTTTGTTTGTTTGTTTCAGCTAGAAGAGCTCCTTTCAGCACTTGTAATAGGTCTTGTGGTGGTAAATTCCCTCAGCTTCTCTTTGTCTGGAAAAGCCTTTGTTTCTCTTCCATATATAAAAAATAACTTTGCTGGATATATTATTCTTGGTTTGTGACTTCTCTCTTTCAATATTTTGAATATTTGAGTCCACTCTCCTAACTTGCAGAGTTTCTGCTGAGAATCTAATGATAATCTAGTGGGGTTTCTTTTTTAGGTTACAGTCTTCTTTTCCATGGCTGCCTTTAAAGTTCTTTTTTATTAATGTTAATTTTTTGACAGCTTTAATATAACATGCCTTGAAGAAGGCCTTTTTGGATTGAGATAATTAGGTGTTCTTTTAGCTTCTTTGATTTGACAGTCTTGCTCTTTCCATAGGTTTTGGAAGTTTTCATCATTTGTTTGAATAAGCTCTCTATCCTTTTTCCTGTCTCTTCCTCTTCTGGCATACCCATTATTCTTATATTGCTCTTTCTAATGGAGTCAGATAGTTCTTTTAGAGGTCTTTCCTTTTTGTTTTTCCACTCTAGATCCCCTCTCTCCTCCCACCTGAGTCATTTCTAGATTTCTATATTCAATATCAATAATCCCTTCCTTCATTTGGTCTACCCTATTTCCTAAGCTCAGTAGTTCATCCTTAATTCATTTATTAAGTTCTTCCACTTCAATATTTCTGTTTCTTTTTTATAGTTTCAATCTCTTTGTTAAAGTACTCTTTTAGTTCATTAATTTGATTTCTGAGTTTGTTGAATTGCCTTTCTGAGTTTTCTTGTATCTCATTGAGTTATTTTTCAGAATTGAAATCTTGAATTCTCTGTCATTCAAATCACAGTCTTTAAGTTTATCTTCTGGAGATTTTTTTTTTCTTTCTGCACTTTCATGATACCTTGGTTATTCGTGGTATCTGATGGGTTATTATTCTGCCTGGGCATTAGAAGCAATGAAATTTTTTTTTAGTACTTAATTTTTTAATTTGTTTAGCAGATTGACAAGTAGAGGTCTCTCCTTTGTAAATGGGGCTATAATACAAGATTTTGTTTTATCTGTACTGCTGTGACTTCTAGGATCTCTGTGCTTAGTGTCTCCTGGGCCATGAGAAATGCCCTGCATTCCCCAAGGAGACAGATGTTTTTTTTTTACTACTTGATCACTCATGTCTCAGAGTACTAACCTGGTGATGGGTTGAGTCGGGTAATGAGGCTCCTGGGCTTTGTGTTCCTAGTGTATTTTTCTGTAACCAAAAGCCAGGCTTTGTGCACTGCTACAGTGGTCTCTACCAGGCTCTACTGTGGTGGGTGGAGGAGGGGCAGGGATGGGGGAGATAGTGCTCTTGTGTCTAGAGCTTGTTCCTTCCAGTAGGTTTAACCACGGTGGGTGCAGACCTCCCAAATTGAAATGCTGCTTCTGCCCCTTTGTGATCAGCCAAGTGAGGGTTGCGATGCCAGGCAGGCCACAGGAAGGTGAGCAGGGGCAGATTCCTGCTTCTATGTCTTTGTCTGCCTAGTGATGGAGGCTGATCAATTGCTGCCACCTCCTGCTCTTTCCCCTGTCTCTGATTCTTGGTTCAGCCTCAATGTGTATCAGATACTCATGGCAGATTGCACCCCTTAGGTCCTCTCAGTGGGAGTTGCACCCTGACCTATCACCACTATCACCTCCACTGGGGCTGTGATGAGTATCAGGCTGTATCTGTGGTTCCTGTCTTTGTCTTTCCCCCAACCCTGTCTTCCCTGTCCACTCAGGTATGCCCGCCTTCAGATATCTCAATGTGCAGATCTCTCAGATGTTATTATGTGTCGAACAGGGAGTCCTTTGTTGAATTATAGTCATCTAACTTATTGTACTTTCAAGTGGAGAGTCTTGAAGTTTCTCTCATGATGCCATGCTGATGACATGCTGCTGACATAACTCTGTAAGTGCTCTTTATATAGTTTTGATACAAGTCCCTTATCAGATATGTGATTTGCAAAATTTTCTTTGATTCTGTGGGTTGTGTTTTCACTCTCCTGCTTAAAATTTTTACTTTTAATTGTAGCAAATACACATACTACAACATTTAAATTTTAACCATTTTAAGTGTAGAATTTAGTAGTGAGAATACATAGACACTGAGAAACCAGTCATAGAATAGTTTTTATCTTTTAAAACTGAAAATCTGTACACATTAAACAACGCCTTCCCACTTTTCTTATCTCCAGATCCTGACAACAACCATTTTAATTTCTGTCTCTATGAATTTTACCATTCTAGGTACTTCATATAAGTGAATTCATACAGTAGTTGTCCTTTTTTGACTAGCTTATTTCACTTAGCAGTATGTTCTCAAGGTTCACTCATGCTGCAGCTATGTCAGAGTTCCCTTTTTTTCTAAATCTGAATAATATTTTATACACACACACACACACACGCACACACACACACACACACGTGTGTGTGTGTTGATTCTATTCCATGGGTCAACTAAACTTTGTTGACCCATTCATTCATTGATGATCACATGGGTTGCTTTTATCTTTTGGCTCTTAAGAATAATGTGCCTATGAATATGGATATAGAATTATCTGCTTGAGTCACTGCATTCAATTATTTTGGATATAAACCCTGAAATAGTATTGCTGAATCATATGGTAACAATGTTCTTAATTTTTTGAGGTGTCACCATACTGTCGTCTATACTGGTTGCACCTTTCTACTTTCCCACAACAGTACACATGGGTTCCAATGTGTTTTCACTTTCTTGAGCATATTCTCTGAAGTATTAAAGTTATTAATTTTCATGAAATCCAAAAATGTCTTTTTGCTTTTGGTGTCATATTTAAGAATTCACTTCCAATTCAAGGTCATGAATATTTTCTCTTATTTTTTTTTCCTAAGAGTATTACAATTTAATCTCTTATGTTTAGACTTTGATCCATTTTGGTAAATTTTTGTATGTGGTATGATGTAAATGTCCAACTTAACGCTTCTGTATGTGACTATCTAGTAGTTACAGCACCAATCTTTGAAAAGAATATTCTTTCTCATTCTTGGCACTGTTTTCAAAAATCAGTTTATCATACATGTATGCATTTATGAAATATGAATACTATTCTAATGATCTATATGTCTATCCTTGTGTCAGTACCATAACATCTTCGTTACCATTGTTTAGTAGAAAGTTTAGAAATAAGAAAGTGTGTCCTCCTACTTAGCTTTTTCTTTTTCATGGTTGGTTTCACTATTCTGGATGCCTTGCAATTCTATATGAATTTTTGAAACAGATTGTCAGTTTCTATAAAGAAATCAGTGGAGATTCTGGCAGGGATTGCGTTAAACCTGTAAATCATTTTGGGGAGTATTGCCATCTCAAAAATGTTGTCTTCTGATATACATACCTGGGAGTTTATGTTACGTATTTAGATCTTTATTAATTTTTCTCAACAATGTTTTGTAAATTTCAGAGTTTTTTGTTTGGCTTTTGTTCTATTTATTCCTAACAATGTTGTTCTTTTTGATGCTAATGTAAATGGATTTGTTTCTTAATTTCATTTTCAGATTGTTCTTTGCAAGTAAGTGTATAGAGGTACAGTTGATTTATATATATATTTGTGTATATATACATATACATATATATACAAATGTGTGTGTGTGTATATATATATTCTACATAGAAAGTAGAATATATATATTCTATTCCATGAGAGAGTTTGTGAAGGATAATATTAAATGTTTTGGAGAATTCGGTGGTAAATATAAATAAATAAATAAGTTAATTAATTAATTAATAAACTATCTATCTATCTATCTATCTATCAATAAATCTTATATCCTAAAACCTTGCTGTACTCAGTTGTCAGTTCTAACAGTTTTTTTTAGTAAAGTCCTTAAGGTTTTCTATATACAAGATATGTCATCTACGAGTAGAGATACTTTTACATTTTCCTATTGAATCTGAATTCATTTTATTTTCTTTTATTGCATATTTTTTTCTGGCTAAAGCCTCCAGGACACTGTCAAATAGTAGTGCTAAAAGCAACCATCTTTGTTTTCTTCCTGATCAGATTAAAGCATTTAGTCTTTCACCATTAAATATAATATTAGTCATTGGTTTTTTAAAGATACTAATTTTCACATTAAAGAAATTTCCATCTATCCATGATTTGCTAAGGTTTTTTTTTTTCCTATCATGAGAGGGTGTTGGGTTTTGTGAAATACTTTCTGAGTCTAGTGAGGTGATCATGCCATTTTTGTTTATTACTCTATTAATACATTGTACTACATTAATTGGTTTTGAGATGTTAGCCCAACATAGCATCCCTGCAACAAATACAATTTAGTCATGGTATAGAATTCTTTTAAGATGTTGCTGGATTAGGTTTGCTAGTATTTATTGAGGTTTCGTGCATCTATTTTTACAAGAGAATTGGTCTCTAGATTTTTTTGTGATACTTTTGGCTGGTTTTGGTGTCAGAGTAATACTGGCCCCATAGAATGAGTTTGAAGTGTTATGTTGATTCTATTTTCTGGGAGAGTTTGTGAAGAATCATATTAACCCTTTGGATGTTTTGGAGAATTCTGTAGTAAAGCCATGGATGGGCCTGAGCATTTCTTTTTGGGTAGTTTTTAGGTTAGTAATTCAGCCATTTTGACTTTTATAATTCTAGTCAGATTTTCTGGTTTTTCTTTTTCTTTTTTTAAAATCTTGAGTAGTTTGTGTATTAGTCCAGATCGTCTAAATTATTTAATGTGTTGGCATACTATTATTCATTGAATTCCTTTATAATCCTTATTATTGCTGTAAGGTAGATAGTAACAATCCCTCTGTCTGATTTTAGGAATCTGAGACTTCCCTCCTCTTCTATTGGCCAATCTAGCTAAAGATTTGTCAATTTTCTCCTCCCATGACCACATCAAAATTATAACTAAATTGCAGAACAGCCATCATTGAGAACTGCTGAAGAAACCCAAAATACTAATGCAAAAAGATATATGCACTCATATGTTCACTGCAGCATTATTTACAATAGCCAAGAAATGGAGGCTACCTGAATGTCCCTCAATGGATGAATGGATAAAGAAGAGGTGGTACATATATACAATGGAATATTACTCAGCCATAAAAAGAATGAAATCTTGCCATCTGCAACAACATAGATGGACCTAGAAGGTATCATGCAGAGTAGAGTAAGTTAGAGAAAGACAAATGCCATATTATTTCACTTATATGTAGAATCTAAAGAACAAAATAAGCAAACAAAAACACCAGAAACAAACCCACTTGGTGAAAAGGGGAAGAGATTAAGAAGAACACATTGGCAGTTACAAAATAGTCATGGGAATGTAAAGTATAGCATAAGGAATATAGTCAATAATACCATAATAACTATATATGGTGTCACCTTCATCAAGGTGATCACTTCATAGGTTATATAAATGTCTAATCACCATGTTGTACACCTGAAACTAATTTAATATTGTATATCAACCATAATTTTAAAATATATTAAAATAAAATTTGTCAATTTTATGGATCTTTTTGAAGAATCCATTTTTGGTTTCACTGATTTTCTGTGTAGTGTTTCCATTCTCTATTTCATTAATTTCTGCTCTAAGCTTTATTATTTCATCTCATTGCTTTGGGTTTGGTTGCTCATTTTGTCAAGTGTATTGAGGTAGAAAGTTAGGTTATTGATTTGAGAACTTTTTTGTTAGTATAGACAGTTATAGATAGAAATGTCCCTCTCAATACTATTTCAGATGCTGTCCATAAATTTTTGTATATTATATCCTCATTTCCATTCAACACAAACTATTTTTCTCATTTTTGTATTGATTTCTTCTTTGACACATTAGTTATTTAGAAGTATGTTATTTAATTTCCTCATATTTGTGAATATCTCTTAATTTTCTTAAGTTTTTGACTTTTAATTTCATTACATTGCTGTTATAGATCATGGGTTATATTTATTCTTAGTGTTTTAAATTTAATTATTTTATGTCCTACTATCTGTACTACCATGGAGAAAGTTTCATAAGCACTTATGAAGAATATATATTCTTTTGTTGTGGGTGGAGTGTTCAGTAGATGTTGGATGTACTTATAGTGTTTTATAAGTCTTTTATTTCCCTGTTGATCTTTTGCTTGGTTGTTGCATATAATATTTAAAGTGGGATATTAGAACCTACAGTTATTGTTATTTGTTTCTCTCTTCATTTCTGTCACTTTTGCTTTATTTGTTTTGGTACTCTGTTATTAGGTGCATATATGATTTTAATAGCTTCCTGATGAGTTGACCATTTTGATAATGCTCCCTATATCTCTAGTGATACTTTTGTTTTAAAGTCTATTTCATTTTTGATATTAGCATAATATCTCCAGATATCTGATGGGTGGTGTTTACATATGTATCTTTTCCCTATCCTTTTTGCATGTTTGAATCTAAAGAGCATCTTGTAGAGAGCACATAGTTGGATGTTCTTGTTAAATATAGGGTAATAATCTCTTGGTTGGATTATGTAATCCACTCACATTTGATATTATAGATATAATTCCAGTTACATTTGCCATTTTACTTTTTTTCATTTACAGTCTCATGTCTTTTTTTTTCGGTCCTATTTGTCTTTCTTTATTGATTTTAAAAAATTAAGTTGAATACTTTCTAATGTAGCATTTTACTTTTAAAAATATTTTTTTCTTAAACACATGAGACAGGGTTAGCATAGTCCTGGTGCCTTAGGAAAGTGAATGGGATCCTGAGATCTGAAGAGAAGAGGTGAGGAGGTAGGTGAGGCACCCCTGACGATCGAGTCTAGAGATAGTCTCAGAGTCAAAGGACTGTTCTGGATATGGTCTTTTATGGACACAGGAAAAGGGACAAACCCAGAGCTGAAAATGAGGAGGGAAGAGACTTAAAGCTATGGAGCATTTCGGGGTCCAAT
Organism: Eidolon dupreanum; assembly: GCA_028627145.1. NCBI lineage: Eukaryota > Metazoa > Chordata > Mammalia > Chiroptera > Pteropodidae > Eidolon > Eidolon dupreanum. The sequence continues at coordinate 30,250,294 of CM053512.1, read as the reverse complement.
GAGATTTGTGCAATCCTGTGGGCTTTCCTCCATGTTTTATTATTGTGGTAAAGTATATATAATATAAACTTTATCATCTTAACCATTTTCAAGAGTATAGTTGATTGGTAATTACATTATATTGATGTGCAAATATCACCACTTACCATCTTCAGACTCTTTTCATCTTCCAAAATTTAAATTCTATACACATTAAACAACTACTGTCCATTCCCCTCACTTCCAGTCCCTGGAAACTGCCGTTCTACTCTCTCTCTCTATGTATTTGACTTCTCTATGTACCTCATAAAATTCTTACTTTCCTTCTTTATTGATTTTTAAAAATTAAGTTGAATATTTTCTATATATTCAGCTTAAATAAATAAAATATTTTCTATACATTCAACTTTGAATATATGTACTATGCAGTATTTGTTTTCATATGAATAGCATATTTCACTTAATAAAATGTCCCGAAGATTTATCTATATTGTAACATCAGAATTTTTTCTTTTAGGGTTAAGTAATATTCCACTGTGTGTGTATACTATCTTTGACCCCTCATTCATCAGTTGATTCGCATTTGGGTTGCTTCCACCATTTGCCTAGAGTGGATAATGAAGCAATGAATGTAGGTTTACAAATATCTCTTTGAGACTATTCTTTCAACTGTTTTCGGCATATACCTAGAAGTGAAATTGCTGGACTATGTGGTTATTCTGTTTTTAATTTTTTGAGCATCCAATATACCTTCTTCTATACTGGCTCCAGCATTTTACAGTTGTACAGCATTGTACAACTTCTTCACATTCTTGCCGACACTTGTTATATTTTTTTGTTTTCTTATATTATGAATCCTAATTAATGTATGTGAGTAAGCCTTTATTTTTATAGGAAACATTATTGTTGCCCATAAATGCAGAATTGTGTCTGTATTGTGTCCACTATTTACGTTCACACATGAGAAATTCCTGAGACAGTGTTAATATAAGACATGTTAGATGGTGGAAATGAAAATGATTCATGATGACATCCTTAATCACTGAGACTACTACCCTCCACAGAGGAGATATACAACACATCCTTGGTTCTGTTATCTCATGTCATTCTGAACTTCCCTTCAAAGCTCTTATTTCTGATTTATAAACCAGCTTTATTATCTGTTAAGAATATCTCTATCCCCACAGATGTAAAAGCCTCAGGACTGTAAGAACTTGTTTCATACCTCTATTTCCAGAGCCCAGAGTACCTCGATTAATTTTGTGTTTAGTTATGTTTTGAATCTAGAGAGCCTGGTAGAAGAGGAACGCTCAAAAGTCAACATTAAGACATGGTCCCTAAGAAAGGCCTGATGTTATTAGTGGCTCCGTCTTTGTCTCTTCCTACATTTGTGTTTCTGATATTTAATCTAAACATATAAGCTTCACATGACTCATTAACAGTGTTAAACTACTTTTGAAACTTCTTACTTCATGAAATAAGTAGTCTCTAGTCTCAAGAGTCCAGAGAACTCCTGAGAGACAGGGCTGCAAGCTGTTGCAGAGGAAGGTATTTAGGAAATAAGGAAAGAGTGTTTGGCATCAGTGCATTGGCCAGGGTCGCACATCTGACCTGATTAAGGACAAGAAAATCACTACAGATTCTTGGATGCTGGGGATTGGCTGGCTAGACAGACTGTGTTTCTGGTCAAGTCGAGCATTTACAGAAATGGGAAGGTTATCTAACTTGCTGACATGGCTTGCCAAGCAGAAGCAGCTCCATCTTGGGCCTAGAAACTTATTTCAACAAATAATAACAGATAATAAAAGTATTATGGAGTTTGCTAAGGAGTAAGGGAATTTGTATAGCATAACTGAGTAGTTGTATGGAATCACTTAAAAACATTGGCAACTACACAATAAGAAATGTTTAAATGTTTAGATAATAAGTGAGAAAGAAAAAACAGCACTGGATAACAAGAAGCTACCTCCCATTAACTGGTAGGCCAAGTTTTATTCTATTAAAGAGAAAAATGTCACATTTCTCCACCAGATAATGCTGTTTGGTAACTGTGACAGATCAAAGGACCTCTATAATCATGTGTCTAAAAATGGTAAAAGAGAACAAAGTCCAAACCACAAAATGACCAAATATTCCAAACGATTATGATTAGCAGTCACAGAATTACATTTATCTCCTCACGGGCATTTAAGAGAGCAACATCTGGCTCTACTAAATATCAATAAAATAACCTATAAGTCCAAATTCTATAAGAAGCCCTTTGAACACTCTCTTACTAATACATCCAGTCATTAATTGTTTGTGGTTGTGCTCATTACTACAAGTTAATATGCCCCTCTCTGGTGTGTCCTGGTTGTCTTTGGCAAGAGGGTACTGATAGAAACATAATTAAGTTTTTGGTATTATAAGTGAATGACGAACTTATTATAAGTGAATGACAAACATTTAAACTATATAAATAAAATTAAATTTGTCTGAAAATAAAATGTTCTGAACTTGTATGACATGCTAATATTGACTCAGAATGATTAAATGGAGGAAATTAAAATAGATCTCAAAATCCAAAATTAAAAAGAAATATTTTAATATATGCTCTCGGTAAATGGAAAATAAAGACAATATTTGTTACTAAAGCAGTCATTTGAAAGCACAGCTACAAGATGTTCCTAAGAAACATCCATGTAAAGATTTGACAAAAATTGTGTGTTTGTTTTTTTTTTTACAATATCAGAGGTAAGTTTAAGTATTCTTAAGAATTTGAACTTTGCTCTAGGTTTTTATTTTGTAGTTTATCTGTTTATAGTGTTTGAAACATAAATACATTTTCTCTTCAAAAATGGATATAAAACGTGTGTCCCTAACACTCTCCAATCCAACATATATCTGTTTCTGCTTGAAATTCCCAAGGTTTGGCTAATATTTGACCAGGAATCTTGAGACTGTAGAAAATACCTATAATTCTTATTGTTTCTAAAAACAAAAAAACAATTTTAACCAAGAAGTGAAACCAGGAAGCACATGTTAATTTCCACATATTTGTGAATTTTAACAATAATACTGGAAATAATTAGGCCTTTAATGTAATGTTTTATGTTTTCTTGAATAGGAGGTTTACTCTGTTTAGTGTCCTCTATAGCTGTAGGAGTCAGTGGCTCCAATATCCTCTGGCGTCTTTGTTTTTTCTCCCTGGTGTCTTTGGGTTTCCCTAGAAACTGATTTGTAATTAAGTCTGTGTCTCGCAGCTATTTTAATCCACTGTTTTTACACTGTAGCCCTGGTGATATTATGCTCAGATATTTGAAAGGGAAAATGATCTCTTATGTTATGATTAAATGTGTTACGTTTTGGTAGGACAGAATCCCTGGACTATGAACTCCAGAACAGGTTCTTAGTATTGATTTCTGCCCTTTTGTCAAATTGGAAGTTATCTGGCTAACCATTCCCCAAGCAAATAAGGAAATAGTCAAATTGCTTATGGTGTATGTAATGACAAATCCAAAACAAGAATTTTAACCAAGAAGTGAAAGGAGGGAGCACATTTGTTTATATTCCATGTACTTGTGAACTTTCACAATAAGATTTGAGGTAACTATACCTTAGTGTGACATTTTATGATTTCTAGAATAGGTGTCCGAGCATGTTTAATGTTTGCTGTAGGTGTCAGGGGCTTTAATATCCTCTAGCGTCCTTGCATATTCTCCTGTGTGTTGGTCTTTTCCTAGAAACTCAGTCTTAAGTAGAGTTTGCATCTTTAGCTCACTATTGTAACACACTTTTTATACTGGTGATATGGTGGTCAGGTATTTGGGTGGGAAAATGTTCTCTTTTGTTCTGATTAAGCCTCTTGTGTTTTTGTGGGACAGAGTCCTTGGACATCGAACTTCAGAACATTGATTCTACTTTCATCAAAGAATAAACTTGAAGGGTCTGGGAGATATCTGATGGCTCTTTCACCATGAGATAAGGTTTTGGCAAAGTAGTTTTCTTTGAGGGATGGCCTAAGTTACATAGAACAGAATGCTTTGTGTGTGTATCAAAATGTTTTCCCATTTCTTGCAAGAAGCACGAGGCAATTTTTTCCAGTCTTCACTATGAGAACTTGTTTGAACTCTCGCAAAAAAAAAAAAAAAAGAACTGTAGGGAGCATCCTAAGACAGGCTTCCTCAGGTAGAGTTTGCAAATCTTAAGCTAGTTCTTATTGTGTCTCCAGCAATTCATCGATTCCAGTTTACATGTTCCTAGAGATTGCTGGCTCCATTGGCCTCTGCTCTCAGTAAGCGGCAATTTTCCATATTCAGCCGTCTCTTGTTTTGGGGGCATTTCTTTGCCATATAACCTTAAATATCTCATGGATCTAAGAAGAGGTGTTGCTTTTCAGGTTTTTCAGTTTTTTCATGTTGTGAAGATGAGAATGAACACTTCAAGCTCTTAATGTATAGAAACAGAAACCATCCATTCACTTGTGTTGCTCTGTATATTTCCTTGACAAGACTATGGCATTTTCAGTGATTGATTCTACTGCTAGTGCCCATGTAGGTGGTTTGTTTTTCTTTTGTGACTAGTGCATCTCAAAGCATTATTGTAATAGGATCTCTGCATTTGGATTTATTGTCTTCTCAAAATTCCCCACACTGAACAGCTATTTGTGACCTGAAGAACCTTATCTATTGGTTACCTTGTTTTATCATTGCCCTTTGGGGGCTAGATTAACATCCTACTTAAAATGGGACCTAATGTTAAGACTGCATCACATGGAATGTCACTGCAAGCACCAAGTGAAGAGAAAAATAATTATTACTCAAAAGTACTTTCTAAGAACAAGGGGAGGGTAAACTCATATATGTGGCTTCTACAAAGAAGAGTAGGGTGGCCCTTTAAGATGTGTAGGGTTAGAGTCTGCAAGTTTTCAACGTTTGACCTTCCTATTTGCTGACACAAAAAGAGACATGTGTCAGCATCATAACTGGTTTACCCATTGTGGGCCAGGCAGTGTAAGCAGGTATCTGAATTTGATTAAGGGCCTAATACCAAAAATGAGCTCAGTGCCTTTACTAAACTTCTCTCCCAAGCTTTGTTGATTGAACTATGTCACATCTCCTTTAAATGAATTTGAATAGAAAATAAAAACCATGTAAAAAACACAAACAACACATTATAATTAAGTTGGTAAAACCTAAAAAAAGTTTTGAATCCAGTCATCTTTGGGTGTTGGAGAGAGCCAGTAGAGCAAGTCAGTATGGTTCCAGAACTGTTCTAATATTTTAGTGATGTTATTTTTTGTTATCTCACTTTTTCTCACTGGTGGCACCTTGCCAGTGTAGCCTACCTACATGTGGTGAGCATCCTCCCTGGCTGTTAATAAACAGTTCAAAGCCAAGTGGTCATCAGCTACCATGGCTGTAGGGTTTTTCTTCAAGGAAAATGTCTGAAGCATTCGCTGTTTGTTACATGTATTTTGACTGTTTTGGACATTTCTATATTGGCATTAATGATTAAATGACATTATGTGTGCCCAGTTCAGAACCAGTGACTTCAAGGACTATGAGGGCATGAGTGCAGTTGGTAGGAAAACAGCTGATTTGTGTTGGGTGGGTTAGAGGGGTATTGAAAGAGGGTGCTCAAAATTTAATAGACATGCAGGGTACACAGACTACAAGTGATGTTACATGGAAGATTCAGGAGTGGGATGTGAGGTTGTGGGAAGGTGCACTCTTCTGACACACAGAGACTGTAGGAGTACTCATCCCAACAGAAATGTCTAGTACAGAAAGGCTCTACTCATAAGGTACTGGTAGCCTGAGGATCAGAACAATGTATAGTAATTGACTATAATGACTGGGCACTGAGTCTAAACACTGCCTAAAACAGCAGGAAAGCCATTTAAAAGAAAGCAAGGTTTCTCAAAGGAAGCCATTAGGTCAACCTACTAGAGTTGTACAAGGTCATGAGAGGTACGAGGTTCACAGATTGCCTTTTTCAAGAGCCCAGTGTTTTCTATCTTGATAAATTAGTTGATGACATCAATAATTTATTCTAAGTCTTTACATTTTGGCTTCAGTGGGGTCATGTATGCTAAGGTAATTTGTATTTGTTTCTAACATGGTATGAGCATAGCAAGTATCCCAGAAGATGGGGTAAGGGGCCCTAAAAAGTTTATTTGCCATTAGCTGTAGGTACCCCTTCCTTAGTATGAAAAATGTTGATTATATTATTAGTAGCATATTTTTTCCACATTAGGGGCATTAGTCAGTCATGAAGTTAGCCACGGCAGCCAGCGGAAAAACTCCCTTCAATTTTGCCTAGACCTTAAGGTTAGAGGCCTCTGAATGGTTTAGTATTAGGTGGGCCCACAGAGCCAAGGTTAATAATATCAAGTCTGAACTGCCATATGTGTCTCAGAAATCTGACTCAATTTATTTCCCTGAGCACTGAATCAAACCTCTGCAGATTGAGGTTTAGTATGTATAGTTATGAGTGACCTTGATTTGTACTTGGCTATTGTGAAGCAAGATATTCCCAGAGTTCACTATGCCAAACTGGATAAGGGATTGATGCTGTCAGTGGGATGAGCCAGTCAGATATTGGAACAAGCTAAAGGATCTATAAAAATGTGTAAATGAGTTCAATTCTTGGTCATGGAAATCTCTAATGCTAACATGCCTGGAATTTGACTAAAGATCTGCTGTGTGTCCAATATTTGATCAGGGATGGCCTGCTTGATCTAGGGACAAAATGCAGCATCTCTGCAGTGGACTGCATCAGGTGTGGTGGTAGCACACTGTCGCTAAAGTATATCTGGCCACTCATGTGCTCCAAGAGTAGTGAATGTCTAGAAAATGTCTAGTGGTCAGCAGCTGCCATGGCTATAGGGTTTTCCTTCAGACAAAACATCTGAAGCATTAAGTGTTTGTTAGCAAATCCCTCCTCCTGAACAGATTCCATTAAGGTGAAGGAAACACACTTCCTCCTGTAGTTGGGATATACCAGGGGCACCATTTTTGGCTCTGTGCGTAAGTACCAGTATTTCTTCAACAAGGTGCCTGGTGGTTACAAAGCCTGAGGGCCCAGTGTTTACGACCCAAGGTAAAATGGAAAGCAGACTGCAGGGCATCATCAACTTAGGGCCTGGGAGGGCCTCCATCACTAAAAATTTTGTCAGTTGTTGACAGTGGCTGCTCAAATTGCATGACACATTGGCTGAGAAAAATAGCTCTTGAATGAGAATGCCCTTGGAAATTCATGCCCACCATAGATGGTTTGGAGACTCTTGGATGCATAAGAGAAAGCTGCTAAAGACTCTATAGTAAAAGGAAGTGAAGAGAAAGACACTAATGGAGTCACTATTACTTCAGCAAATTCTAGAACCAATTGTTTTTGCATTCAAAGTCAGTCAATTTTTAAGTGTCCTGGTAATAAGAAGACAGATCCGATAAATAAGTGACAGCTGAGATTGCTGTAGCTGAGGGGAATCAGCCAATCATGTGCATTCTGCAAATGACTATCATTCTTTCAGCTCACAGACCTCTGGTGTTTCCTACGAGAAATCAATATTAAAATAATTCACATGAAACTATATTCTTTCATACATTTGCCACACACAAATCTCATTCCAATGGTTTATTAGTGTGGAAAATGAAAAAAGAGTCCTATACCCACCACTCCTCCAAATGAACTTTCTCAATAAGAAAAATAGAATATATATACAATGGACTAAAGGTATCCAGGAACTGTCACAAAGCCAGAAGGAAAATCCCAATAAAAACCAAACTTTCATTTTTCAATGTCCCCTTAACACACAACAAATAGAACATCAAAAAATTGAACCGATTTGCATATGAGAAACACATTTCAATTAACCTATGAATCCTACAGGCTTCAAAATGGAAAAATAAAATAATATTCACTGATTTAAAAAAAAAAGCACTACCTATAATCTCATGTATTATTGTTGAATAATGATTCAGAATTATCTCAGCTTTGGAAACAAATAGTAGAAATCCACAGACCATCAATGCACTTTAAGGAGGCTTGATAAACAATATACTTATAACATTTATAATAGACCTGATGGTACACATGGATTGATTCACACATCAAGCTTTCTCATGTTACTCACAATCTCTTTTTTGTTTTTCACATGTAAGGCTGTGGATCAATTGAAGTCTTTCCTACCCTATGTACATTCAACAGGACTTATCTGGTGAGTCTTTTTATGCCTTAGGGAAGAACTGGGAGAACTGAAGGTTCTCCCACATTCTTCACACGCATATGGTTTCTCTCCAGTGTGACTTCTTTCATGTATTCGAAAACCTTGCTGAGAAAAAAAAGCTTTACCACACCGCTTACATTCATAGGGTTTCTCTCCAGTATGAGCTCTTTTGTGTATTTGTAAGTAACTGTAATCTCTGAAGGCTTTACCACATTGTTCACATTGATGGGGCTTCTCTCCCGTGTGAGTCATTTCATGCTTACGTAATGTACAGTGAACATAAAATGCTAACCCACATTCCTTACATTGATATGGTCTATTTCCAGTATGTATTTTCATGTGTTCTCGAACACCTGATGGATAAATAAAGGCTTTCCCACATTCTTTACATTTATAAGGTCTATTTCCAGCATGTATTTTTATGTGTGCCTGAAATCCTGAAGGATACATGAAGGCTTTCCCACATTCTTTACATTCATAGGGTTTCTCTCCTGTGTGCAGTCTCTGGTGTATCTTTAAGCTGTGGTCACTGGACAGGGCTCTCCCACATTCCTTGCATTCATAGAGTTTCTCTTCAGCATGGGTTTCTTTGTGTAATTTTAAGGAATAGGAACAAAAAAAGGCTTTTCCACATTTACATTCATAGGGTTTCCCTCCCTTGTGATTTCTTTCATGTAGTTGGAGACTGCGTTGACGACTGAAACTTTTACCACATTGTTTACACTCATAGGGTTTCTCTCCCTTGTGATTTCTTGCATGTATTTGGAAATTCCGATGAGAACTGAAAGCTTTACCACATTTCTCACATTCACAGGGTTTCTCTTCTTTGTGATATCTTTCATGTACTTGGAAGCCTCGATGAGAATTGAAAGTTTTACCACACTGCTTGCATTCATAGGATTTCTCTCCTGTGTGAGTTATTTCATGTGCTTGTAAAGTACGATGATATTTAAAGACTTTTCCACATAGTTTACATTCATAGGGGTTCTCTCCTTTGTGATACCTTTGATGTACCTGGAAACCTCGATGAGAATTAAAAGCTTTACCACATTGCTTACATTCATAGGCTTTCTCTCCTGTGTGAGTCATTTCATGTACTTGAAAATTACGATGATATCTAAAGACTATTCCACACTGTTTACACTTATAAGGTCCACCTCCAGTGTGCATTGCCATGTGGCTTCGAAAGCCCGTGAACCACATGAAGGCTTTCCCACATTCCTCACATTCGTATTGTTTTTCCCCTGTGTGAATCCTTTCATGTATTTGAAAGGATGTGCGAAAAGAGAAACCTTTCCCACATTCCTTACAATTATAGGTTTTTCCTTCAGTGTGCATCCTTTGATGTATTTGAAATGAACCTGAAGAAATAAAAGTTTTCCCACATATGTTACATTGATATGGCTTCTCTCCACATTTCAAATACTCATATGGTTTGTGTCCAGTATTACATCTGATGTGCCTATTAAGGGATGAACGATTCACGAAAACTTTTCCACATTCACTGCATTCATGTGGTTTCACTCCAGCATTTTTCTTGTTTAGACTGAGATTTGGGGTAAGGCAGGAAGTTTCTCCACATTGACTATCTTCTTTATTTTCACAGAGTATTTCTACCATTTGACTTCTGTAAAAAATGAGAATATAATTAATGATTTCCTTTTCAAAATATTAGGATTTATTGGAAAAGTATAAGTATTCTATCTCATCTGAATTCTCTAAAATTGAACATACGGAATGCTCTCCAGGAAGACTTCACTCTTGCAATGATTAAAACAGTGATATTTGTATATAGAGTTTATTAATGCTGTTTTTCATTTGAACTACTTTTCAAACACTGAACATCTATGTCACACATAAAGTATTTTCTGAATAATAACTGAATTTGAAGCAGTAGTTATTCATTTTGTTTACTTCTTTTAAAACTTCTTAACATACCAAGATTCTCGTATGAGATACTATTTCCTATTGTGAGTTTGACTCACCTTAGTTTTCTCCCCTGGTGTTTGTACTGATTTTCAATGTTATGATCTTCCCATTTTTTACCTAAAATGTAGACCAGGAAAAATTATTCCAAAGTATTAGAAGTTATAAAAAACTTGTTAGACTTTATATCTATTGTTAGCTGTGATCATGCCTAGTTTATTTACCAATGTCCTTCTTTTCCACATTCCACATCTTGGAAGAACAATGATGAGCAAGAAATACTTGTTCTTTAATTGAGCGAGTGAAGAAAAGTCATCATCTTTACCTATCGAGTCCAGGTTCCTGAAAATTTCCTGCATCACATCTTCATGCAGTTTCTTCTGTGAAGGGTCCAGTAAAGCCCACTCCTCCAGGGTGAAGTTCACAGCCACATCATCAATGGCCACAGAGTCCTAAAACATCCCAAATATGTTTACAGTAGGTCAGGTGAGGTTAATAGCACTAGACACCTATACTCTATTTATACGAAGGTTACATATAATTCCACCATCTCCAAACATTTATACTATGACTCAATCATCTGAAACCTACTTTCTATCCACATTTACCGCCTCATAAATTAACATATGCAAATGAGTTATACACTTTTATGTGATCACGTCACATCAACTTCTAATGGCAGAGTTCAGAGCATATGGAAAAGTGACAGAAATGCTATACAAATAAAACAAATATTATCATTTTAAGACCATCAATACCTTGTGAGAAAAACTTTCATCTCCTTTATTAACTACCTTTTGCAGCTCTCCATGAGGCAAAGGGTCAAATCTGCATAAAAGTTTAATAAATACAAGCAAAATAAAGAGCAGGAAACTATTCTCTGTATTCCCATCACCAAACATTAGAGTCTAGCAGACAAGTGGAAATCCAATCTATAATAAGATCCAGCTAGCCATTATTATCCCTGAAGTATACCAGGCCTTTAGAAGTAGATGTACCTGGAGAAACGGAAATATTTTTGTGAAGCATTGTTTTTGCCTTGCATAATATTTATAAGACTCAGTTTCTCTTTTCTCAGTTCAATTTGATGAGCTAAAAGGTTAATTGGAACTTAGAGTTCAGACACTAGAAAAAGGCATGACAAATCAGACCACAAAATCTTTATGCTGATGTGCCTCTGGGCTGCTTGGAGCCAATTTCTGGCACACATATCTACACATAATAACAATTATGACAGAAGACCTCTTTTGGCAGACACAGAACAATGTACCCTGTGTCTTCTTGACCTTGAGGAACAGATTGAGAGTTGCCATTTGCAACTGTGTTCAATAAACTCCACGATGGTTTGATGATTAATTTGCGCATGAGTATAACAAACATTGAAAAATTTGGCAATGCTTTCCTTCAAAAGAACATAAAATCTCCATTTTTAAATTGCAAGAGAAAGTGTTTCCCAATCAGCCACCCTAGAGGCCACACTCTCAAGTTCTCTAATTCCCAAGCTCCCCGAAGGAGTAAAGGAGCATGATATCTCGATCCCTCAGTGTATAAATCTCCAACTAATGACACCAGACATGATCAATAGTGTATGAAGGGTTTATTACTTCCATAATTGAGGTGTCTGTGGAGGAAGCAAGGCAGGCCTCTCTAGTAGTCATGAAATGGCTTGAGTGAGCAAGGAAAGATGCCTGAACTTTTTGTAAAATTGAGGTTAAGGGGTGGATTAGGGTGAGGGTTCACACACAAGAGTAGAATCTTACGTGACTAACTCACTTGCCATTTCCAAAGTAAGGAGCATCACTTTATGCTGATGTAGGTCAAAGGGAAATGAGAAGAGATGAGACTCTAAAGCTGTCATCTGTCAATCAACGACTGGAGTCAGAGAATTCCGGTTTCTGGTCTAGCATTTAAATAACTTGGAAGCCATCATCACCAACCTCATATAAAAACTGAAGAAACTTGGAGAGGAAAAAAATGGTGTAGATGATAGAGGCTCTGTTCATCCCTCTGATGACCAAATCAAAGTTGTGATGGAAACAAGGAGCAGCAGCATGGAAAAACTGCCAGGGATCTTGATGAACAAGCCATACAGCTAAAGAGAAGTCGAAGATATCACCCTGCAATGGCAGAAGGTAGGATGGGATGAGGACGCGGGGCTGCCTGGTCTTGAGAGGCTGAGTGAGATGGAAGCTGCGGCAGTGGCAGCGGCAGATGCCTCTTAAAGCAGCCGTGTCCTTGAGCGGTTTTTTGTGGTGACGGGCTTGCTTGCTTTGAGCACCAGTGCTGATTCGGCTGTGCACAGGGGGCATCAGGGACTTACAGAGAGACACTGTCAGAGTGAGGGCCGAGGTGAGACTCGCTCTGTACAGAAGTGCCCGTGGTATCCATTGTTCCCTGTTGAGCCCTGCCAGTGTGCAGACACAGCACCACCAGAGCCGTGATGTCATCAAACTGGAAAACAGAGGTTGCTCCACCCAAAGGATTCCTTGAAACCCCACCTCCCACAACACATGGCCCCACCCAAGCCACATCCAGGTGTAGCCTCAGCGAGTCAGGTGCTCCTTGCTGAGCAGCGCCTAGACTCACACTGGAGGCAGCTGGCCTCGGTTTCTGGTGTGGCCTATAAGCATGGCAATTGTGGATTGCTTGCTGAATCTTAAAAGGTGGCCCTAGAGGGGCACAGTCTTGGGCTAAGTTTGGCCTGAAGCTGAACCCCTCTCAGGACTGCGCCACTGGACACCTACTTCACAAATCCACACTAATAAGATGGGGAGACTTAGGAGCTTTGCTTCGTACATAGAAACAGACACAGAAAGGCAGCCAAAATAGGAAGACAAAGAAGTAGAAACCATATGGGAGAACAGAACAGAGATCCAGATACAATGGAGTCAAGTAATCTAACAGAAGCAGAGTTCACAACACTGGTTACAAAGGTGTTCAATTAACTTTTGGGAAGTGTAGATAAATTCAGTGAGAACTTCAACAAAGAGATAAAAAACATAAAAATGGAAGTGGAAATTGTAAAAGGGAACCAGTCTGAAATGAAGAACACGTTATCTGAGATGAGAAGTAGATTAAGTGGAATAAAAAAAGGAATAAACAAAGTGAATAAAGAAAAGGATCAAATGCCCTATCTAGAGGATGGGAA